>JZKD02S0291564.1:122034-135984 GCA_000966675.3 Picea glauca | reverse complement strand
TAATTTTTTAAATATGACAAATATATTATAAATATCATATTTAACATGAAATATATAATATATAATGTTTTAATTTTTTCAATATACAAATATATTATACATATAATATTTAACATTAAATATATTCTATAATGTTGAAATGAGTTAATATATTTAATATTATATATAATATTAAATATATTGTACACTGATGAAGTTTGTTATGTTTAGAGTTCGTAAAAGTTAACAATCTTTCATTGGGATCTCTCTAATTAAAATGGGAAATCTCAAACAAACACATTTACAAGTTGTTTTTAATGTATAAATAAGGTTTTAGAGGATTAAAAAGATGATATTATACATTTTTCCATTACGTTTTTTTATAAATTGATATGATAAAAACTTGAAATATTAATATAGATGTATTTTAATTTTGGTTCTATTTTGTATGGAAAATGATAAAATCTATTCAGGTGTAAACTTATTTTTAAAGTGAAAATTTTAAGAAAATGTTTGTATCTAGAGGAACCTAATCCTTCTCGGGGCATGATAGATAGGGACTTAACATGGATCTACATTGCTTTGAGTAGTGCCTAGGAACATGAAATTTTTATATGATAATCTTGATCTCTATGTATATGTTTAAGATGAACTTCATACTTTGAAATTTACATCATTATGAATACTAATAATAATAAAAAAATATAGATGAATGTTTACTGATGAAGATGTTGAATAATACAAAAATTAAATGGTTAAGATATTGAATAACATATATACTACATCATATCATTATGAAGTGAGATGAGTAACATGTTGAATAAATCATATATCATATATAGTAAATGATCTCAATCTAGCTTTTTCATCTTTTATCTTAGAAAGAGTGGCACACTTTCTCATATTTTCATATTGATCATATGGAATTGGAGGTTGAAATGGGAGATCATGCAAATCTTTAACTCAATATATTGTAGTAAAAATGAGACAATATGAGAAATGGTGATTTTTCCACATTTTATAAATCTTAATATCATAATGGTTTTAATGTGAAAAATCTAATAGATAAATCATACCTAACCAAAAAATGTATACTACTTCAACTTATAATATATTTTCAGTGAGTTATGGCTAAAGTCATTTTGCTTGATAATTTGCACTATCTCACAATTTGAATTAATATAGAGGATTAATTTCTTTCCTATCATTTATAAAAGTAAGTAAATGGGAGGAATCATTTTGCATACTATTATCATTTAAATCAATGCACCCTATTGTTTTATGTTATATTATTATCATTGAAATCAATGAGTCTCATTGTTTTATGTTATATCATTGTTGAAATGAATACAACTACTTGAGTATGCTAAAATTTTTTTCATTATATCATCACAATGGATCCATATTGTTTTGCATTATGTCATTATTGAAATCAATCTTAACTCTAAATAATTTATCATTGTGTGATCAATAAAGTCAATGCATTGCATTATTTTTCATTATGTCATTAAATCATTGCAACTAATTCCTCAAAATAATTTTTTATTGTACCATCTCTAAAATAAATGGGCCTATTTTTTTGTGTTATATTATTGGTGAAATCATTTTAATTCCCTTACTTTTGCAAATAATTTTTTTAATATCATCATTGAGATCAATATGCCCTACTGTGTTTTGTGATATATCATTGTTGAAATCAATGCATTTATTCAATGATTGATATATTGCATTTTCTGACAACATAATCTTATCATAAAATATTGCATTACAATAGTATGTTCTCCTTAATTGCAACATCATTCTCAACGCAACTACTTTACATTTCACCTCATTAATTGGTGTCATTCTATAAAGATATGAAATAGATATTGTTATGTGGTATATATTTTAAACAAAGAATGATATCTAACTCCCACAATATGGTACAATATTCTATATAACAACAATAATTATTAACTTAGTCACGTAACTATTTCAACATACCTTCCACAATCAACAGAACAAACCCTCCATTAAACTTTCAATAACATCGAGCTCTACTCCTATCTATAATTTGAAATCCATTTTAACTAATGCATCTCATTAACTTGTTCTTCTTGTTATCTCTCGCGAGTGTTTAGTTTCTAATGTTGCTTGTTAATGCTTTTAATGAAAATATTTTTTCTTGTGTTGTTAATAATGTGCAAGTCTATCATGTTGTTTATCACAGGTTGTTAAGTATCATAACATTCAATAGGTTGAACATTTACTTCATTTTCGTTTTCAATGGTGAATGTGAAAGTGTTAGAATGACTCCATAATTTTCTCAAAAGTTGACTTCATTTTCATTACAATATCTAATGTCAAAGTATTAAAATGATTCCATATTTTTCTAAAAATTGAGTTATGTCTCAAATTTATAAGTTATTGTTGTACACATTGATAAATGCCTAAAAATTCCATCTTTTCCTAAAAATAATGTTAAAATACCCTCTAAACTAATACTAGGCTCCAATTTCAAAAACTTTGGAAACATTTTTAAGTGAATATCACATGGAATACAATTTTTTTGCTAATTCAAGAACTTGACAAACCTTAAAAACCAACAAAATTCAAGAACTCAAAACCCTATTTCAAAAAACAGCTTTATTAAGGAACATTATTTCTATTATTTCTCAATTAATTAAATAAGTATATAAAAGTGACTATCCATATAGGAATATAATATAATTTTAAGTGACCACTATTATTTCTATTATTTCTCAATTAATTAAATAAGTATATAATAGTGACTATCCATAGAGAAATATAATTTTAAGTGATGACTAATGTTACTACCTAAGTGGGTGCACTCAGTAAAATATTAATCATATTGAAAAACAAAAAAAATTAAAATACACAAGTTTTATAATTTCAAAATGTATATAATGGTTTTTAAATTGTAGCTTATTTAAAATTTTGATTAAGCGTTTCCGATATATCCATATATCGAGAGCGGAGCTAAATAATTATTTTTCATATATCAGAGAACACAACTAATAGTGATTTGTATTACAACTTTTTTAATTAAAGCTAACCAAATATATGTATTTCTCTTTGTTTTTAAACTTTTACATTTAAACTCATATTCTTTTTTATTTAATCAATATAAAGTATTATACATCTACCCAATAATAAAACATCTTTGAAACATAATATTACTTATTTTAAAATAGTTAACATGTAAACTTCAATTTCCTTGATCAAAACATATCATAATTTTTTTTTACTTAACTACATTACCACTTAAATGGGTTGTTTGTAAAGGATATAAAAATACCAGGTAGTACATGGATTACACATATAAAAGATTTATCTTAGACTTGTGAAATAAGTTATTTGTGTATTAATAATATAATAATAATTGAAGAAAAATACGAGGTAGTACATGGATTACACATATAAAAGATTTATCTTCACAGTTGTGAAATAAGTTATTTTTGTATTAATAATATAATAATAATTGAAGTTGAGAGATGTTCTTAAATTATTTATATTACATTTATAATAAAAAAAATTATAAGACATTTACAATGAAAGAGATTATAATATAATTAAATTGTTTATGAGACATTTACAAAGAATTAAATACAGCAAGAGAGTATTCAAAAATAACATAATTATATTAATAATGTCGTAAATTAAACCTCACCTATGTTATTACATCACAACTCAAGCGTATTCAAAAGTAACATAGTTGTATTACTAATGTAATAAATTAAACTTAACTTATGTGATTATATGTAACATACTTCTCTTGTGCGCACTAAACGAACTTATTCTTTGAGGACACTTGCTTGCAAGTAATCGAGATTATTATACTATTGAGCATTTGATTATGATTATGAGACATTATGGATTGTTGGCTTCTTATTTTGATCTATTGACATAGAGAGGTGCTATTGACTAGGTTTTCCAGAGTGTGCAGGATTTTAGACCTCGAGGATGCAGAGACATCGATGAAACCCCTTGGACTCTGGATCGAGTGAGGGTGTGGAATATTGGGGTTTGATTGTTGTATATATGACATTTGTGCATCTAATTAGATGATATGATTATGGATATTATTTCTGACATGATTCGTTGATGATACAAGGTGACGATAGCTTGCCAACCAGACTCACATGTGGAGTAGAGGGGTCATGCACGACTACCAAAGACGTTGAGGGAGAGGTGTGGACACCAACCCTTCCACAGCCTACTAGCACTCTCATTGTGGTTCTAACTGTAGGTTAACGATTACCTAGTTCGAGAAAAGAAACGATGCCACGAGGGAAGACTGCGACAGTCGCTCATGATTATTCTAAGGGGCACGCAATAAGGCAGGGGCCTTATTCCTTAGAGACCCTTAGTCTCCCACAATATCCCTTCGCGGAGTATTGACAACAAGGGTTTTGATGTCTACCAAGTCGTTCAAGAAGCGAGTGACACCCTTGGAGCATGTAGTGCGTCCTGAAGGGCACGCCGCTCAAGAAAAATGGAAAGAGGGGAGTGGCACCCTTGGAGCACGTAGTGTGTCCTGAAGGGCACGTCGCACAAGGGAAACATAATGGGGTGAGTGGAACCCTTGGAGCACCTGGTGCGCCCTGAAGGGCACGTCACGTTGCTAATTAATAAATGAATGAACCTAGATGGCCTTGGAACAAATAATGTGCTAAGAAAGATTTAAAGTAATTTTCCCTAATAAAATGTTGCCCAGCCCAGGAAAATAAAGTCTAGGTCTAAGTGATACTTGTGATAAAAATAAATAAATATATATATTTATATAAAAATATAAATATAAATAAATAAATAATAATGATAATCATCATTAATCATGTGACGAGAAGGGCGTAAGTAATTAATTTAACTTATAAAAATCTTTTGGGGGATAAAATTTAAAAGGGGGGAAAAGGGAAAATAATTATTTTAGCACATATGCTAATTAAAAATTTATTAATTAAAAATAAAAAGGAGAAAAAGTTGATTTTCTACACTTGGCAATTTGAGTTTGAAATAAAAAGGGAAAGAGGGAAATTTAAAATCACTAGGAAACTAGGACAAAGCGCGAAAAATAAAAAGAAAGGGGAAACACAAGGAAAAAACAGAAAGACTAACTTAGTAAGGTATCTAGCATTTAATAAATTTCTAAATTAAAATCAACTAGCAAATTAGTAAGGAGGTAATTCATTAAAATGTGTAAGGGAATATGGGGACACCTAGGAGCAATTCTAGGAATGCTTTTAGGTGGGTGAGGAAAATAGGAGTAATTAAATAATTAATAAAATTAATTTATGGTGCAATGAAGGGGATGGGTGACACTTGTACAAGGATGATTTTTATGAATTAAATTATTGAACATTAAATTAAATGGGATTTTGGGAAAGTAAATGACCTAGAAACTCTACATAAATGAGGCAGGAGGAGGATGACTGATATCTTTTATTATGCGTAACATTACACTGTAGAATTTTTGACTTGACTGACTTAGCTTGTGGGAGTTCGGATACCCAACTCAATGAGGATTGGTAGCTTGGCCTTGCAAGGCGAGCTGGGAGCTAGTTGATCTTTGGTTCAATGTGTGTGGCCCCTTTGCGACTTGGGGGGCTAAGAGGGAAGAAGAGTACCCCTAGCATTGGATGGGAGGTACCGGTGAAGTCTCATCGATTGAGAAGAGGGAGTGAAATGGAGTGCAAGGGACAATGACTAAGAGCAGACAACTTCGGCTACAGTACGTTTGGTTTCATTCTGCATGGTAGATTATCATTTACCTTATGCTTTGATTTCTATATTTTTAACTATATAAAGAAGGTATTGAAATTAGAGGTTTAATAGAGAACTTAAATTTCCTTAGCCTTAAGTTCGCTACTTGACTTGATTCCCTTGGAAATAGATCCCTGAATGTTGTGACCGTCCTATGGTTTTATATATTTTGTGATGAGTTTGTGCTTCTTACTTCGCCCTCATCCCTAGCTCATTAGTTCTCGCCTGAGCAGTCGACCAGGAGCCAGATCGACGGTTGTCACTTCAGTGTTAATAAACCTATAGATCCTAACGCCCTGCTTTTTTGTGCGTGGATGATGAGTGAAGGATGCTTCTGCCCAGGTGTCTTCCCATGTTGGTTGTTCTTGGTTGATTGATGGTTTTTGTGGCTTATCGTGATTGAGAAATTATGCGTATTGTTTATCTTTCCCTATGCGAACAAATTAATACCCTCTGTGTTTTTATATCACCTCTTTGTTTTGGTTAGAATTCATTCTCGATGATTTTAATGACAGTCCTGAGCTCTTGATTGGTAAAATCTCAGTGTTATTGATATGTGAATGACAATGTTTAATTTATATATGGGTTGTCTATTGTGAGGGAAATCCCCTGACAGACTAGCAAATAGGGTTATCGTATGCATGCAGATATGAGCAAAAGAAATATACTTTCTACCTTCATCCCCATACTTAAACCCCATTCATTTTCAACAAATACATGGTTTAGACCAACATACCTTGTTTCATATGTTCGATGTCGATCCTTCCTCCCGCTTGATCACTTGTTAGTAGTCCTCCTTTCAAAGATGACCTGTATGCAAAACAAGCAACAAAATACCCATGCATTTTACCTATAGACTAATGGGTTAGAGATTTAAACATATATTTATTGTACTATGAAGAACTCATAAAGTTGGATGGGAAAATCATTTCTTTATTACTTTAAATGAATCAACTTACAAATGTCGAGACCGACCACTACTTCGCGAATACTGATCCTGGGCTCCTCTTCAAATGTCCTCCAACTTCTTTGCTTTGTATCTCTTCTTGAACAAGGATGGATAAAGGGTTGGGACAATGGGAATATGCAATTGGGCAGAGTTTATTTTCTATATTTTCCCTCTTCCAAATAGGACCCCTACCCCTTCTTTTATAGTCTAGAAGGAGCTATGTATTTGGACGAACCCTCGGCCATGCATGGTCGGGAGTTTCAGTTAACTCACCAAAAGTTGTGTGTTTCGTCGGAAAATTTCCTTTTTTCATGCTTTTGTTGGTCCACGCGGGATGTTTTAGGTTAGCTAGCATGTACACGCATGCAGTAATGGAGTAGGGCACGTGGGTCCTTATAAAAGAGGTTTTTTAAAGAGTTGTTCAACATTGCTTTGGCAAAGAAGGGATCTGAGATGGCTTGATGCCAAGTAAGCATGCATGGTGCAATTTAGGGTTATAAAATATTCCCCCTAATGTGTGAGGTCAGAAGAGCATCTGATGGAAAAAATATATTACCAATCTTTACTGATGTGCCGAACAATTGAGCCCAAGGATCATGAACTGGGAGGCATCATCTGCAAAATAACAGATGTCTCACCGAGGTGGGCATACCCATGCTCGGGATAAAATAGAATCATGGATACCAATCAAATACACTGTAGATCCATGTCATATAATTATATAAAGAGTAGCCGCGAATAATACACAACGGATCTACATATCAAAATCAAAAAGATATACATATAAAGTATCCATCTTCTAGAAGATGATACGACATGATGGTTGGATATGGGGTCTTCAGAGCTCGAGCAACTACTTCAAAATCTTCAAAACTCAGCTAGGAGTGTAATATGAGTGTATAAATGCACTACCTAGAGGTCTTCGACAGATCGTCGGTCATGGACTTGATGATCAAAGTGAAGGCTTCATTGATTTTGAACAAGGACTTGATTGGACATTTAGGATGACCAGGTATGAGGGAAAGAGACAAATTGCAGAGGGGTCGACTCAGGCTTGGTGACAAACTTCCCTTGGACAATAGCATGACAAATGATGAGACTCAGGCAACATGGAATTAATCATAAGTCTATGAAGCAGGAGGCAATGCAAACTCTCCATATGTTTGGAAGGATAACCAAACGACGGAGGACAGAACTCTATATAGCGAGAACAACTTCCTAAGGTCGTACTACATCCCATAGTTTGATGAGAAAACGAACATATGTGATTTATCAAAGGGTGACTCATTATGCTGCCAATAAAGAAAATACTTTTCCCTTCCTCTTTTTGGGGTATATTTGACTTTTTTGTCTTTTTCAATAATTTTGGGGAAAAGAATAAATGAATGTTATGTTACAAGGGAGGAACGAGTATTGCAAACATACAAGTTCAAGGCACAAGGACAAGACTGATGTTCAAAATAATGATACTCGGGAAAAATCCTCCAGGGGGCAAGCGTGTTAAAACACATAAGAAAATTGTTACAAGGCTGGTGTATAAGATATGAAAACGCGGTTAACAAAACACACAATGGTAACGTCATTCGATGTAAGTTTAACGAGCCTAGAGAAGGTAAGCTCGGTGGTTTTTCATATTTAGAGATTCTGAAAAAACATAAAAGGAGACTCCATTGGGGTATCTTTTTCGTAGATAGTCTAGTCCGTTCGAAAAAGGAGTAAACTAGCACTGACAAGATGTCTATTCAAAACCATTTTAATGAGTGTGATAAGGACAAGATCACTTGGCCATTTTTTCATTTTTAAGGAGTCTGAGAAAAGGTTAACTATGGACTCCGTGAGGAATGTTCTTCTGGACCATTTTAACGAGTGTGAAAGAATAAGGTCAGTTGGTGATCTTTTCAATTTTAGGGAGTCTGAAAAGAGATTAACTATGGACTCCGTGGGGGTTCCTTCTTCGTAAGTTTAGTCCCTCAGGCCCGAAAAATGGATAAAATTATACCTGTGAGTACTCCTCTATAGAGATGAAGTTCCATAGAGTATACCTTTGTTCGTACAGCTTATCGTCCGGACCGAAAAAGGGGTAACCTACCTTCGAACAGACGTGACATCAAATTTCATTTTAATGAGCGTGAAAGACCAGAAGATTGCTCGACAATCTTTTCATATCTAGAGGGTCTGAAAAGGGCTTAAAAGAAGACCCGTTATTTTTTGGCAGTCCTAAGGGTGAGTTCAAGAGAGAAGAAGAATAATGCAAATGAGGCTCAAACTCGCATTTAGGAAAGTACAAGGACTCCCGAGCCTACAGTCTTTTTGGAGACATCATGAATACCATAATGAAACCAGTATCTACCTAGGGCATCCATGTTCTGGTAAGCTCTCCCACCAAGTTGCGACACTTCTAAAGCAGAGATGATGGTTCTGTGTCATAACCTGCTGGGATCGATCCTACGGAAAAGGAAAAAGACAACGAGATACAAAAATCAGGGTAGAAACCTAACCTATATGTTCAAGTTGATCATCAGAAAAACATTTCCACAGACCGTAAAAAAATATTCAAAACTAAAAAAAAAATTGTCCTAATACTCGATCAAATCCCTCCTATGCAACTCCTGAATCACTCTAAATGGTTTTTGGTATAAAGAAAATGATAAGGGAGGCTAAAAAAATGACAAAAAGAGCCCAAAAAGTCTATAAATAGAAGCTGACAGCTCATTGTCACCATTGCTGATTTGGAAATTGACTCTGGAGCCAAAATACCCCCTTTGTCAAAAGCGGTGATTCTGAGAGCTACAGTGGATGAAACGAACTTCTGTCTGGACCAAGTAAGTACAAAATCCCTTATCTTGCAGTTTATGTCTTTATTTGTGCATTGGGTTTCATTTTTTAGTGGGGCGTCGACCTTTAAAAGGTTGGCCCTAGGTCCAGGCGGGTTGTCCTTGGTCAGGCGGCATGTACATTTAGGCATAGTAAACTCTACACATGTGTACACATGAGTGTCACCATTAGAACACGCGTGGACCCCCTTATGGAATGAAGAAGGCATAAAAAGCAAGGGTTAACCCTCCTGAACCTTGGTGTTTTGCAGTATGTATGTCCATTGGACAGAAGGAGAGCATGAAGAGGTGAATGAATTGGTCGGGGAAGATCTCAATGTTGTAGTTACTTTGATGCAGTGTGGGTTACTCAAGTTTTTTCTATGTCCTTTCATGCGGGCACAACCTAGGCTACTGAATGCCTTGGTTGACTATTGGCATCTGGATGCAGAGGCATTCATGTTAGAGGGGCAGTCATTGGTTCCCACGGTCGAGGACATTTAATTTTTGACTGGCCTCTCCAAGAGAGGGGAACCAGTCAATTTTTGGACTTTTCCTGTGGGGTCGCATAATATAGCAGAATTGATAGGTCTATATTGTGCAGCTGAAACAGACCACTTGAGCATGCAGGTGCCCATAAGTAAGATCACTAACTTATCACTACAGATGATAGTATTTATTATCAGGCGAATTACTGGTTCTGCAGCTCTACATCAGGCATCCCATGCACAGATGAACTGTGTTGTCCAGTGCTAAAATGCACAAGTTTTTTATTGGAGTACCACATTGCTTGAGTGTATGAAAAGACAATTGATAGATTTTTGTTTGCGGACACATAGGAACTTCGGGCTCGAGACCATTCTGTGTTCATTCTTTTTTGAGAGAGTTTCAAGTTTTAGTCCTCGAGTAGTGGTACGAGGACATCAGGCCTCTCTTCCTGCTATTTGTATATGGGCAATATTACTGCCGCGACAGGGTGACGGAAGGACCAATGAGTCCTTCGATGATGACTTCTTTGCGTGGCTATCACGAAAGATACTGGTTATAGAGGATTATCCCTATGTCGGGATTGATTTTTGGAGAGACCCTGAGATACCAGTAACTCTTGGTGAGGAGCGAGGGGATATGGGTAAGTATATGTATTTTTTATGTTGTTTTGTTATATATATCATTTTTTTTTGTTATACCAAAGTATTTGACAGAATGTGTTCATTGTGTGCAGATGTGGGACCAGTGTGACCCGTTGATTATGCGAGGAACATGCGTCGTCCTCGGCGAAGGGCCGCACCTGCCGCTACAGGGGGACCAGCAGTAGCAGGAGATATTCCAACCGGGGAGGCTGAGAGGGTATTGAGACGAGTCAAGCGTAAATTTACTGGGCTCACTCGCACAGTCCCGATGGAAAATATTGAGGACCTACCACCATCTATGCAGCCTCATGTAGTGGGGTCACCACGGACGTGGGTCTGGTTTTTTTGGCGTTTAGCCAACGCTGTGGACCAATGTAACAAGGCCCATAGGCCCTGACTTTAGCTAGACATTTTGACGTGCCATGAGCATTACTTGTATATATTTTTTAAGGGCATAAGCCCTGTGACTCATTATTGGTCCTATTTTTGAGGCGCTTGTGTCCATCTATGTACTCTGGTTACTTTATGATATTATATATGGTTTTTTGGTCTTTTGTGTCTTATGGATCATGTGTGAAAAAATGTATTTACATGCTTATGTTAATGTTCTTTCATATGCGTGTAAGATGCCAATCTAAAATTTGATTAGCTAGAGTTTCTGTAACTTGGTTTAATCTGCTAGGAACATGAAAATATGTAATATAATCAAGTTTCATTCTAAGAGATGTACCCTAAGGAATCGTCAGTGTAAAGTTGGATCATGAACCCGGTATACTCTGTTTAACTGAAACACAACCAGTTGAACGTCGAGATAGACCCGGAGATGAGAGATACCCAATGACAAAGCGTCACGAAGCAACTCAATAATTTCACTATACTCGAAAACATCATTTGTGGTGTCACCTAAGCATATACCTCTGGAAGATAATAACTGGCCTTGAGGTATAAATATTACCCAAGCTGCGACGGCAAGCCTCCGAGTGTCCCAAGTAGCACCATCTGCATACCCAACGAACACCTCGGAATCACTTGACATCTGCTACAGTGACAAAATATAACATCAACGACATGTCCATAGTACTAAAAGAAACTAAAAAGTAATAGTACGAAGACTATAAATATGTTACAAAAAGTTACCCACAGTGACCTGCCTTTGAGTAATACTTCTTGAGGTAGAGCCCATTTCTAGGCTCCGCCAAAGCATTCCCTTCAAAATCAACCAGACGATAAGAACCCTTTTTTAAAACCTCTTTTATGATGAAAGGTCTGAACCAAATGGATTTGAATTTTCCTGCCCCTAGGGGGTCCTTATCCTTGTCATAGACCAGGACAAGGTCGCCTTCAGAGAAAATCCAAGGACGAACGAACCTATCATATTAACACTTGACCTTATGTTTGTGAGCCTCGTTGGTCAGGGTCTCATCATGACGCTGGTCATTGATTTGCTCAAGGTATACTAACCGTTCTTCAAGTGGAGAAGTGTCTGTCAATAATTGTACTACCAATTTTAGAGACGGGATCTTACATTCAATGAGAAAGACTGCCTACAGCCCGTAAATGAGTTGAAAAGGTGAGAAACTTGTTGCAGTCTTAATGGATTATCGGTAAGCCCATAATGTCGAGTATAACATCAAATGCCAATTTGACTTGGATGAGTTGTGTAAAGACTCAGCTTAATTAAATACAAAATTTTAATTCAATTAACATATAATTGCCTTACGTAAATTATTCATTCACTTCAAAATCATAAATATTCTGCATAAGTTAAAATCTATCTACAACATGGAAATAACTCAACAAATCACATATAAATACTTATTTCTGATGCTAATTCTCGTCAATATGGCTGTCCCTTCCCTGCTGCCTTACTGTTGTCTTGCCTAGCCCAATGAACTGACCAACACTGCCCAAACCGATTATCCAACTAGCCAACTAGGAGCAGCCTGTCCAGCTCCCTAGCTCCAGGAAACTGAAAGGAATCCTGGCCCACATGCCCAAAACCCCAAGCAACCCGGTGCCCCCTGTAATGATACTCATGGTCTGAATTACTCTCCCACAGAACCAAAAAAAACCAAGCCATGAAACCAGTGCTCTCGTCCCCCTCCAAAATCCAAAATCCTCCTCCAAAAGAATGAATGCCTTTCCCGTAAGGCTCTCCCCCTCATATCCCCTTTCACCGACTCTTCCTTTCATTCAATTCCTTATCCTCACATTCATTACCTTATCCTCTTATTTAATGTCTTGTCCCATTTATTTAATGTTTCTTATCCTTTTATTTAATGTTTGTTATCCCATTCATATACGTAAGTTTTAATAAATTAAATTATTAACCCTATTAATTCTTTACTCACATAATTAAAGAGTTGATTAATAATTGGTTAACCATTGACAATTATGAACAAATAATTAATGATAATTAATTAGTTAATATTATATAAGAAACAATTATTGTTTAGCTAACATCTTAGGACAATCAGACTATCAATTTAATTATAATTAATAATCCTTTACATTTATTTAAGCAGGGTCGTTACATACACCCACCCTTCAGAAAACTTCGTCTCGAAGTTAAGGTATCTTTTGGTACAAAGGAAAAGAAACATGGTTCACACATTCATAAAAACTAACCGACACTATCAGTAAGTAAGTCAAGAAAACTCATACATACTAGTGTATATGTACAAGAAATGTATGTGTATCTAGTACATACAGTCTCGTGCATGTACTAATAATCAAAACTACCATCCTTTAGTAATTTATGTAGGCATCCAATCTAGTCAACAAGACTAGTCTTTTATAAAAGACAACAAACCAATCAGTTGTTTGAGAAATTCTTTAATTTCTATTATCCGGTTCAACAATTGTATTTAGACAACTGTGGTTTAGTTACGTAATTATGAATATTCATATATACACATTTCTCTTTTTTTTTTTTGAAGGGAAAACATTAAATTCCACCATCAGACAAATCTCCACACTCTCTCAACTATTTATACTCATCCTTCCTCCCTAACCTACTTCCATCTCCATTCCTATCCTTCCTCTGCTGGACTATCTTGGAATGTCAACTATATTGACCTAACTCCAAATAGAACCCGTAAGCAGAAGTGTCACTATCTCGACCAAGCTTCCCCAACAGGAAACTAACAGTCATCATCACACGTCTAGGGAAGCATGAACTAACACCATCCGCCCATGACTTCAGGTTTCGGAGGATACACGGTGGGAAATGCCTCCACCCCTCCTAATCATAACTAGGGTCCACACCCTACAATGGAGGATATATGGTGAGAAATTCCTCCACCCCTCCTAACAGGAC
>JZKD02S0291564.1:99592-121920 GCA_000966675.3 Picea glauca | reverse complement strand
CATAATTCAATTTCGATACCCATTCACAAGATTATCATTTACCCAAATAGATTGCATAATATCCAACATCATCCTAATAGCATTTAAACATTCATTTAATTCACATTCTCACAATTTGTCACATCATATACATCATCATCGATAACATTTAAACATTCCTAAAGTTTACATTCACATAATAGATCGCATTGCATACATCATCATCGATAAGATTTAAACATTCATAAAATTTACATGCACGTAGTAGATCACATCATATATATCATCATCAAATAACATTTAAGCATTCATAAAAGTTCATAAATTTAAAGTTTAGGTGTATCACTTAATAGTGTCATTGTGACTAGAAAATAAGGTATATAGGCCTCAGGTAATCCTTGTTATCTAAGTCAAAAGTGGTGTTACATACACCCAACCTTCGAGAAACATATTCTCGAGGGGGTCAAAAGGTGAGGGATAGTCTCGCCGTATTGTCTCGGCGTCTTCCCAAGTAGAAGATCCTGGACTATACTTGTCCCACTGGACCTTAATTTGGTCTACCAGATGGTTCATGAGCTGTCGGACTCTACGGTCCAATATGCGTAACGGTTCTACTGTGAGGGTTCCCACATCCGATACCTGCAATTCATTCTAATTTAGTTTATGTGTCTCATCAGAAACATAATGACGTAAAAACGGATACATGAATTACTTTACGATTTTTATGCAAGTGGGGTGGCAGTACGAGACGATAGGCAACAGGTCCAATTTTCTCTTGGATTCAAAATGGTCCTATAAATTGAGGTGACAAATTTGTCCCCTTCCCGAACCGTATGGTATTCTTATTAGGCCTGATACAAGTCAAAACCTGGTCTCCCACTTCATAACTTCGGTCGGTCTGGTGTGCATCCTCATAACTTTTCTGCCTATCACGTGCTTCCTTTAGACTCTGCCTAATCTGAATCACCTGTTCTTCCATCTCCTGAATCAATTCTGGCCCAATTGTTACTCGGTCTTCTAGTCTATTCTAACTCAATGGAGTTCTGCATGGCCTCCCATACAAAGCTTCGTAGGGTGGCATTCCGATGGAACTATGAAAACTGTTATTGTAGGCAAACTCTACCAAAGGTAAGTACTTCTCCCACCGAGTTTGATTATCCATGGCATACATCCCAAGCATGTCTTCCATGACTTTATTTACCCTCTATGTTTTCCCATCTGTTTCAAGATGATTAGTTGTGCTTAAGTTCAATTGAGTCCCCAACACTGACTGTAAACTCGTCCAAAAACTAGAATTGAATCTGGAGTCCCTATCTGAAATGATCTTCTTAGGGATCCAATGCAAATGGATTACCTCGCTTACGAACACACATGCCACCTCAGTGACATCGTAAGTGTCTCTAACTGGAATAAAATGAGCACTCTTAAATAACAATTGTCTCCTTTGAGTTGTGTCAACATTTATTCCCTCAGATTGACCTTTAAGGGTACCAAGGAGAAGATGCGTGGTCTCCTACTCAAGCCATCTGCGACCATATTTTCGCTTTCCCTTGATGTACGAAATACCAAAATCGTACTCACTCATAAACTCACTCCATCGCCTTTGCCTAGAATTCAGATCTCTTTGAGTGAAAAGATCTTTTAAATTTTGATGGTTTATTTTGAGCTCAAAGTTTCGCCCCACAATATAGTGCCTCCAAATTTTCAGAGCTAGCATTACAGCTGCCAACTCTAAATCATGAGTCACGTATAACTCTTCGTGCTTCTTCAACTTCCTTGATGCATAGGCTATCACTCCTCCATCATGCATTAGCACGACCCCCAACCCTTGCTTCGAGGCATCCGTGTAGACTGTGAAGTCCTTTTCCATATCCGACACTCGTAGAATTGGTGCACTAGTTAGTAACCTCTTAAGATCAATGAATGCACTATCACATTCTTTTGTCCATTCATACCTGACCCCCTTGCGTTGCAAGGTGGTGATGGGTTTCACTATTTTTGAGAATCCTTCTACAAATCTCTTGTAATAACCTGCTAGCCCCATGAAGCATCTGACCTCATGGGAATTTTTGATCACTGGCCATTCCATAATGGCCTTTACCTTTTCTGGGTCCACAAAGATTCCTTCGCTGGAAATGATATGACCTAAATAGTGAATCTCTTTTTGGAAGAAGGAACATTTCGACAACTTCCCATACAATTTGTCCTCTCTAAGGCAGGACAACACTACTTGTAAGTGTTCCTCATGCTCTCTTTCATTTTTGAAATAGATGAGGATGTCATCTAGAAAGACTTGTACAAATTGATCTAAGTACTTCTGGAATACGTCGTTCATGAGGCTCATGAATACTGCTAGTGCATTGGTCAATCTAAAAGGTACATCGACGAACTTGTAATGTCCAAATCGAGTTCAGAAGGCAGTTTTGTTTTTTGGGGATATCACCTTCCTTAATCCTTAACTGATGATACCCTGATCGCAAATCGATCTTTGAGAATACCACTGCTCCTTTCATCTGATCGATAAGGTCATCTATTCGCGGCATTGGGTACCTATTTTTCACTGTAGCACGGTTCAAGTCTCTGTAGTCTATACGCAGTCGTAAGGATCCATCCTTCTTCTTTACGAAAATTACTGGCAAGCCTCCAAGGTGAGACACTGGGCCTTATTAGCCCTAAGTCCAGTAACTCTTTCAACTGCATTTGCAATTCACAAAGTTTTGGCGCTGTCATCCGATACGGAGTCTTGGAGATTGGTTTTGTACTAGGTTTTATCTCAATAGTAAAATCAAGCTCCCTCTTAGGAGGTAACCCTGGTAACTCGTTCGGAAAAACATCTTTAAATTCTAACAATACCAGGCACTGATCCACTGAGGGTCCCTTCCTTTCATTCACTGCTTCCACTACATAAAGTCGACACCCTTTCCTCAAGCATCACTTAACCTTCATAGTTGATATAAAGCGTAACAACACTTTTCTCTGTACACCCTGGATCTCTACTGGTCTTCCTTCTTCATCGACACAAAGCACCCTCTTTGCGAAACAATCTACCAAAGCTCGGTGAGCAGCTAACCAGTCCATTCCAATGATTAGGCCATATGCCCTGAGAGCAATGACACATAGCATCAACCTGGTAGTACACACTCCCAAATATACTATACCATCATCAACACTAGGTCCTGCTGCTTGTTTTTCCCTCGAATCCATCTCGACTTGTTTAAAGTCATCGTGCTCGTAGGCTACCAACCCACTCTTTTCTATTGTAGATGGTGAAATGAAACTATCTCTCGCACCAGAATCAAACAAAATATTATCATTGATATGATTTAGCGCACCTGATGATTCCACCACCATGGATTGATGTTCTGCTTGGTGATTATTAATTGTTGTGTAAATCTGATGGCTACCACTAGCTCTTCCCATCGGGGCCTTTCCTTCTCTATGCACAATACTGATTGTAACTCTAGGCAGTCACGCTGGTAACGACGTCCTCTACGTCCCCAACAGGTAACATGGGATTGAACCTGCACATGGTTCTGCGATTGTCTTTGAAACAAGTTCCTTCCCCCAGAACCCCTACCCCTACTAGTTGTTCCCAGAGATGGTCATGGACCTGTCTGCGTCATTGGCGATGAACAAGATGCTGCACTCGCTGCCATTGAAATCTCTGGGGCTACTGTCCTTGGTGCGACTCTGTTACCATATGGCGGTGGCCTTGAGTCCCCTCCCCTGGGAAATGTCCTAGGGGCCTTCCCGACGATTCCAGGATGATGCGGAAAGGTCGACCTCATACATCCATTCAAGTTCATGTGTTCCTCTGCGTAATGCACATTTTCCACTGCTTCTGCTACTGAAGACTGGTGGAATGGAATGAAAGGGCTCAACGATTGGCTTGATGAATTGTGTGTAAGGTCTTATGAGTTTGACGCTTGGATAATCGGAGATTATTCTTCACGCTAGTACCTTGCTATTATTGATAATTAAACTATTTACATGTGAATTTATTTGTAAAAGTGATATGTGTGGCGCGTTGGTGTTATTGCTCTTCTTAAGGCACATCGCTTCGTGGGTGGTCTTGAGTTGAAAACCCATGGACCTTCTAAAATTGTAATTAACCTTTTAATGTATTTTAACTTTACTCTAAATACACCATTAATTTAATTAAAATTTTAATTTGATAATTAGTTACACTAATAATTTTATAGTTACATTATTATTATTTTTTTTAAATAAATTTATTTTATACTAAATTATCGTAAATTAACTTTAAATTAATTAAAACCAAATTGGCTTAAATTACGTTTATACCAAAATAATAAATAAATAAATAATTTAAACGAGAACTCACGCACAATTTATAAAGGAAATTTAAAATTGAAGAAAATCGAAATAATAAAAAAAAGTGCGGGCACACGTGGATTCCACGTGCCCACCATGCTTCCTCCAGCATCCTCATGACCTAAACCTAACCCTACACATACTCTCTCAATACCCCTAACCCTAATTGACCTACAGCTTGTTTCAATTGCGAACGCACCTTGAGCCTCTCCTGCTCTGCAACTGCGGCGGAGCTCTAGAAATGGCTGGAGCTCTGGTAATGGCCACGGCTATTTCTGATGGCATTTTGTTAAATTTTCTCAGAGTTGCGACGTTTGTCCATCAACTCTGCAATAGGGGAGGTCTCGATGCTGTGCGTTGGATATTGGGGTGTTTTTTTTTGTTTGGTTTTATTAATAAAAAAAAATTGTGTGTGGTGTTTCCAGGCCGCGTGAGCTCTCTCTCCTTGGCTACATTTTTGTTGGAAAACTTGGTAGTTGGTGCTTTGATTTTCTTTTTGGTTTTTCGTAGCTCCCTCTCCCTCCGTCCGCTGGATTTGACCGCTTTGTCAAAATTGGGGGTTTTGTTCTATTTGTTTTCCTCGATTGTTTGTAGGGTAAAACAGTAAATATTGTTGTTATATTGGTAGACATGAAGTGTTATTCTCCATATTTTACCGGAATAACCTGAGATTTGGTGCTTTTCTCTGAACATTGCATTATGAGTTGATACAAACAAGAAAATGAAAATATCTTTGCCAGATCTTTTGAAATGCAATTTCATTGGCCTGAAAGACTTTGGCCGAAGAAGCTGGCCCGACTGTTATCTATGCATTGAAATGTCTGTGGCTGTCAATAATCCAGTATTTGTTTGGACAAACCCATCATCAACTACAATCTATGGAATATGGTAGAAAATGAAACGTTATTTTTATTTGTTTATTTTTAGTTGATAAAAAAAAATCTTCGTCTGAAACCCAAAAGCTTTATCTGACTTTAATGGATGTTTTATGGGTTTTTTTTTGTATGTTGTATTTGGCATGGTATGTTTTTTTTTTTTTGTATTTTTGGCATTTGTTTGAATTTTTTGTCTCGGTCCTAGACCATGGAGGATCATGCAGGAGGGCGTTATGGACAATCAAATGGTTTCTCATTGTCCATGGGTGTATTTTGATGTTCGATCTGGGTGGGTTTGGTAGGGTTTCTAGGTTTCTTTGATTTTCACGTAGTTTATGAAATTTCTATCCCTTTTTCTACTAGATTTATATCAGTTTGTAGAAATCGAAGCATGAATTGTCATTTTCAATTGCCCACCTTCCCTAAAATAAGTGCAATGGCCAATCTTAGCCAATAAATGTCTTTCTACTCAGATCTGTGATGCTTATATAACAGAAAAGGATTCGAGATCTTTGTAGACCCAATACGACATAGAAACAAATAGATCAAACCCACTTTATCTAATGGTTTCTTCCTCCATCCAGAACCAACCCAAATGACAACAAACAGCCTTCGAATTTTTTAAAATAATAATCTGAAGTAGATACCGGTAACTACAGAAACTGCTCTATAAAATACGTAGTGAAGTATATACACAACGATCTATAAAACTGCGTAACAAAGTATATACACACTCACTTCCTAGAGTAGAAGACATGTTTTTGTCTGCTGACAAAAACGTCTCCGCTGAGAATGTTCCCACCACGGCACGCTATGCATTCAGTCAGCTTTTCCATTATCCCTGTCTGATCTGGACATTGGAAAACATGCAGGCCATTGAAGAGGGTGGAAGCTGTGGATTGGGTGTCTGTTTCTTCTCCCACAACCTTCCATGAGTGATATGAATGAAGTAACTGTGGTGGGCTTGTGTTTGATAGTGTGGGGGATCCCACTGCATATGCAAATGCAGGTAAATAATGTCTTATTAATCTCTCAATCAGTGAAAGTCGTACGTTTATGCCTTTGATTTAATTTAACGAGTATGTAACGAGTTATTTTCTTTGAATTTTCCTATCTGACGTGAACTTATGATCAAATTCTTAGACGTCCATTTTAGTCGGCTATACTTTTATATTTGCTAAGAGAATTTAGAGACCCTTAGATTGACACTATTTCTTTGAAGACCATCTGAGGGTACTATTTGGCACACTTTATCTCTAATTTGCTGAATTTCAAATTTCATCAATGAAATCTAGCAAACATGGGGACTTAGGTGCAGAGTCCAGATTGTCTTCTAGACACTGTTCTACAAGATTTTCTTCCATTCGTCCTAGAATGTTAGGGGAGTGAGTTCTAGTGGATCTCGATATGCTTGCATTATTTATATTCCAAATTCTAGGTCCAGTTCTCCCAAATCTTTTTTCTACTATTAGTGCTCAGCTTTAGGGTCTTTGTTTAGAGCGGTGCTTTATTTTACTTTCTGCATCTTGATTTATTTAGGAGTCATTTTTGTGCTCTCACTATGTATCAGAACTATTGTACTCAGCAGTCCCATTGAACTACTTTTATGGTCATTCATTGGACAACAATAAAATTATCTTATTTTATCTACCATTGTACGACTATCTATATTGAATGCTGAGAAATGGCACTCCATGTGACTCTTTCTGAATCAATGTGTTCCTTTCCAACAGGTTAATCAAATTCCTAGAGGATTTCTGCAATGTCTTATCTTAAATTAGGCCTTGTTTAATGAAACTGCTAAATCTCAAATGGGGAAACATTTCAGTGTTTGTACTACTGTGGTGGCACTACTAAGAGTAATCATATCAGTCTCTACTAGTGGGCATAAAGAAAGGCTACTTTTCTGTTACATCATTTTCTTCATTAGATTCATGCGAAGGTCTATTTTTTTTTTCTTTATGAAATATACCTGCCATTGTTTATTAATTTCCATTATAAAGCATCAAATGTTCTCTGAATTACAGAGTTCTGAAGTAAATGGACTGGACTTTTGTTTTTTTTGTTTTTTCTTGTTTTTTCTGTGTACTACAGTTGGAAACACATTTCTACTGCATCTGTACCTACTGTATTTTACATGTGGTAGCTTTGTTGAAGCCTAATAATATATATTGATGCCATTCTTCTTATTTTGGTAACCAAGTTCACTGTTTTTGCTTGGGTTGTTCATTCTATAATCTCTTATGTGAATTATATCCTTGCTTGTGGAAATTCAAGTAATCTAGTAATGCATACTAGGAACATTTTTGATAACCCGATTTAGTTTTTTTCTCTAGATATAGCTTGGAATTCCTACTACCTACTGGGAGAGGAACTACTCGGATAGGAAGAGTTCAAAGTAAGCTAATTGGATCTCTCTCCTCCATTCTGGGCTAGCAGACAACTTGTTCTTTACTGTAGGGATAGAGCAAGCTTAGTGGGATACTTAAACATCCAGAAAGTCCCATAGTAAGATCGAGCTACAACTATGAAACCATGTATTTTTCACCTAAAGACAGATTCCGACCGGTGACTGACAGAAAAAGGAGATTGAACTAGGAAACACGGTGTTTCTCTTAAATATAAAGCATAAAAATTATGTTGAGATGATTACTTGTGTGCAACAGGTTTTCATCATAGTACGATAGTTTCAAAAGTTTATTATAGTATTTTTTTTTTGTAAAACTAAGTAACGAAATCTCCATAACTAATTTTCATGAAAGTGGTAGAGGTCATATGGTGATACACCATAGATACAAGTTCTAGTAACCTCTAGTTTCATCTTAAGAGCTGAAAGGTGTTCTTTATAATTGAAAATAATTTTTTTTTTATTATATATTCTTTATCTATTCTTCCTACACCTTATTTTTTTTTAGATGTTTTACTTTATTTTATAACAGATGATAGCTTGGCTTGCAGGTTAGGTGGGGCTGGAGATGGAGTTGGAGTTTGGCCCTCAGGCCCAGATTTCAAACTAACGCTCTGATACCATGTGTAAAGACTCAGCTTAATTAAATACAAAATTTTAATTCAATTAACATATAATTGCCTTACGTAAATTATTCATTCACTTCAAAAGAATAAATATTCTGCATAAGTTAAAATCTATCTACAGCATGGAAATAAATCAACAAATCACATATAAATACCTGTTTCTCATGCTAATTCCTGTCAATATGGTTGTCCCTTCCCTGCCGCCTTGTTGTTGTCTTGCCTAGCCCGATGGACTGACAAACACTGCCCAAACCGACTATCCACCCAGCTAGCTAGGAGCAGCATGTCCGACTCCCTAGCTCCAGGAAACTGAAAGGAATCCTGGCCCCCGTGCCCAAAACCCCGAGCAACCCGGTGCCCCCTGCAATGATACTCATAGTTTGAATTACTCTCCCACAAAACCTTAAAAACCAAGCCATGAAACCAGTGCTCCCGTCCCCCTCCAAAATCCTCCTCCAAAAGAATGAATGCCTTTCCCGTAAGGCTCTCCCCCTCATATCCCCTTTCACCGACTCTTCCTTTCATTAAATTACTTATCCCCACATTCATTAGCTTATCCTCTTATTTAATGTCTTGTCCCATTTATTTAATGTTTCTTATCCTTTTATTTAATGTTTGTTATCCCATTCATATACGTAAGTTTTAATAAATTAAATTATTAACCCTATTAATTCTTTACTCACATAATTAAAGAGTTGATTAATAATTGATTAACCATTGACAATTATGAACAAATAATTAATGATAATTAATTAGTTAATATTATATAAGAAACAATTATCGTTTAGCTAACATCTTAGAACAATCAAATTATCAATTTAATTATAATTAATAATCCTTTACATTTATTTAAGCAGGGTCGTTACAAGTTGATAGTTCGTTGTAGAATGGTCTTAAGAGTTTTGCTTATAGCTTCCACCTGCCCATTTGCTTGGGGGTAGTAGGGTGATGAATGTTCTTGCCGTAACCAAAGATTTGATGTTAACTCATTCATCATATGATTCTGAAAGTGACTACCATGGTCAGTAACAATCTCCCTCGGGACATCGAACCTTTCTATTATCTGATTGAATAAAAGAGATTTGCAGTCTCTCCATCATCTTTAAACATTGGCATAGCTTCAACCCACTTTGTGAATTAGTGTATAGCTACAATGATATAGTAGTGACCCCTTGCTGAAGGAGGGTTGAAAGTAGTGTAATAAATCCCCCACTTGGTGAAGGGACAAACTGTGATGACAATAAACATGGGAGCAAGACGTGCCCTCATCTTTTGAGAAAAGATTTGGCATGGATGGCACTTCTTGACCGATTCGATACAATCTTTGATAAGTGTCGGCCAGAAGTAAATTGCTCGTAGAATCTTTTGGGTTGTTTCCAACCTAGACAAATGACCGCCACAAGCTCCAGTATGGCAATCATTAAGCATGGTAACTGCTTCCTCGTGAGTAAGGCATCGGTGCAGAATGTAGTCTACACCTCTCTGATACAATGTATCATCGATTATGAGATAATTCTTATCCTGATGGAATATGCATCGATGCTCATCACGAGAAGCAGTGGTGGGGAACTTTAAAGTCTAGATATAGATAAGTATATCTCCATACCAGGGATCCAAAGATGTGATAAAAAACATATCTCCCCGAATAGGCGATTCTTCAGGCACAACATCACCTGACTGAAATGGAAGTTCTGAAATAAGTTCTGCGAAGACCTGTGACTTTTTGGAATTTGATGAAATGAAGTCTAAGTCAAACTGTTTGAGGATGACTATCCATCTATTAATTTTTCCACCTATTACCTGTCGTGTCAACATGTACTGGAATGGATTCATGATAGCAATGATGGTGGTCTTGTGAAATAGAACAGAATGACAGAACCGTTGAACAACATGCACTGCTGCCAAAACCAATTTTTCGATGTGAGAATAATTGATTTCCGGTCCTACGAGGCCTTGGCTAAGGTAATAGATCATGTATTCTGAGAACAAGTCATTTTCCTGAACTAAAACCATGCCAATGGTTGACTCTGTTGTAGCTAGATATAATAAGAAATTCTTGTTATAGTTAGGTGGTCATAGCAGAGGGGCAGTTGTGAGAGTGTGTTTCAATGCGTCGAAAGAGCATTGGGCAACATCATCCCAATAAAAAGGAATTACTTTCTTTAGTAAGTACATAAATCCCTTGGTGATCTCGACATAGTTGGTGATGAAGCGTCGTAAAAAGTTCACCTTGCCTTGTAGACTCTAAACTTGAAGGATTGTGCATGGGGGGGGAAAACTGAATTATTGCCTCAACCTTGAGAGGATCGACCATGATCCTTGTTGTTGACACTATGAGACCTAACAATCGTACTGATGTTACGCAGAAGATGGACTTGTTTGGATTCAGGAAAATCTGAAAGTAGCGACAACATTTGAAGATAAGTCAGAGGTGTGTGGGATGATCCATTCTCTTGCAAGATCGAGATGCTAAATAATCTAAGTAAGCCTCGACTATATGCTTGAGGTCATGGAAAGAAAAATACATGGCCCACTGAAAGGTGGCTCCATCATTTTGAGACCAAAAGGCATCTTACGATACACGAATATACTCTATGGACAGATGAATGTCATTTTTTGTTGGTCTTCAGGTTTGATTTGTATTTGATTATATCCCAAAAAACTGTCCATGAAATAAAGGGCTTCGCAACCCGCACATTCATCAATGATCTGGTCGATGAACGGTGTGGGAAAATTATCTTTGGGCTAGGCCTTGTTCACATCATGAAGGTCAGTACATACATGAATCGTGCCTTGTTTTTTATTGACCAGCACAGGGTTTGACACCCATTGGGTCAAATGGATTGGATAGATAAACTTGAATTTTATCAATTTCTCAACCTCAACCTTAATGGTTTCTTCTTTCTTAGGATTAATTGGACGAAATTGCTACCGAACCGGCTTGGCATTAGGATACGTTGTGATTTCATGTTCAACTATTTTTCGATCGATGCCTGACATTTCCTCGTAAGACCAGGCGAAAACATCGCAGAATTATTTAAAAACATCTGTGTAGATTTGAATCTCTTCGAGGGAGAAGTTAGCTCCAGTGAAGACATTCTCCACAATGCCAGGGTTTCAAGAGATATTGATCAGTAAGGTTTCAACGATAGTTTCCATATTACCCTCATCATAAACCTCATGTGTACGTAAGGGATTAATAGGACAATATCGATCTCCCATCATAGTCATGGTGAATTATCCCACTTCAATTCGGCTTAACTCTGGGAGGAAGTATGATCTATGGTGAAGATCTTCCAAGGGTTTATCCGGACTAGTCATTGATTCAATTATGGATTCATAAGAGGGAAAGACTAAGTCTAATGAATCGGTGCGAGCGAGAGAACCCTGAGCCCAAATAGGGTCTAGAAGTGGATCGAACTCTTGTGCAAGAGCTGGATCAGTGTGGGATGAAGTTTGCTAGACTAAAGAGTACACTACTTCAGCTGCAGACAAGGGCATGGACATGCCCGGGTGGCCTGTCCCATCCATCATGGCCGATGGGGAAGGAAGTATCCACTGATTGTCGAAGTAAGTCGTGCGGAATGACGAAACTTGAAAAATATCAACCTTATGGTGATTGGATATAAATTTGATATCGCCTTGAGGGGGCGAGTAATCGAAGGTACCCATCAAAGATGGGCACAAACCAACCCCTATGTGGATGACACCTGAATGAGGATTATCAATCATCGGGACTGTGGATTCCCCCAATGTAGGGTCAGGTCTAGAGAAAGACAATTGATCGATGGTCATTATCCAGCCCTCATGTGGAAACAACAAGACCCATAAAACTGTAGCAACCACAACTTGCATGGCATAAGTCCAAATCCTTCCTGACAAGAGGTTATAATCGAGGGGAGCATCGAATACCTCTACTTCAACACACACAATCTTCCCTCCTAACTGCACGGGGAAAGAAGGAACGATGCCATGTGGTTGGAATTAATGACCGTCGAAAGCGGTGAGGAGAGTAGGTGACGGAGACAAAACGGGCTGGCCAACGACCTTCCAACATGCCAATGGCATAACGCATGTTGAGGCACCCTCATCAACCACCGTGCGGAAAATATTTTGAGTAAAAGTTTTCGTGGGATAAGCCACTACTATCTGAAATGCTACGTGGTAAGGTAGACGAGGTTTTAAGTCGGTTGTATCCAGCATGATTGTACTCGGATTACAAGTCTCGGTAGATCCTAAAGCGGTTAACAAGGCTTTCCTCTAGGAAGGGAAGCTTTGGAGGACCTCCAAAGCGGACATCACACAAGGGGTTTGTGATAAATATTCCACCACAGAGTAGTTTTGGGCAGCCCTTGTGTTTGGGTTATGAGAATCTTTTTTGGATGCACCTTTGGAAATGCGTGTCATTTTTTCGCCCAACATCTTCTCAATCTGTAGAGGAAGAGATGGGAGTTCAGGTTCTTTACCCTTCTTAGAAGTGCTTGGTTTACCATAGTCATGCGCTCTAGTCGATATAAAAGCATCACCCCTAACCATATATACGTTCGCGGATGCGGGGTTGTTCGTAGGCAGAGAGGGGTCTTGGCTTCCCCCTTCCGTGCTTGCAGAGGCTTGGGTTAGATTTTTCCCATTTTGAAATGGATTGGTCAACACAGCAGGTTGTTGCTGCATCACAAATGTTTGGGCTTCTACAAGGAAAGGACATAGATGGGTCGGGTGGTCTTCCGTACACAAGTTGCATGGATACCTCGCCTTCCGTTTCTCAGTGTTTTCCCCGCCAGCATTATCGATAGGTTTTTTATTCCCCTTACCCTTATTTCATTGTTTTTTCTTTACTTCAAGCTGTTGGGTGGCCTTTGCATTAGTGGATTTCACTGTGTGTACCTCCGATGTTTGGGTAGGGGGAGCAACCAAAGTAGTAGTTTGGTTGGCCGCTGTGTGTTGTATAGATAACTTCTGCAACTGCTTCTTCAATTGCTCAGTGGGATTTGTTTGTGCGGAACCAACAATACCATCGGCATGTGGTCTAGCTCTCTGTCTAGTTTTATCAAGGATTGAATGTGGCGCATTTGGCAAGATGTTGTATAATAAACCATACTGAGAATAGATGAGCTCAAATTCTTGGGCTCTCATGATGGCGTCTTCTTCAAAGAATACTCCGGACATTGTGACCTCTTTGGATAACTACAGGACCAAAGACTTAAGGAACCACTCAAGCAGGAATGTGGGTGGGACTGACACCTTAATTAAACTCTTCTAACATTTCCATTCTCGGCTACGATCAAAGATATGGTCGACTGTTGTCTGTTCGAAATTGACGAGCAGCTCTATGATAGCCTCGTATCTCACAGGTAACTAGAAATGGTTTAGGAAAGACATCGTCAATTCATCGAATGAAGAATATCTTGAGCGATCGAGCTCAATGTACCACTTCACGACACTCCCAATGAGAGTACGTTGAAATAATATCAACTATACAAAGTCGTCTTTCAATAAGTTAGATGAGCACCAAAGATGAAAGGTAGTCACATGATCTCTTGGATCTTTGTTAGGCTTGGCTTCGAACTTTGGGATGTCCGAAGGCAACTTCGTCGGCATAGGAGGCCAATGTAGATCATGACAAATAGGGTCATTCAACAACCTTGTCAAATATGGCAAGTGCAAAGTTGTCAGGAAGGGTAGTTTGGGTTGTTGGTGATAACCTGGGAAAAAGGGGCCTGGAGTTTGAATGGCACCAAGTTGCTAGGAAAAGTTTAGTTGTTGGCTCGGATTTTGCTAGAAACCATGGCCTTGTACAGTGTATGGATTTTATGTATGTGGAGACATCATTGGCTAACTTCCAAAATATGACATAGATAGTTGGGCATGCATTGCATTTGAAGGAATTTGGGAAGGGTTGCCCCATGTTGGTCTCGTGGGCATAGGCATAGTAGTTTTTTTAGGGTTCCATTGATTATGGAAAGAATTACCCTATATCGACATTTCAGATGAGGGAACGGAGCCTTGCCAAGAATTCCAAGGCCCTGATGCAGAATAAGTTTCTAGGTTTTCCCCCTATGCAGGAATAGTACCCTTCATAGGAGTAGATTGTCCAAAACTGGGGTTGCCCCCAATCGGGAAGGCAGTTGAAAAGAAGGCATTGTTACCAAACGCTCTGATCAAAGAAAACGGTGTCAAACCTACCGACATATTATGCGAAGGTTGTCCTTGACTCCTCGCTCCAAATAAACTATGGTGTGTAGGTTTCTCGGCGAATTGCTGATGCAAGCCATCGAGTGAAGGGGATGAAGGAGGTATATGACCTCCTCCGTAAGGGAAAGCATTAAAAGGAGCAGGAAAGTAAAGTATGTAAAGTGGAGTAGGAAAGTACAAGACTTGTACCCGAAGTAGGCATCCCGTAAGAGAACGGAGGGCCTATCGCACTTGGTGTGAAAGGGGTTGTGGCTGCTGCCAAAGACGGGATCGGACCACTATGCGATGTATAGGTGGTTGAGAGCATGGTGGCTTGGACTGGTGACGGTGGGTTAGGAGGTGAAAACTCTCCTGTGGTGACAACCGTAGTGGGAATTGAAGAATTCCTGGAAGGAGTAACATCATTTGTTTCCATTGTTGTGTGCGACACTATCTGGCACTCGTAAAATTGAATTGGGATGATGAAAGGTACCAAGAATTCAGTGGTTGGGGTTTCAACGGGGCCAAGAGCGTTCACTCCAAGCTCCAAAATTGTTCATTCCTCTAGATGTTGTTCAAGCACAATTGCTTGTGACCCAGTTGCTTCAAAAGACCCTTGTTGGTGTAGTTTTCGCCTTAATGGTGGCGAGGGTGGCTCCAGTTTAACCGGTGGCAAGCCAAGAAGCCTTCGTGACCGGAGGAGCTCGTGATCCTCCACTGTGTGAGAAGATAAAAGACACTCTAGGGTAGTCTAAACGTTCAAAAGTAACACACACTAAAAAATGTCCCTATAAGATAAGACAGGAAAACACTAAATTAATTGGAAGAACAGTTACAACAACCAACACTAGAGCAACTTACCAGTGCAAGTGCAACTCGAAAATGGAAGCACCCTCCAAGTATACTTTGCAAAGCATGGCCCGATGTCTATCTTAGGTACCACAGTATACCCCCGCAGTCACCCGTGTATGTCCCTAAAAATGATGGGCAACTAGGTTGCCAACGCACGAACAGTCACGAGGCGGGTACAGTCAAAAGTCGGGTAGACCACAATGAGCAGGGTATCGAGCCCAAAAAATGTCAAGGGAATCGAAAGAAAGTGGTCCAGAAGACAAATGAGGACTTCAAATGTATTTGAGACCCATGAAGCCTCGTGGAAAATGAAATCGACGAAATCCCAAAACAAGCCCTTTATATGTGTTCTCCACTACGATTGGTCCATCTTTGGAGGGGTTATCTCCGCTACCTTTCTGCACATGACCTCATGTTTATCCCTTATGTTAGAGGGGGGTCCCAGATAACTTTCACGATACTGGACTTAGACACTCCCTAACTCAGACTCAAATGTTTGATTGTAATGGCCTTGAAGAGTTTCCTCTCCAACCTAATCCAAGGCCCTAATCCTGAACTAGTTGGTTAACCCTACAAACATAAAAGTCTAATAAATTTTAGATTTCACGTTAATTTTATGTATTTGTCTTATGTCAAGGGGTATGGTAGTGAAACTGATGATGTGTAAAAGACGAAAGAAAAAATGAATAAAAATACGGAAACAAAAACTTTCACTTAATGCAAAATTTCAACAACTTTTCAAATTTTATTTTTTTTAACATTTTTTAAGATTTTGGACAACAAACCCAAAAGAAATTTCACTCTACTACAAGCTACTTATGATCTAAGTAAACTGAAAAAACTTATGAAATGAAATACTTTTCCCTGGCTAATAATGCAGAATCACACTCTTCAACCAAACAAGAAAATGAAAGAGATTTTTATTTTATTTTAAATGCTAATAAAGCAAAAGGAAAAATGCCAACAAGTAAAAAAAAACAAGAAAAAAAATTCTAGCCTAAATTGCAGATCACAAAGAATCACTTCAAGAAATCACACACTAGCAACTTAAAAACTAACTCTCACACTTGTCTAAAAACCCTAAAAAAATATTTTTTAATGACCACTTTTTTTTTTAAATGAAAAAGAAATATATGGCTAAGATCAACCCTAAGCTACTGACTGCTAATACAGAGATTCAAAAAATTTGAGAGGTATAACTCTCATCAAGGGAAAGGATGATTGTCTCACCCTAAAAAAAAACTATCTTGCACAAGCACGCTACTGATAATCGACAACAAGCGTGTGAACGCGAGTTGTATAGATCCAGAAGGCGTGTACACGTGGGCTGACCTTCTACAGGCCGCGTGTATCTCTAAACTCTGAGAAAAAATAAAAACAGACAATCCAAACAAGGAAGAGACCACTGATATGATAACTAGGATCTCCTGAAGGCTTAGACACTCTCTTTAACACAAAAAAGAAAACAACAAAAGGAAAAATAGTAAAGAAAACCAATCTGAGATAAGACTGCAAACAACCAAGACTCAGACAGAATTTCGAGAAAACCCCTGAGAATGTCTGATTCTGACAGGGAAGAGGATGAATTCCTCAATAATTTTCTGGACTCTACACACTACTGCTACTTCTTCAACTACTGTTCACACGCGGGTTGTAAGAGAGTAGGGAACGAGTACACGTGTGTACCTCTGTGGCTCTCAAAAAAACATAGTCAAGCAAACAAAAGAGACAACTGGTATGGGAAACCAGACTCTCTGCTAGCTCAGACTTTACAAAAATTAAAAAAAACAGGCAAGAAAACCAGTCTTTTAAAACTACCCAAAAAATAAAATTTTAGGAATCCTAGAGACTTCCCGAGTATGGTCGCCAATTCTATTGTAAGGTAAATCCCCTTACGTACTGGAAAATAGGGTTATCTTATGCATGCAAATATGACCAAAAGAAATATACTTTCTACCTTCGTCCGCAGACTTAAACCCCATTCCTTTTAAGCAAATACATGGTTTAGACCAACATACCTTGTTCCAGATGTTTGATGTCAATCCTTCCTCCTGCTTGATCACTTGTTAGCAGTCCTACTTTCAAAGCTAACCTGTATGCAAAACAAGCAAAAAACTACACATGCATTTTACCTATAGACTAATGGGTTAGAGATTCAAACATATATTTACTGTACTATGAAGAACTCATAAAGTGGGACGGGAAAATCATTTCTTTATTACTTTAAATGAATCAATTTAAAAATGTCGAGACCGGCCACTGCTCCGTGAATCCTGATCCTGGGCTCATCTTCAAATGTCCTCCAACTTATTTTCTTTGTATCTCTTATTGCATAAGGATGGCTAAAGGGTTGGGACAATGGGAATATGCAATTGGGCAGAGTTTCTTTTCTATATTTTTCCTCTTCCAAATGGGACCCCTACCCCTTATTTTATAGGCTAGAAGGAGCTAGGTATTTGGACGAACCCTCGACCATGCATGGCCTGGAGTTTCAGTTAACTCACCAAAAGATGTGTGTTTCGTCGACAACTTTCCTTTTTTCGTGCTTTTGTCGGTCCACACGGGTTGTTTTAGGATAGCTAGAATGTACACGTGTGAAGTAACGGAGTAGGGCACATGGGCCCTTATAAAAGAGGTTTTTTAAAGAGTTGTTTAGCAGTGCTTTGACAAAGAAGGGATCTGAGATTGCTTGATGCGAGGTAAACATGTATGGTTCAATTTAGGGTTATAAAACTGCCTTTTTTACAATAGCCTTAATTAACTATAAGACTGTGTCGAATTTGTTGTTGTGTAGACAACGATTAATTATATCTACATACAGTGAGTGTTTTCCTTTCAGACAACACTTTAATTTTTTATCATGAAATCACCCATTTTGACTGTGATTTTCTTCTAGTGTATGGCTTCGAATTGCTTACTGTGCATCTGTGATTTCACTTTTATCGAATGACTGTTATTGTTATTATTATTCCTTGTTAAAACATTGGTATTGAGATTTCGCTTATACTTCTATTTCTTTAGTATAGTGTTATGGATATCTCTGGTTAAAAGACATGCATAATGAATCAATAGGCATAGTGTTTATGCCCAACTATATACAATGTTATTGGTATTTCCTTAGTATATGCACAACGATATATTTATTTAATATAACTGTGTTATTGATTATTCTCTAATATATGTACCGCGATATATAATACTATTTTTAATTCATGTACCCAGTTATATTGATTCTTTTACGAAGAAGGATGGGTTAGATACTCTATTGTAGAAGGGAGCAAACTATCAAAATCCGCCACTGAATTCTGGGCGATATGAGATATTCAATTTAATGGAATAATGAATTCGCTTGGTGGAGGTTGCAACATAAACTGAGCCCCAACAAACTATTGTTGATACTCAAAATCCTGAAATTTGTCTACCACCAATGACCTACAAGTTTATTTAATCTTTTAAAGATAAAAAAACTGAACTCTTACACCCCAAATTCCTTCCACCTAGCCTTGAATAATCTCCATCCCTACACGTCTGCATAAGTGTAACCTCTTTCCACCTTAGAAGTTTAATGCATGGAGCACTCTTGTTGCCCATCGTGGGCTCCTCCTTTTGCGTTGGTGCTTGGTCTCGAGCTCTAACTTAAGATTGATCACTCATAGACTTGTCTGGAAACCTTGAAGATTTGGTCTTCGGACCTAACAATTATTAATAAAAATTAACTGTGGTTGACACATCATCTGGTTATTTTCAGTTGGCTTCTCAACAACATTGTAATTCCTGAACGTTCTATCACGTGATATGCATGTAAATGATGTACATTCGGATGTTGTGTCGTAACCTTGGTAATACCTTTTAAATATATTTTGCTTGGACGAATCTGGTTAATATATTATTTATTTATTTTGGTTAATATATTCCTTACATAGTCTGCATATATTCTTTACATAATCTGGTTAATATATTCCTTATATATCTCATTAATATATTCTTTAAAACTCTTAATTGAGTTGTTCCAGTATTTGCATCACCACGAAGAATATCTAGACGCAATTTCTATATAAAGGTTATGTTGACCCTCATTGATATCCTAAGATAATCGGTAGGACAAATCGTAGGATATCTTTACTTAATATGTGTTGTCAATCATTGTGTTTCCTTATAAATATTATTTTTATATTCTATATAAAAGTCGAAAGTAATTATTCTTTATTTATTCAAATTTGGTCGATGGAATTGAAAAAGTCTTTACAACTCCAGACAATCATCCTTCCATTAATGATATACAAGTGGAGACTTGAATAACATTCCTTAACAAGTTTTTACACATTCACCATAAAGATAAAATCCTGGTTTACCTGGAAAAGCTAATATTACATTCCAATTCTGATCCTGGAAATTGTAATTAAAATTCCTTAAAGACATCCTTCAATTTATTAATTAGTTAACTCAATCTTTATATGTGGAAGGAGGAAATTGTAACAAATTATAAAGTGGTTTAGGAGGTGAGAGAGTAAATTATGAACAATTCAAATAGAAAGTTTACAATGTGGACCCTTTATATACTAGTAACTCCAAATTCTTAGCCAGTGCTAAATGGATTTAGAAATACCATGATCTCTTAAAATCTAAAGGCTTTAAGAGGATAATTTTGAAGTACTAATTATTGATACCCCAAAAATTTGTCTTGGAAAATTTGTTTTAGAAAAACACACACACACACACATATAAAAATAAAAGTTTCTTCACCCCTCATGCTCGACATGGAAGACACAATCGCTTAGAATCGAAAATACAAAAGATATGATAAGTAGTTGAAGTGAAATAAATAAGTTTAGTGATTATTACCTCTTCATTGACCAGTTTTATATATTGAACACACTCTTGGAATCTGTTTGCTTCCAAATATTTATGAAATACTGTATCATTAGCATAATTTATATATAGTGTTAAGTTTAGGATGCTTTGTAAACCTAATGAATGAGGAGTAAGATGGAAGGGTTCTTTAATCAAATACAACAACTTCCTCAATGGTCAAGTAATTTATGTGTTTGGAATCAAAAAAATTCACTTATTACTATAAGTGATATGAAGTGTTATGTTCGTTGAGGTTCCAAGTTTAGATCGTTCAATTCGAGCCCTTTTGTCATTTCTACCCCCAAAAGAAAAAGAAAGAAAAAAAAAATTGCACTTTCTTGTGTTGCATGTAGTCGTAATGATTGGGAGCGTTACATATGGTATCATAGCGGGTTCAACCCTACGACTGTGGATCGCTAGGCTTTCCACTGTAGTAAACCCATGAGTATTAACCCTTGTGTTAATTAAAAACCTTAATGTGTCGATGTGGTGATCACATTTAGAGGATGTCTCAAAGGTTCACAACGTGCTGTCGTGGAAGGAGGTGCGATGCCTCCAGAAGTTCCCGCACCCTCAGAGTCGAACTCCCAAGGGGAAGTGAAATTCCTTGGGATGGATTCACTTGTTGTAAGGGATGATGATGGTCTAACAAGGCCCTTCCAAGTAATTTAAAAGGGCATTGATTCACCATCGGTATTGAGATGAGCCCAGGGCACCAATACCCCTGAGGGTCCACAACGCGGCCTAGGTAGTACCATTAGCATCCATCAAGAACTCGAGAGAGTTGAGTTCTCGAGTCCACAAGTGTCGTGGACAGTTGTTCCATCAAGGCACGGTTGTAGGGAAGGGCGTTGTGGCTTCGCTATTTGACCTCCAACATGTAGGTCCGCATGGTGGTCTTTTGACTAAAGTGGAGATCTCTTCTATGGAAAAAGATGCCCCTGCCACTTTTGAACATTGTTGTCGATGACGTTTCATGGGAACTGTTCAAGAACGGTTATAGGAGAGGTAACTTTTTGAGGAATTCATTGAGCGTCATCTCAATGAGTTCGACACCTTGCAACAAGGCAGTCGCATGTTGCCCAAGTACGAGGCCCATTTTGGAGCTGCTTCAATATGCTCCGCACCATTTTCGCCAGAAACTTTAGGTCAAGAAGTTTGAGTTTGGATTTATTGTTAGAATTTAGCTTCTACTTCGGTTACCAGGATTATTGGACCAAAGAAAGTGTGTGGATTGTGGGGAGCCACGTTACCAGCATTTCTGCCCAGAGGAAAGGGCCAGAGGATCTGGATCAGCCGGACCCACTACCATGGGATTTTTGGGCAAGGCCCATTGGATTCATGTAGCGGTGAATAACCATTAGGAAGAGCACCAGTCGAATGTTCTCAAGGCATCAGGTACCGTCCCCGACTAGAACCTTAATATTTGATAGATCTCTGTACTACCGAGAGTTTCAGTTCTGGTGCAGCGCTAAAAAGGATTAAGGTAAATACAGTCGAACATGATGAGTTTAGAATTGTAGATATGGCTCCAGAAGCCTAACAAAAGGTTGGAGGCAAGGTTACGGGTTGTACCCTTAACCTGGTAGAGTTTGTCAGTAGGGCCAACCTATACGTCATGATGTTAGGATATTATGACGTCGTGATCAACATGGACTAGTTGGAATCGCATGAGGAGATACTCAACTGTAAAACTAAACGGTTGAGATTGGTCGATGATGAGGGAGAGAGACATGTGATTGTAGGTCGGAACCAGGGAGTTTCCTTAAGGTTTCTATCTTCCTTGAAGTTTCATAAGAGCATGTGCAAGGGATGTAATATTTATGTGATCCTTGTGTTAAGCGAGAAGGGAGTAGCGGAAGGTCTAGAACACCTTCCCATGGTGAGAGAGTTTGTGGACATCCTCCTAGAGGAGTTACCTGGGATGTCGACGGAGAGGGAATTGGAACTTACCTTAGACCTAAAACCGAGGACTGAACCAATATCTAGAACACCTTATTGGATGTCAACACTAGAGTTACAGGAGTTGTGAATGAAACTAAAGGATTTGTTGGACCTGGGATTTATACGTCCGAGTGTGTTACCGTGGGGTGCACCTTTTATTTTCATACAAAATAAGGATGGGTCGTGGAGACTCTCCATTGACTACCGTCAATTTAACAAGGCAACAATCAAGAATCAATATCAGTTTCCAAGGATTGATGATCTGTTCAATCAGATGAAGGGTGTGAC
>JZKD02S0291564.1:16250-37154 GCA_000966675.3 Picea glauca | reverse complement strand
AACAAGGATGAATTTTGGAATAAGGCCATGGATGAAGAATTGGATCAAATAGAGAAAAATTACACTTGGGAATTGGTTCCAATACCAAAGGATAAGAATGTGATCGACACAAAGTGGGTATACATGAATAAATTGAATGAATATGGAAAGGTACAAGGAACAAAACTATATTGGTATGTAAAGGATATGCGTAGCTTGAAGGAATCAACTTTGAAGAGACATTTGACCTGGTTTCCAGAATGGAAGCAATCTGATTTCTTTTATCTTATGAAAGCTCCAAAAATATTAAATTGTATCAGATGGACGTAAAATCATCTTTTCTAAATGAAGAACTTGAAGAAGTAGTCTACATTAAACAACTAGAAGGATTTCAGTTGTCAAAGAACGCAAATTATGTGGGTACATTAAAGAAGGCCTTATATGGTCTAAAATAGGCTCCTAGAGCATGGTACTCTAGACTGGATAAATATAATAGCAAGGAGGGTTCAAAAAAGGAAGTGTAGACAACAACCTCTACATCATGGTAACTCAAGATAGTATTTTATTAATTGAAGTTTATGTTGATGATATTATTTTTGGAAGTATTGATGACAGGTTATGCTAGAAACTTGCAAAGGACATGCATAATGAATTTGAAATGTCATTACTTGGAGAACTATCATTCTTTCTGGGTATTCATATACGTCAAAGAAACCAATCAATTTTCATTTCTCAAACCAAGTATATCAGAGAAATGCTAAAAAGGTTCGGAATGGAAGATTGCAAACTAGTTATCACTCTCATGCAAACCAGTTTCAAGTTGACCAAAGATGATGATTCAAAGTCTACAAATTAGAGGAAATATAGGTCAATGATTGGTAGCCTACTATATGTGACAACGTCCAGACCAGATGTAATGCAGGTAGTTGGACAGGTGGCATGATTTCAAGTAGTACCAAAGGAATCACATGTATTAGCAGTGAAGAGGATTTTCAGATATCTCAAAGGAACAAAAGAGTTTGGATTATGGTATTCAAAAGGAAATGATCTATCACTTATTTCCTACGTAGATGTAGATTGGGCAGGTTGCATTGATGACAGATGAAACACTAGTGGAGCATCATTCTACTTGGATGAGTGTTTAGTATCATGTATAAGCAAGAAACAATCATCATTATCTTTATCTACAACAAAGGAAGATATTGTAGTAGAAGCATGTTGTACACGGGTTCTATGGATGAAACAAACTCTAACAGATATATAGTTTGAGTATGATGAGCCCATTCCAATCTATTTTGATAATACAAGCACCATCAATATCTCAAAGAACTCGGTGATTCAATCCAAAAAGAAGCACATTCCAATAAAGTATCATTTTATATAGGAACATGTTGTAGAAAAGAACACCAAAGTTGAATATGTGGGCACAAAAGAACAAGTGGCAAACATCTTTACAAAACCACTTCCACGTGAAGCGTTTGAGTATCTTCGCGAGAGACTTAGAGTTATTTATACTCCAAAATGAATTCTTTTGAATGCTTATCTTAAATGTCTTAGATGTACACAAGGAAGCACCATAAGGATGACAATTCAGGTTAGGATATCAGATGAGTCGGTTAGGGGGAGAAACCCAAAATGGAAAGATATGTTTTCCATTGATGACAAAAGGGGAGAGATTTATTAGATGTAGAGGACAGAGGCATGGTTCTAGAGGGAGCGTTGGTCACAGAGATGCATCCATGGTTCTAGGGGGAGCATGAGTGATATGATTTAATTATTTCATTAGAGTGTTTCCATCAATGCCAAAGGAGTAGATTATTGATTAATTGGGTTCATTGTCATTGACGTCAACCCTTGAAGAAAGTCCAATAGCGAATTCCGGAAGCACAAAGGTTTGGGTAATGGACCCATTTTTGTTTGATATATAAGGGTATGAGTTTTGATATATTTCCAGGTAAGACTATTCTAGATGGATAGTACATGTGAAGCCATTTCTGGTGGTATGTAAAACGTCACATAACTCCTCATAGTTTGAGAGTTATGGCCTTACGAAATTGAATGACACCCATATGATTGACTTGAAGCCCCAAAAGGTCAAAGAAGTCAAAGTGTTTGCAGAGAATAAATTATTTAAATAATAAAGTGAAGTGACAAAGTCAAAGAGGATTTTTTAAATAATAAAGTGAAGTGACAAAGTCAAAGAGGATTATTTAAATAATAAAGTGAACATACTAAATCAAAGAGGATTATTTAAATAATAAAGTGAAGTGACAAAGTCCAAGAGGATTATTTAAATAATCAAGTAAATGTAGAACTTTATAATTATCGAAAGTGGTTATAAGAAGGTTAACCCTAAAATGAGGAAAATGGTTTAAGTGGTCATGTGGCTATTGGATTCATGGACAAGTGGAAAATTCAGAAAAGTTGGACATAGGTGACTATGTGGACAAAGTGGCCTAGAAGATGCTTCGAAGGAAGCTACTTGGTGAGTATAAATAAGAGGCAAGGCTCTTTCATTTTAATCACACTTGAGAATATTGAATATCTACAAGTGATTGAGTTAACCAACAAATATCTAAGCCAAATTTCATAGGGAAGGTGAAGTAAAGAAGGTCAAAATTCAAGGGAGGACAAATATTTTTGATGATTCTTTCTAAGGTATGTTATTTACAGGTCATCTCACCCTTTTCACAATAACTTTTATTCTAGAATGATACAGACTATGATATCAGGAGGCCATTGAGAAAACCTATCCAAGTAGTTTTGGTACGAATTTCAACTTGTGGTTTGTTGTATTTTTGGAGTTAAACTCTGTGGAAAATAGAGTTTGTGGCTAGTCTTGAAACTAGTATAAAACAAGTGTTTCGGGTAAAAAAATCATAACTTCTTCATAACATATTAAAATTCAGTAAGACCAAATGTGTTGGTTAGAGTACAGTCTATAGTATTTTGTGTAAAATTTTCAGATCCATACAACAAATATTTTGTGCAGGGCACACTCTACAAGTTTGCAATCTAGTATAAGCCAAAATTCAACAAGGTATGTCATTGTTTCTGTAAATCCTTTTCTAAAAGGCTCCAAGTAGTGACACCTAGAGGAATTTCATAAAAAAGAATGAAGAACATTGTGTACTATTTTCATATCTTTATTCATTACAGGTACGTAGTTATGATTATTTCAAGTTAGGGTTCTTGACTAATCCAAAACTAGTCATGTGAGACTAAAGTAAAGTTTGATGAAAATGCTAGTCTCTTGTTGTTAAAGTTAAGGAAGGTTTGCAAGTTGAGGTACAGGTTGGTGCATGGTTGATGCACTTGTTTATGGTACAAGTTGATTACAGGTTGTTTGGTACAGGTTGGTGCATAGTTGATGCACTTGTTTATGGCACAAGTTGATTACAGGTTAAGGCACAGGTTGACGCATGGTTGATACATGGTTCAATTTATTGGTATAGGTTGTTTTGTGAAGGTTTATTGGTACAAGTTTACAGTAGTATATCTCACAATGATAGTGTTGCAGTGGTTTCATCATTCTACTTATATGTCAGGGTGGTTGGACGGGGCAAGGACAGGTGGTTGTAGCCACCTTTTGGTTGTATTTAGAGAACATAGGGGGTTCTATCCTCCTTCCGGTTGTAGCCAGATAATTGGGGAGTTGGAGCTTCCCTCGGGTTGTATCGTGAGAAACTAGGGGGTTTGAGCCTCTTTCTAGTTGCATATAGAAAACAGAGGAAGTTGGTTCTTCCAATGAATGTAATTCTTCAAGACATATAAGGGTAAAATCATGAATATAGGTAACAATTTTGCCTATTTTGTGATAAAAAAAAAATATTTTCACAATTTCTTCAACTTCCGGCATACAAAAGTATTTTTTTTATTTATAATTTCACTTTACGGTAAAAACAAAACTTGTGAAGATTTTTTTTAGCTTTCCAATGTCTATTTTTCAATTTTTTTTTCTTTAGATTTGATATGTCAATTTGACAATTGTTTAACAATATGTTCCTTAAACATGAAAGGAATGAAAATGAGCTATTGTTTCCCACAACAATGTATCTATTATTAAACTTATGTTTTTAAGAAACAAAATATACTGCAACAATCTATAGAGACTCTATTTTATTATGACTATAATTTTGAATCTAACGGATGAATATTATAATTTCTAGCAATTTTTGAAGTTGAACAAGCTGAATACGTTGCATATTTTAAACACATGTTTTCCTACACCTTGCATATATCTTAAGTTTTACTTAAAAGTAAAATCTAAAAATACCCTTTTGAAGATAATAGTTTAAGGATTATGAGTATAAATTTTCCATAATTTTCCACTATGTATTTTTAGAGATATGGATTTTTCATTTCATCGAATCATAATATCACCTAAAAATATTATGTAGTGATTTTTTTATAAAATTAAATAAAATTAGATAACTACAATGAAAATGAAAACAAATTATATCCAATGAAAGTAGATTCAATTTTAAAAATATCGGTATCAATTCTGAAACTAAATTCTGAGTATCCGTAGGAGTCCTCTACCTCGAAAGATTAAGTAAGATGGAGAGAATTTGCAGTTTCCTGCAAACAGTCCCATTTTCAGGTTTTCGGTCGAAATATTCTTTCGGTCGAAACCTAGTTTTTAACGAAATCCATTAAAAATAAATGTTTCGGCCGAAATGTGATTACCAAAGGAAAATAATTCATCCAATTAACATTGTACACAAATTTTGAGGGCGTCGTTCAATTTGACATGCAAATTTTTGGCTAGAAATATTCCTAGCAACATTTTTTCGATCGAAAATTTGCCGTTAGGAATTTTTGAGACCCGATTGTCATGAAAATGTTACCCACCTTCATGATTTTACCCATAAGAAAAAACATTATGTGGTTTTCCCGCTTTGGTTTTGCACGTAAAAACTTTAGTGTACTGTGTATGTGTATGATTGTTCATTTGTTCATTGTTTATTTACTCTACAAATATTGGATGATAATTCTACATTGATATAACACTTTCATTATATGGTTAAAAATGATTACATTTCTCTATTACTGATTCACCCCCCCTCTCAGTAATCCAACATTACCCTATTAAGGTCTGATAGACCAATTCGGTCTTAGTGGACGTTAATCATCATCATCATCACCATCATCACCATCATCATCATCATATATATATATATAAACTTGATATAAACTTATTTTACTTTAAGTGCATATGAAAGTATTTAATTTATGGCCAACATTGAAATGTTCTCTTGGTTATTATTATYTTTTAAATGCCACTTGTCAACTCTATGTTGAGAAAAGTTTTGTTTGTTTAGAAGTAAGACCTAAAATTGTTTCTCATTGGCTAAGAAAATAGGTTAATAGCCAAAGACCTAAAGACATGTTGTAAGAATGTTCACATATGCTCCGTTATGAACCACTAAAAAATTATTTTAGGTGTTATAGTTTTCATTAAATGATGGTAATTAATCAACCTACATTCATGAATAATAATTAATGAAATTTTCAGATCCTACATTGAAAAGGTTTACCCATTTTAGCCTTTTATAGATATTGAATTTGAAAACACTCTCGGCCTCTAAACTCCTTCCAAGCTTTGAAGTTTTTTCTTTAATTTTTTTAAAATTTGTTTACAAATATGTAAACCTTGATTTTTACAATATAAATAATTATTAAAAAGTGAAAAACATTGTTTTTTTTTTAATTTTGTTTACAAATATGTAAACCTTGAATTTTCTAATATAAATAATTATTAAAAATTGAGAAACAATATATTAAAATATATGTATACAATTTTAATTTGGGCATAATTGTAAAATATAATTTTTTTTAAAGTTGTTTTATGATCGTGCATAGAAAAGGTTTACCAATTTTAGCCTATTATTGATATTGAATTTATAAAACATTAGAGTATTTTATGTTGAATTATGTTACAATGTCGAGTACTCAACATTATCTAGGTTTTCTAGACATTCATGCTACGAACTCAATTCTAAAAGCCAGGGAATTTTTTCTTAGCAACTTCCCTTGTTTATTAATTTTCTATTTATAATGTTGGTTGAAACATTGATTTTCCACAAAAAAGGTTTTCAGAAGGAGAGCACAATAGTCTTTTATTTTTTTTAAAGGACAAAGTTTAACAAAATTGATATGCGGGAAATGAGAAAAGTATTTGTTTCAGAGATTCAGTTACAAGGCCTTTTGAATATGGGTTGTGTGACATCCCCAAAGATAAAATATTTTTGAAATTTAAAATTGCTGGAATTTTATTCCGTTTTTAGTAAATTCGAATTTGAAATTTTTTTTCCATTTATGGCAATTTTGAATTTTGAATTTGGTAATTGTAATTAATTATTTTGACTGTTGGGCAAAGACTTGATTTGACCCAACTAACTATTTGACTATGACACTTGTATGGAAACATAATATTTTATATTGATTGCAAGAGGACAAATGGAACAACCATGTTAAATTTAGTTGATCATGAGTCCATGAGTGGGGAACATGTTGGAACTACCTCTGGGATGATTATTACAAGTGGAAAATCAGTGATTTGTCCATTGGCAACCCCTGAAAATCAGGGATTTAGAAAGCTGTGAAAATTCCCAGGGGAGGGAAAAGACCTAGGCAAATGATAAATAGCATATGAGAGGAGGCAGGACGCTACCAAGTATGCTAGGAAATGAGAGTTTTGATTTACTTGTTGTTATGAACACTTCTTGAGTGTGAGGCAAGGGAAAACTACTGGAGTTGTAGGAAATTGCTAAAGAGAATCTTTTCTAAGTTCGCCCTCATGGATTCATGGTCAGGCAAGGGGGTGAATCGGGCAAGTAGTTTGGCTGCCCTGTTCTACGGTTGGGAGGAACGTGGTTGTTACCTTTGTCTTTCAGCGTATTATTTTAGATATTTTATTTATGTCCCTTCTCTAGCTGAATGTTAAATGGTTACACACTTCATATAATGTATATGTTAGAAATAATATTAAGGATGAAAGATCGAATGCATCCTATTGCAAACTTAGGAATTGCTAGAATGTCTCTCTACTAGTTCGAAATGGATTATCTTTGTTGCATCTCATTACTGTCATGAATACTAGTTCCCAAAACTATACTAGCTGGAAGGATATGACTAGCCAATTCTTAAAGAAGATTTGTGTTGTGGTTTGGATTACTACTGTAGTAAGATAAAGTGTCGTAGTTGAAAACCTCACAAGTAAATTGTGATGTAGATTTGAGTTTACCTACATATTGAATGCAAATGGAAAATTGCATAGTGTATATATATATATATATATATATGGACATTTCTGATATATAAAGCCATGCACCGTAGTAGAGTAATTAACTAAGATTTCTTCCATGTACCAGCTGAACAGTCATGATTTTTTTTTAGGAGATAGCCCTAATCGCAAGTGTCTAAGGTATATATATGTATATTTAAAGTACAAAAGTGACCTTGCGAATACCAAGAATTATCATAGACCATCTACAACATTTACACATCTTTATATCAACCGGTGTTTAATGAAAAGTTATTGGTTGAAATGTTGGAAAATTATTTGAGTGGATCGAATTAACATAGCTTAATTATCAGAAATGATCACGAGAGGCGTGAAGGCCCAAGGAAGAAGGGACATCCTGAAACTTAAAACATACCCTTGAGTAAATTCCTAACTGTGTAAATAACAACACAATCACCTAAAAGTTCAAAAGGAAAGTCTTTAACACAAGTACAGTAAGTGCAAATTGAATTCATATACCATCATGCGATCTGGAGTCAACTATAAACAAGATACACATATAGCCGACAATAGTCGAGTATTTTTTCCTTTTTTCAAAATCGTTTCGAGGAAGTAGCCAATATGGTGCTAGTATATTAAACCAATAAAATAACTAGTATGCCATTACAAGTAGGTGGAAGGGAAACCCTGTAATTATTTTAAAAATAGTATTACATATCTCCTTCAAAATTGAAACAAATGAACATCCCATACAGTCTTTTACTTCAAACGATACAATTTTCCATCACAAAACGGGTTACCCTTAATCAACGGTAAAGAAACCATGACTTAATATCCATTTTGGAGTTTCATATATCGAGAGTTGGAGGTGTCAAGGACACTCACGACAAGAATGATAAATCAAGAAATGTGAAACCATGACTTAATTTCCATTTCGGAGTTTCGGATACTGGGAGTCGGAGGTGTCAAGGACACTCATGACAAGAATGATAAAATCGCGAAATGTGAAACTGCGATGTAATTTCCATTTCGGACTTTCGAATACCAGGAATTGGAGGTGTCAAGGACACTCACGACAAGAATGATAAAATCGCAAAATGCGAAACAATGACTTAATCACCATTTCAATGTTTCGGATATTGGGAGTTGGAGGTGTCAAGGACACTCCTGACAAGAATTATTAAATCGCGAAATGCGAAAGATCAGAACATGTCAAAGACTCCATTTCGGAGTTTCACAAACTAGGAAATCAAAGATCAAAGGAACTTTAGCCTTTGAAGTAGCGAACCTCGAAATCCCGAAACAGATACATCAACAAAGTACGTCAGTTAAGGACATGTGGCACGATCAGGCAATGGCAAGTGTCAAGTTGATTCAACATTTCAAGCACATGTTAGTCATGAATTAGAGTGACACGTGGCATCTATTCAACACATGTCAATCCACGTGTGGCATCAATAGGTTTACATCACATCGAAACTTTCTATTTCGGGGATTTACATAGCAAGAAGAAACTCCACCATCATGAAGTCTCGAACTCCGAAATTCCGAAAGGGACTATTGTGAGTCTCGAAAACCCAAAAGGCAAAATTCTAAAATCCAGTCAATCATTCGTCTGAGTGGGTTATGTGAACCATCCAATCACTTCGGATATTTTGTGATCATGAATTTTATAATTTTGGAATCACGATGACTCGAAGGGAAAAACACTGAAATACCGTCATCCATTCGATTAAGAAAAGAAGGGATTAGATTATGAAGTTTTGTGTACTATTGATATGGCTCCATTTCAGGGATTGAGACTTGCCGAAATGTTGAAATGATGAAATGCGAAAGGTATTTTGATTAGGCTCGTGGTCACAACTGGTGGGAATATGGAATAAGTGCGAGACCCAGTACTTCTAATCCAACGGTGCAAATGAATTTGGATATGATCGGAGGATTATGAAATATTTGTACTCTGAGTTTAACCAGAAGACCTTACCTAACCACTATCCTATATCCGAATATTTAAAAAAAAAACTATAGGGGTCTGTTTATATTTAAAATTTTCGCAGAGGAGTATAGACAAATACTCTACTTTTACCTAAGTCTGTTTGGTCGTTTTCATCGTATGATTATTTGTATGGACTAACGCACGAGGCCTAGGCCATCAACCCCCAAAGTCGTTTGTATTGTAAACATATGGTAATGGGTTATTTGTAAGTTCTAACGCCTAAGGGTTTGTCCATAAAATCCCAAAGTCATTTGTGTTGTTAATACTGTGGTAATGGTTATAGGTACAAACAGATAGGAAAGTAATTGTAATTACAGAAATTGAAATAAACATTAAAATGAGGAGTAAACACTTATCGTTGATAAGAAAACTTTAAGTTCAATGGTAATGACAGTCGACGAAAGTAAGAACTCTTGCAAACTTTTGGACTCATGCCTTCTAACAGAAAGCTTACTTTCTTGAATCTCGAACTATTCAAGGATATTTATACAAACAATTTATTTTTAATTTTTTTCAGACAATTTTTGAGGTATATTACATATGGTATCAGAGCAAAAGCTCAACACTGGGCCTAAACAGGGCCACATTAGCTGCTTAGTATTTATTCTAATTTATGTAAAACTAATAAATCTTATGGTTACAAACAGAAAGCCCTTTCTTTTTTTGTAAATTATGACAACTCAAGAGGGTGCAAAAATCAGGATGGAAGGAAATCTATAGCAAGGACCTCCTGGAGATCCAAGACCGAACAGTGATGGAAGCTCACCCACAGAGGTGTTGGAAACAATGAAGAATCTTATTGTTGAACTGCAGGTTTTCAAGGCTTACAATGAAAAATTGAAGAAAGCACAGCAGGAACAACAAGAGATAAATGAAGTCCTTCTGCGTAGTATAGTAACCAAGAAAATCTCAAAAGACGATAACCATGACAAAGAGGTCAGCAAAAGGGCCTCCAAGAATTCTAGTCCAAAAACAGAAAAGTGAGACAGTTCCTTTGAAGGTACACCTTCAGCTGAAGACAAAACTATACCAGATAGAAAAACAAAACAAGTAGACCACCTTGAAGGAGAATTTAAAAAGATTAAACCAGCTACCTTTGATGGAGAATCGAGGATAGGAGAAGAAGATGAGGCATGGTTGTTGGACATCAAAAAAATACTTCTAGATCTACAACTATTCCAGCAACATGAAGGTCAGAATGGCCATCTACAATTTGATGGGGAAGGCCAACATTTGGTGGGAGGACCTGAAATTGGTCAAGGGACAAAAGGAGAAACAATTGGAATGGTCTAACTTTAAGAAGTATTTTAAGAAACAATACCTTTCTGAAATCTATTATGAAAGGAAGACGAAAGAATTTTATGAGTTACGACTCAGACAGATGACGATGGAGGACCTTATAAATACATTTATGGAACTACTAAGGTTCGTACCTTACATCTAGGAGGATAACGTAAAAATCCAGCGATTCTTAAGTTGTTTACCACAGTCCTATAGGGACATAATTGAGTTTGAAAACCCCCAATCCTTGAGTGAGGTATTCGATAAAGAACGAATGTGCTACGACCAGTATAAACAGTGGGTAGAGTTTCCCAAGGCATGGAGGGATAAGAAGCAAGATCGAATGAACCAACGGAAGAAGGGATACCAGCCAAGTCCTTATCAAAATGGATCAAAGAGTTTCCCAAGGAAGGATTTTCACTCCAATCATCTGAATGCGCAAGGTAGCGGTAAACCGGTAAAACTGGGAACGAAGAAGTTTGGGGACAACTCCTGTGAGCTATTAAAGTGTTGGGAATGCAGAGAGCCTCATGTAAGGAGGAACTGTCCATGTTTAATTTAGCAAACAGAAATGATGTTCACAATTTGCAGGAAGCCTCGACAGTGGGAGACATGGGCAGAAGCCTGCATCGAATAAATGCAACCATAGATGGTCGATAAGATGACCACTAGTCCTCGATGGTAGAAATCGAAGGTAAAATCAATGACACTCGAATTTCTATTTTAATTGACCCTGGAGCTTCATTAAGTTATATTACTCCTAATATAGCAGATTCGAATAAACTTAAGAAACTAAATCACGCAAACTCATGGCCGGTACAACTAGCAACAGGTACTAAAAGGAAAGTAGTTGACTTTATTTCTAATTTTGAGTTCAACTTAGGTGGTCAAAAGATAAGGACCAATCTGAACATCTTACTACTAGGATCTTATGATATGATTATTGGGATGGATTGGTTGGAACAACACAAAGTAGTACTAGACTGTTATACAAAGATAGTTCACTATAAAGATGATTTTGGCACTGTTAGAACAACCCAAGGCATACCAAAACCTATATCATTCAGACAAGTTTTAGCGATGCAACTCAAGAAATGTATTAGAAAGGGATGTCAAGTTTATGCCATCCAAGTGACGAATCTATTAGAAAAAGAAGATAAGCCAAAGTTTGAAGAATTTGTTCTCTTATGTGAATTCATAGACATGTTTGTGGATGAGATACCAGAGTTACCTCCTAGAAGGGAAATATACTTCTCCATAGACCTACTACTCAGTTCAACCCATATCTCAAAAGCACCCTACCGAATGAGTCTACCATAACTGACAGAATTAAAAATCCAATTACAGGAATTGTTGGACAAAGAGTATATCAGACCGAGTGTTTCACCATGGGGGGCACCAATCCTCTTTTTGAAAAATAAAGACGGTACTCTAAGACTATGTATCGATTATAGACAACTAAACAGAATGACCATTAAGAACAAATACCCCTTACCAAGGATAAATGATCTGTTCGATCAAGTTGGTGGGGCCAAGATCTTTTCAAAATTGGATTTACGATCCGGTTATCATCAAGTTTGGATAAAATACGAGGACATAAGCAAAACAATTTTTTAGACAAGATATGGAGACTATGAGTTCGTAGTCATACCTTTCAGATTCACTAATGCACCAGCCACGTTTATGTGCCTGATGAACAGTATTTTTAGTCCATACTTAGACAAGTTCGTGGTAGTATTTATTGACGATATTCTAGTCTATTCAAAATCAGAGGAAGAACATGATGAACACTTAAGGATAGTTCTACAAATGTTGAGGAAACAAAAACTGTACACCAAATTTGACAAGTGCGACTTCTATCAGAAATAAATACAATATCTAGGACTTGTAATTTTAGAAGAAGGCATTGTCGTAGTCCCGGAAAAGATAAAAGCCATTATGGAATGGCAAGTACCTAAGGATGTGGCAGATATCCGGTCATTCATGGGAATCACCGGATATTATCGTAGATTTATAGAAGGGTTTTCCAAGATATCCTACCCTATCACGTCACTACAAAAGAAATGAACCGAGTTTAACTAGTTGCAAAAGTTTCAAGACAACTTTAACAAGCTGAAAGAATTATTGACATCGACACCCATTTTGAAGGTAGCAGACCCAGATAAAGACTTCACGGTTTCTGTTGATGCAAGTAAAGAGGGACTAGGTGGTGTCCTAACTCAGGAAGGGCACGTGATTTGTTATGAGTCCCAAAAATTAAAAGAACATGAGCGAAATTATGTCACTCATGACTTAGAATTGGCAACAGTAATACATGCCTTAAAAATGTGGCGACACTATATAATGGGCAAAAAATTCCTACTATTGACGGATAATAGCGGGGTGAAATATCTGTTTAACCAACTAGATCTTAATGCAAGATAAGCAAGGTGGATAGCCTTCTTGAGTGAATTCGACTTCGAGGTTAGACATATCAAGGGTAAGGAAAATCAAGTAGCAGACACTTTAAGAAGAAGAGTCCATGGGTTATTTGAGATAAACATCAGCAGGGTAGAAAGTGATTTGGAACAAAGAATAAGGACAACATGTATTAACGATAGAAATTACACTAAGATAATGACAAAATTACAAAACAATACCGCCAACTCTGACAAACGAGATCTAAGCATCAACAAGAAAGGACTACTGTGATTTAAAAAAAGACTTTACATACCAGATTGAGCAGAATTGAAATCAACAATTTTGGACGAAGTGCATAAGAAATCGTATTCTGGCCATCCAGGTTACGAAAAAACAATAAAAACACTTAGAAAACTATTTTTCTAGCCTAGTATGAAGGGAAAAATAGCAGAATACTTGGCTAGGTGCCAATCTTGTCAGCAGGTTAAGGCTGAGCACCGACATCCAACCGGCCTATTACAACCATAATGGAAATGGGAGACTATATCACTGGACTTCTTAACAAGTTTGCCTAAAAATTAAGAACAAAATGATTCTATCATGGTTGTAATCGATAAACATAGTAAGTCTGCACACTTTATTCCTGTAAAGTCTACTTTAAAAGTTATAAAAATTGTGTAAATATTCATGAAAGAAATTTTTAGACTACATGGTATTCCTAAAATGGTGATTTCAGATAGAGACGTAAAATTTACATCCACTTTTTGGAAGGAATTGTTTGCAGGGATAAACACTAACTTGAATTTCAATACGAGCTATCATCCAAAAACGAATGGACAAACCAAAAGGACAAACCAAATCATAGAGGATATGCTTCGCATGTACGTAAGAATAAAACCAAGCAAGTGGGAAGACTACCTGCACTTGGTAGCATTTTCATATAACAATGGGTACCAAACTTCGGCTAAGTTTAGCTCTTTCGAAATACTGTATGGAAGAAAGTGTATGACTCTAATTAGCTGGGATAACCCGACTGACAGACTCATGGTTGGACCAGAGATGCTCCAAGAAATGGAGAACATGATAAGAAAGGTACAACAGAACTTGAAAGAAGCATAGGACATATAGAAGAGCTATGCAGATCAGAAAAGAAGACACTTGGAATTTCAAGTGGGAGACCATGTTTATTTGAAAGTGAAAGCCTGAAATAGATCTTTGAAGTTAGGGAATTGTGTCAAGTTGACACCCAGGTTTTGTGGGCCCTTCAAGATACTATCTTGAATCGGACCCGTAGCATATCAACTTGCACTTCCAACTAATCTAAGAATTCATAATGTATTTCATGTTTCGTTGTTGAAAAAGTATATTCATGACCCTACTCATAGGATTGATTAGAACTTGGTGTAGGTGGAACTTGAAGGCGAGTTCCAGGTGGAACCCTTGCACATTTTGTATTAGAGAGAAATAACACTTTGGAACAAAGTCGTCTCTCACGTAAAGGAGCAATGGAAGCACTTTAGTCCTAAGGAGGCCACTTGGGTGATGGAGGGAGATTTGCAGAAATCTCATCCAATCCTATTCCAAGAAAGGAACGAACACTGAGGACAGTGTTTTACTGAAGGGGAAAGGATGTGGCATCCCCAAAATTAAAATATTTTTGAAATTTAAAATTGTTGGAAAATTATTCCTTTTTTAGTAAATTTGAATTTATAATTTTTTTGCCATTTATGGCAACTCCGAATTTCAAATTTGGTAATTGTAATTAATTATTTTGACTGTTGCCCAGACACCTGATTTAACCCAACTAACTATTTGACTATGACACTTGTATGGAAACAAAATATTTTATATTGATTGCAGGAGGACAAGTGGAACAACCATATTAAATTTAGTTGACCATGACTCCATGATTGGGGAACATGTTGGAACTACCTATGTGTTGATTATTACAAGTGGAAAATCAGTGATTTGGCCATTGGAAACCCCTGAAAACCAGGGATTTAGAAAGATGCAAAAATTCCCAAGGGAAGGAAAAGACCTAGGCAAATGATAAATAACATATGAGAGGAGGCAGGACACTCCCAAGTATGTTGGGAAATGAGAATTTTGATTTACTTGCTGTTACGAACACTGCTTGAGTGTGAGGCAAGGGAAAACTGTTGGAGCTGTAGGACATTTATGAGGAGAATATTTTCCAATTTTGCCCGCATGGATTCATGTTCAGGCTAGGGGGTGAATCGGGCAAGTAGTTTGGTTGCCCTATTCTATGGTTGGGAGGAATGTGGTTGTTCCATTGGCCTTTCAACGTATTATTTCAGATATGTTATTTATGTCCCTTCTCTAGATGAATGTTAAATGGTTACATACTTGATAGAATGTATCTGTTAGAAATAATATTAAGGATGAAAGATTGAATGCATCCTATTGCAAACTTAGGAATTGCTAGAATGTCTCTCTACTAGTTCAGAATGGATTATCTTTGTTGCATCTCATTACTGTCATGAATACTAGTTCCCGAAAGTATACTACTTGGAAGGATATGACTAGTCAATTATTAAAGAAGATTTGTGTTGTGGTTTGGATTACTACTGTAGTAAGATAAAGCATCGTAGTTGAAAACCCACAACTAAATTGTGATGCAGATTTGAGTTTACCTACATATTAAATGCAAATGGAAAACTGCATAGTGTATATATATATATGGACATTTCTGATATATAAAGGCATGCACCACAGTAGAGTAATAAAATAAGATTTCTTCCATGTACCGGCTGAACAATCATGATTTTATTTAGGAGATAGTCCTAATCGCAAGTGTCTAAGGAATATATATGTATATTTAAAGTACGGAAGTGACCTTGCGAATACCAAGAATTATTATAGACCATCTACATCATTTGCACATCTTTATATCAACTAGTGTTTAATGAAAATTTATAGGTTGAAATGTTGGAAAATTATTGGAGTGAATCGAATTAACACAATTTAATTACCAGAACTAATTATGAGAGGCGCGAAGGCCCAAGGAAGAAGGGACATCCTGAAACTTAAAACATACCCCTAAGTAAATTCCTAATTGTGTAAATAATAACACAATCACCTAAAAGTTCAAAAGGAAAGTCTTTAACACAAGTACAATAAGTGAAAATTGAATTCATATACCATCATGCGATCCAGAGTCAACTATAAACAAGATACACATATAGCCGACAATAACCAAGTATTTTTTCCTTTTTTCAAAATCCTTCGAGGAAGTAGCCAATATGGAACTAGTATATTAAACCAATAAAATAACCAGTATGGCATTACAAGTAGGCGGAAGGGAAACCTTGTAAATCTTTTAAAAATAGTATTACATATCTCGTTCGGAATTGAAAGAAATGAACATCCCATACGATGTTTTACTTCCAACAATAGAATTTTCCATCACAAAACGGGTTACCTTTAATCAATGGTATCGAAACCAAGACTTAATCTCCATTTCAGATTTTCGGATACCAGGAGTTGTAGGTGTCAAGCACACTCACGAAAAGAATGATAAAATCGTGAAATGTGAAACCACAACTTAATCACCATTTCGGAGTTTCAGATACTGGGAGTTGAAGGTCTCAAGGACACTCACGACAAGAATGATAAAATCACGCAATGCGAAACCATGACTTAATCACCATTTCAAAATTTTGGATATTGGGAGATGGAGGTGTCAAGGACGCTCACGACAAGAATGATAAAATCGCAAAATGAGAAACCACGACTTAATCTCCATTTCAGAGTTTTGGATACCAGGAGTTGGAGGTGTCAAGGACACTCATGACAAGAATGATGAAATCATGAAATGCGAAAGATCAAAGCATGTCAAAGAATCCATTTCGGAGTTTCACAGACTAGGAAATCAAAGATCAAATGAACTTTAACCCTTGAAGTAGCAAACCTCAAAATCCTGAAACAAACACATCAACAAACCACGTCAACTAAGGACACGTGGCACAATCAGGCAATGACAAGTGTCAATCTGATTCAACATATCAGGAACATGTAAGTCACGAATTAGAGTGACACGTGGAAGTTATTTGACATGTATCAATCCACGTGTGGCATCAAAAGATTTACGTCACATCCAAACTTTTTATTTTGGGGATTTACATAACAAGTAGAAACTCCACCATCATGAAGTCTCGAACTCCGAAATGTCGAAAGGGACTATTGTGAGTCTCGAAAACCCGAAAGGAAAAACTTTGAAATCCCATCAACCATCCATCTCAGTGGGTTATGTGAACTGTCCGATCACTTTGGAGATTTTTTTATCATGAATTTTATAATGTTGGAGTCACGATGACTCGAAGGGAAAAACGTCGAAATCTCGTGAGTCGTTTGATTAAGAAAAGAAGGGATCATATTATGAAGTTTTTTGGACCATTGATCTGGCTCCATTTCGAGGATTGTGACTTGCCAAAATGCTGAAATGTGAAAGTTGTTTTGATTAGGCCCATGGTCACAACGAGTGGGAATATGGAATAAGCGCAAGACCTAGTACTTGTAATCCAAGTGTGCGGGTGAATTTGGATATGATCATAGGATTATGAAATATCCGTACTCTGGGCTTAACCAAAAGGCCTTACCTAAACACTATCCTATATCCGGATACTTAAAAAAAAAAACTATAGGGGTCTGTTTATATTTAAACTTTTCGCAGAGGAGTATAGACTAATACTCTACTTTTACCTAAGTCTGTTTGGTCATTTTCATTGTATGATTATGTATATGGAATAATGCATGAGGCCTAGGCCATCAACCCCTAAAGTCATTTGTATTGTAAACATATGGTAGTGGGTTATTTGTAGGGTCTAATGCATAAGGATTTGGCCATAAAATCCCAAAGGCGTTTATGTTGTTAAGAATGTGGTAATGGTTATAGGTACAAATAGATAGGAAAGTAATTATAATTACATGAATTGAAATAAACATTGAAATGAGGAGTAAACACTTATCGTCGATAAAAAAACTTTAAGTTGAATGGTAATGGCAGTTGACGAAAGTAAGGACTCTTGCAAACTTTCAGACTCATGCCTTATAACATAAATCTTACTTGCTTGAATCTCGAACTATTCAAGGATATTTATACAAACAATTTTTTTTATTTTTTTTTCAGATAGTTTTTGAGGTATATTATAGGTTGGATAGTTGACTAAACAGAAAATATTGGATAGAATTTTTCTTGAAATTTTTTCCCCAACATAGGCATTAGGATTAGGATGAAAGGCATGGGTACCCTAGCTATCGCCTATAATAAACTTACTAAAATGTTATATGATGTTGTATGTGCATGATCGGAAATGTTTAAGGATATGAGGAAACTACATCCATAAGGGATATTTATGTTGAGATTCATACTTCAATATGAACATTTTGTACCAAGGTTTCACATAAGGTAAGGAAAAAATAATCTATACTCTATTAAAAAACAATAATTAAGTTGCTTCTTCTTTGTCTAATGCTACAAAAATGAATCCCTTCCAAGTCCCTCAAATGAATTTACCTTTAACCTTGGTGACACCAATTGTCACTATACCATTTATAAAGGGATTTTTCGAGGGAAATTCATTTTTAAAAGTGGAGTACAATAACTTAGAAATATTAATTTGATTGATATAAATTTGTATTGCTACATTAGATGAAAATTTGATATCTATCTCCCCTAACTATGAAGGTGGGATCAATTGTGATAAATGTGGATCCCCCTGGTACACACTAGAACAAATGTACTTGTTGAATGCTTCAGAATAATGGAACTACGTGTTTAATCCTAAATTCTATTTACACACATAAATGATATTATCTACATTGGGAATCTTTGGGGTATAGTGTGAAGGGGATACATTATGAATCTCATGACACTGGATGGCCAACTTCTTAAAATAGAAAAGTTTCATTTGTTAGCCTAGGTTTTACTACAAATTCCATTGTTATATGAGTCATATTATCTCTTTATTTAAAGGCTCGGTTTATCAATAGTGAACTAAAATCTCTCATATAGAAACGATTACGCATGTATTTCTTTTCCTAATTATTAGGAAAAAAAATACTTTATATATCATCGTAGTATGAGCCACAAACACCTCTAGACACTCCAAATTGTCCAATGAAATGATGTTGGGATTTAGACTATGTAAGTGATCAAATGTACGAGAAAAAATAGAGCATCCAAGAAGAATGTGCCCCCAAAAAACAAGGCACCTATACAACACCAATTTTCACTCCTAAATTATAAGGCATGATCACTCAACAATAAGAGAAATATCCAAAATTGTAACCACAATTTCTACTCTATAATCACAAGGGGATGGAGTGGAAGGAATTGAGTTCAAGAGTCTCAATGCACAGGCTCAATAACAATGCTTTTACTCAACTATTTGTGATGGATAATAAGAGGAAATATGGGGAAAGGAAGCATGTCACAAGGTTGATTCCACCCATGGCATGAGAGAAAATAATTACATGGGAACAATAGGAAGCTTAATGATGCACAAAACCACCACCACTACTATCAGAAAAATGAAATTGACTCTACTCCAGTTAGAACAAGGTCTTAGTAGATGACCAATGTATTCACTAGTTACATTCATATACAATACCTATCTCATTGATGAATTTCCAACAAAAAGCATCTTTTATTTAATACTGGTAAGGGAAACTAAATATTTTGTAGATTCAAGCTTTCCATGACGCATTTTCCTAGTGAGAACCCACGGGTGATGCAATTTCTATATAACACTTTATGTTCCTCATTTCCATCAATTCCCCAAATTATTCATTTAGAAAACAATGGGAACGCTTGAATATAAGTTTGAACAATCACCATTCCCCCTTTGATCTCTTGGTGGGGAACACGGTTTATAATTGACTATATGGAAGCCTTTTTCCTATCACTCTTGGCCCATAGAAAATTCAATAATATTATTTCCATTTTTTTATGTGCACTATCAAAAGGGACCCAACAAATGAAATACTAGATATGAATAGAAACTGAAGCTTTAGTGCATATCTAAGAGTTAGTGACCAACCTAAAAAATCAGTCATTTATTTGTTAATATTCTTATCATTCCTATGCATTTGAGTATGAAGATTTAGACACAATTGTTGTCAATTTTTTCAAATACATGTTGATTTTTATAAAGTTCTCAATGTTTAGAGTAGACACTCCACCAATAATTAAGAATATAAATACATAATTTTTTACAAGAATAAATAGTCGAAAAAAGAAATAGCTATTTAATTTGAATAATATAATACATTTTTCTAAAAACCATTTAATCAAAATAGTAATTAAATAATTAATATTTATATACTAAATGAATAATAATCAAATATATTTAATATATCTTAAAAAATTAACAAATCAAAATTAATAATATAATTAAATGATCAAATTAACAAACAATAATAAAAATTACTTTTATTAATTATGTTGAAGTTTAGAAATGTCTTTTTATCATGGGATGCTTTCTATTTTAAGAAAGAAAAAAGTAAACCTTTAAATTAAATTAAATATATATAAGTTAGAAATGACTTAATCAATATTAATATTAAGATAAATTAATATTAATAAAAAAATATGATTTAATAATAAAAATAGATTTTATATTAATATTTTTTTTTAAGTTAGAAGTATTATATATAAAAGGTCTTTCAAGACCAAAATAGAGATACAAAATACAGAGAATAGCCGTATTGTAGTTACTGGACTGCCCCAAAAGAGGGGAAACCAGTCGAGTCAGCATGGGATTCAAACATAGGTAGTGTAATAGTCTAAGGAAACAGTCTGAAACTGACTGGACAACAAATAAAAAGTAGAGAACCTATTGAAACTTGAAGTGCCCCTATGGGCTGTTATCCTCATTTTTGGTTATCAAGATGATGACATGATAATGACATGGTGATAGAAGATCTAGCTCTTCTTGAAGATCATTTTCATGAAGAAAGTTACACTTGTCAGTTTCTC
>JZKD02S0291564.1:5342-16240 GCA_000966675.3 Picea glauca | reverse complement strand
TCTATTTGATCCAATTCTTCATCCATGGCCTTATTCCAAAATTCATCCTTGTTGGCCTCTTCAAAACAAGTTGGTTCAACTGTAGATGAGAGTGCTAGGTGCATTTGTTCTGGTGAACAAATTATTTTTGTAGCCTCAACTCCTGCATCTTTTCTCTCGATAACTTGATCTGAAGGGTGATTCTTTTGTACTCGTCTGCTAGGTGTCTTTGGAGGCACTTGCTGAACTTTCTCTTTTTCTTCTGTCGAATCCTCTTCATCTTTCCCTTCTTCTTCATTTTCATATTCTTCTTCTTCTTCGTAAAGTTGTTCCATTGATTCATTTTCTTCTTCCTTTAATTCTTGTGTACATGTTTCATCAATTGTTACGTTGATGCTTTCCACAACTTTTTTCAATCCCAGGTTGTAAATTTTTTATGCTTTTCTTGTATTTGAGTAACCAACAATTACTCCTATTCTACTTTCCCATTCTACCATCTTCTCTTTTGATGTAGCATTTCTTCCAAAACCTCTTAAGTGTTTCACATTTGTTGGTATTCCTTTCCATACCTCATAGGGATTTTTATCAGTGTTGTTTCTAAGCATTAACTTGTTTTGAATGTGAATTGTTGTATGCATTGCCTGTGTCCAAAATATATCTGTCAATTTGGAATCCATTAACATTGTTCGAGCCATTTCCTGTACTGTCATGTTCTTTCTTTCAACAACTCCATTATGTTGAGGTGTCCTAGTAATGGGGAATCATATTTTTATTCCATGCTTGCTGCAGTAGTCCATAAATTCCTTTGAAGTGAAATCTCCTCGATTATTATATCTCAAGCATTTGATTTTTGAATCCATTTCATTTTCAACCATGTCCTTGTATACCTTGAAGTTTTCAAGAGCTTCTAACTTATTCTTGAGAAATAAAATTGCAGTCATTCACGTGTAATCAAGAACTAATAACATAAAGTATTTCTCACCTTTTAAACGCTTTGTTGTAGTTGGTCCAACTAGATAAGTATGCACAATTTATAGTGGTCTTGTCATTGAATATTATTTTGATTTAAACCTCGTCTTTGTTTGCTTTCCTTTTTGACAATGCTTTCATAAAGTGTTCGTTGGTTTTGTGATCTAGGGAATTTCTCTAATTGCTTCCCTTTTCCTGACTTTGAAAAGGTTATAAAAATGTATGTGACCCATTCTTTTGTGCCATAGCCAACTTTCATTTTCCTTTCCTAGGAAAAAGTTTTCATTTCCAATTTCACTTAATACATATATTTTGCTTGAAGTTCTCACAGTTGTTACAATCAATTTCCCTGAACCTTCTTTTATTATCTCTCACTTTTGTGAATCAAAAGTAAATTTATGACCTTGGTCACACATTTGAATCACACATAGAATTTGGAATATTATGTTTCATATCTTCTATTAATAAAACATTTTCTTCCTTGGTATTCTTGTTCCCAATTACGACAGTTCATTTTCCAATGATTTTAGTTGAATCATCATTTCCGAAGGAGATTGATCCATCTCTTTCCTTTCCTAATGTAAGAAACTGTCTCTATCACCTGTCATGTGTTTTGAAAAACCATTGTCAACATACCAACCACGTTTATTCTTCTTATCTTGTAGAGAGAGTGTGCATTCTTCATTGCTATACTGATTACGGTTTCTTATCCATGTCCTTTTCTAAAGTTCCTGTCTGTGACTATTGTTGTTATGTTGTGGTTCTCTAGGAGGGACTACCATTCTACAATCTTTGTCCATGTGTCCAAAGTTGTTACATTTCTAGAATTCCACTTCAATGCTCAAAGATTCAAACCTTTTGTAACTTCTTCTCCGTGTTTCACTAGAACTTCGTGGATAACCCTTTTGTGTATGACTTTCAAAGTTGTTTATTTTCATGTTGTTAGCTCTGCAATTCACAACTTTATGTCCAAAATTATTACATGCATAACATAAACCAAAAAATATAGTTTGATTCCTAGGAGTTGAAGATCTTCTGAAAGGAAGTACTCTTATGAATTCTTCTTCTTCCTAAGGCCTATTTTTTTTGTCGGTCTTTGATTCTAAAATCTGAATCTTCTTGGTGGAGGATTGTCCCTGTAATTTTATTTGTATACCTTTGTATCCCCTTTGATTGTTTTTGCATAGATTTTTGGATATGTTTCTTGTTCTATCGTTTTGGAGCTTCATCCCTTTTCTATATGATTTTATCTAAGTTTGTACTTTTCATGATGAGGTTTTTGACTGTTGATAATGTCATTCAAAAATTTTGAGTTGTTCTGCATATTTTTCTTTTGAAGATCCTTTATTAATGTGACAATTTCTTCTTCCAAATATCCAATGATCCTGTCTCTTCCTTCTAGTTGTTCTTTGAGTTATTCTTCAATTATTTTATCTTCTTCAAGTTGAACATTCAATTTTTTGATCATTTGTTCTAGTTCGTGAGTGTATTCTTCTTTGTCTAGTTTTGCTTGTAGTTTCTTGTTTTTCATCTTTTCTCTTCTCATCTCTTCTATGGCACACAACAATTCTTTTGGGTAGTCAACTTCTGTCTCTTCATATTATTCCTCAGCCTCTTCATATTCTTCTTTGACCTCTTCATATTCTTATTCAAAGTCTTCTTTATTAGAGTCTTCTACTTCTATGAATAGAGATCTTTCTGTCTCACTGTCATTGTCTTCATCTTCATCTGATGATGAGATGTCTTCTTTGGTGCATAATATTTTATCGAAAAGTTTCTTTGTGGTTCTTTTTCATTTATATGTTTGTTTTTTATTTGAGTAACCTTAATCATTTCTCTTTTTCTTATGAAGACATTTGTTATCAAAATGACCAATACCATCACAATTAAAAAAAATCAAAGGAAGATTTCCTCTATACCCGTCGTTGGTTCCCTTGTTCAATCTTATGACAAAGTTGGCCACTTCTTCATCATCTTCTGAGACGTCACTACTGTTGCTATGTTATTTTTCTTTTTTATTTCCCTTTTTCTTTGACCTTTTGGATGCTTTGAAGGCTGATTCTTTTATATCTAGATTTTCTTGTTCAATTCTCATTTCATATGTTGTGAAGATTCCATGTAGTTCTTCCATGCTTATTGATTTTAGATCTTCTCTTTCTTCTAGTGTTGATATATTAGGGTCAAATTTCATAGGAAGAGATCTTAGTACCTTTTGAACAATTACATATTCTTTGATTTCTTCTTCCAGTCCCAAGATTACATTTACTGTTTCATCGACTCGTAAAAAGTAAGCTGCAAATTTCTCATCTTCCTTCATTTTTAGTTGTTCGAACTGACCTTTGTAAGTTTGAAGCTTTGTTGCTTTGACTTTTCAATCTCCTTCATAAATATTTCAAATTTTGTCCAAAATCTCTTTAGCGGATTTACAATGTGAATCTTTGGTGAATCCCGATTCTCCAAGACCATTCAGAATTGCATTTGTGGATTTGAAATTATTATAACCAATTTTCATAGCTTTGTCATTTGTCGGCGGAACTGCTGGTGTTGTGTATCCATCTACAATTCATTGTCAACATTCAAATCCCCATGCTTGTATATATGTCTTCATCTTTATGCTCCAAAAGGCATAGTTTTGTCCATCAACTTATGGCATTTCATTGTTATACATGGTGTTTCTTTCCATGATCTACCTTTCAGTGTTTAAACTGATTTCTGAAGGAACCTGCTCTGATACCAATTGTTGGATTACTGAGAGGGGGGATGAATCAATAATAGAGAAATGTAATCATTTTTAACCATATAATGCAAGTGTTATATCAATGTAGCATTATCATCCAATATTTTTCAGAGTAAATACAAAATCAACAACTGAACAATCATACACATACACATTACACCAGTGTTTTTATGTGGAAATCCAAAGCGCGAGAAAACAACATAATTCTTTTTCTTATATGTCTTGAAGAATTACATTCATTGGAAGCACCAAATTCGTTTGTTTTCAATCTTCAACTAGAAGGAGGCTCCAACCCTCTAGTTTCTCAGGCTACAACATGAGGGAATTTCCAACTCCTCAATTCTTTGGATACAACTAGAAGGAGGATACAACCCACTATGTTCTTCGGCTACAACCGAGAAGGTGGCTACAACCACCTGTCCTTGCCCCTTCCAATCGCCCTGACGTATAAGTATAATGATGGAACCACTGTCACACTATCACTATGAGATAAATTATTGTAAACCTGTACCAATAAAGCTACACCAAATAAACTGTACCAATAACTTGAACCATGTATCAACCATGCATCAACCTATACCTCAACTTGTAATCAACATGTACCATAAACAAGTGCATAAACCATGCACCAACTTGTGTTAAACAAAATGTATTCAATATTTACCATAAACAAGTGCATCAACCATGCACCAACCTATACCTCAACGTGTAAACCTTCCTTAACTTTAACAACAAGAGACTATCATTTTCATCAAACTTTACTTTAGTCACACATGACTAGTTTTGGATTAGTCGACAACCGTAACTTGAAATAATCATAACTATGTACCTGTAAGGAATAAAGATATGAAAATAAAAAATAATGTTCTTTAGTGTGTTTTATACAATTCCTCTATGTGTCACTACTTGGAACCTCCTAGAAAATGAGTTATAGAAAAATTGGCATACCTTGTTGAATTATGGCTTATTCTAGCAAGTGAACATGTAGAGCATGCCCTGCACATAATATTTGTTGTATGGATCTGAAAATTTTACACAGAATACTATAGAATGTAATCTAACCAACACATTTGGTATTACTGAATTTTGATCTGTTATGAAGAAGTTATGATGTTTTTACCCAAAACACTTGGTTTAGACTAGTTTTAGGACTAACCACAAACCCTATTTTCCACTGAGTGTAACTCAAAAAATACAATGCCCGGCGAGATGAAATTCATACCACAACTACTTGAATATGATTCCTCAATGGCCTCCCAATTTCATAGTCTAAATCATTCTAGAATTTTTTTTATTGAGAAACTGGTGAGATGACCTGTAAATAACATACCTTAGAAATAATTTATCCTCCCTTGAATTTTTACCTTCTTTACTTCACCTTCCCTCTGGAATTCGGCTGAGATATCGTCTAGTTACCTCAGTTAGATGTAGATATTCAATATGCTCAAGTGTTATTAAAATGAGAGAGTGTTTCCTCTTATTTATACTCTCCAAGTAGCTTCCTTAGAAGCATCTTATAGGCCACTTTGTCCATATAGCCACTTTATCCACATAGTCACCTATGTCCAACTTTGCCCAATTTTCCACTTTTACGTGTATCCAATAGTCACTTGACCACCTAATCCATTTTCTTCATTTTAGGGTTAACCTTGTCATAACCACTTTCCATAATTAGAAATTTCCCCATTTAATTTATTATTTAAATAATCCTCCTTGACTTTGTCACTTCACTTTATTATTTAAATAATCCTCTTTGATTTTTCCACTTCATTTTATTATTTAAATAATCCTCTTTGACATTGTCACTTCACTTTACTATTTAAATAATCCTCTTTGACTTTGTCACTTCACGTTTTTAAATAATCTTGTTTGACTTTGTCACTTCACTTTATTATTGAAATAATTTCTTCTTTGCAAGAACTTTGACTTCTTTGACCTTTTGGGGCTTCAAGCCAATCATATGGGGGTCCTTGAACTTCTTAATTCCATAACTCTCAAACCCTGAGGACTTATGTTACGTTCCACATACCGAAGGACATGGCATGACATGTACTATCAAACTAGAATAGTATTGCGTGCAAAGATATCAAAACTCATACCGTTATACATTAAACAAACTTGGGTCCACTACCCAAACCTTTTTTCTACCAAAATTCGCTACCAAACTTTATTCAAGGGTCGACATCAATGACAATCAACCTAATTAATCAATAGATAAGTGATTACTTGCGATTCTTTAGAATTTTGTTTATGTTCTCGAAAAGCATTAAGATAATATTTCCATGATCACCGTACTTTTGTTGAGTAGTGTGACAAATATTTTGAAAATGAAATCTAATATGGGTATAGGATATACAATCTAAGAGAAAGAGCTTTTCATCTTCAACATTCATAGTGTCACAAAGGTGAAACACTCTTTCATCCCATGGCATTTTAGTAATTTACCAACTCTCAGTTTCTCTATGGAGTTTGTGAGAATTTGTTCTTATCTTAGCAATGCTTATTTTTTTCTTTACACTTGGCAAAAAATATAGATAATTTTTATCTTCTAGATTAGGGTTGATTACATCGTTATAATACCTTAATTTAATTTTTTCCTCTAACTCTTTACCACACAACATTTTCTCCATAAATTTTGATTTGAGGTTTTTTCCGATAGTATATTCATTCTGCAAAATGGTGTCTTCCATGATTTCCCAATAGTTTAGCCAAGACCGGGCATCTTTAAGCCATCCTCACTTGAGTCGATGGTGGTTATGACTCGATTTTGATTCAATTTTAGGAAGCCTCTTGTATTCCATGTTGTTTACCTTGTTCTTATACTTTAGGTATCTAGTCATAGCCATGCTCTCAATGAGAGAGATGATTGTTTCTAAGAGGAGGATGGGATAGGACATATTTCCTTTAATTTTGAGATTATATGTTATAAAATTCTTTTGTATTTGCTCTATATTTATCCAGGATTCACAAGAGATACTACAGCCCCAGACTTCACATCCCTAAAGAATAATATGTGTAAAAAGAGTCTCAAAGGGGATTTTCTTCTTATTCCAACTCCAAAGATCAATTAATTTACAATTTTTCTCAAGCCCATAATAAGCTTTCCATTCCCCAATAGTCCTTTTCTTAATGCTATAATTCCAATTGAGCTTGTGGTGAATATAAATTTAAAGATATTTTTATGAAGTCATTTCCTCCAAGTTTCTTTTGTCATATACGAAGGTATCATAAGGTATCTTATTGGATTTAATAATCACAACCTTAGTCTTATCAATATTAACAATCATACCCATATTGGAGCAAAAATCCTTGAGGATTCTTAATTGGTTTTCAAGATCATGGGGAATCCTTGCCATAAGAACGATATAATTGGCATAAAGAAGAAAATTAATGACTATACCAGTGAGAGTAGGTCCGACACAACCTTCTTTTTTCAGGCAATCTTCTAACTTTTCAATGTATATGCCAAAAAGGGCACGGGACAAGGGACAACCTTCTTTGACTCTGATATTGTATTTAATATCTTTTTATGAGCCCTCAATGTTTTTAAACATAGAAATAACATTCTTAGACATCCTTATTGCAACAAACCTCAACTCTGGAGGCACGTTTATCTCTTCCAACCTATTCAAAAGGTTTTTCCTAGGAACCATGTCAAAAGATTTTCTAAAGTCAACAAAACAACAAAATGACTCTCTACATGTCTACGTTGACTTTCTTGAAGATTGTCTATGTGGGTCTAGGATGCAACCCAAGCATTTGCACCATGTCTCCCCTGAAGAAATTATGATTCACCCCACTATTTGCCATGGCTAACAGTACTGACTTCACACTGATTTCGGCCTGCATATAGCAAAGTTTCATCTCATCTTGCTCTTGGCTCACCATGGATTAACCCTCTGTGACAATCTTCAATACTTGAAAGACTCCAAGATATGGGTTGTATTCCTTCTCCAAAGAATTCAACGTCTATTTCAAGGGACAATTCTTCACATATTGCTCCTTAGCACAAATCCATACTCTTCACTTCCCTTGGGTGTCTTCATATTTCCTTTTTCCTTCCTCTTTACCTTCACTTGTTTTTTCTTCTCATCTTGGGCATCCTCATTATTCCTAGAACCGATCTTGGGTTCACCCAAAAATTCCAACAATTTTTCCATTGTGGTGATTGTTGTTGCAAGTTTCTACACATTCTGTCATCACAACTCACTTTGCACTCATGGTTGCAAACTATTCATGAAGTGGAAAAGTTTGTCTTATTTCAACATGTCTTTGATTTCCAAAATGAGCCAAGTGAAATCCTTGATATGCTTGGTTATAGGATTGAGAGCCAATAATCGATTCCTTGTGATCCGTGCTTGGTTCCTCATACCAAACTGTGCCTTCAATGCTACCTTCATCTCTGCCCAATTTTCTATATGCTCAACAATTTTCCCAAATGTTAAGTATTCCACTTGGTTCCTCCACCATAGCTTAACGATTCCTACCAAGAACATTGCTACAATGTTCACTTTGTCTTCGTCCAAACTTTCATTCAAATTCTCCAAGTACTTCTCAATGTCCCAACAAAATTTTCCCAACAATTTAGCATTGTCACTACCATAATATGGTTTGGGATCTTTTATCTTGATCCTCATCGGCATGAAAATAGAGCTTTGTTTGTTAGCCAAAGATCGTTCAACAATGGCATGGTGTCATATTTGTCTTTCAACCTCTGTGTGATTATGGAAAGTGCATCCTCCATTTCCTTGAGTCTATCTTGAATGTCGTTGGTCAAGGTGTCAGTCATCACGTCAACAATTGAATGACACTCCCGAACGACTTCATTAAACCCATGCTTCATCTTGTCCATCTCAGCCTACATCCAATCAAGATTTTCACCAAGTTGACACATTGTGTTCGTCATCTGCTCGAGAGTCCTCTCCAAAATAACGAGTCATTCCTTCATTTTCTTGGTCCTAGGCTTCCTCTCGACGTTAATGCAATCTACATGCAACCAAACCATGGATGGCCCTCCAAGTATCTTCACTTTAATTTCAAAAGGGTTTGTCCAAGGTACCCAAGATTTCGTCTCAAGACATATTTCTTTGATCAAATCTACGGTTACTTATGCGATCGGGTCTCAAAAAATCCTGCAGTCTCCCACCTTTCCCAAGTTCTTAGTTCACCCTAAAAACTATTTGCTTTGCCTCCTCAAGGGGTGCGTCGAGTTCTGTACACCAGTCATGACTTCGTCTGCAACTCAACCCTTCACTTCTATCACAAACCACCAAGTTTGCGCTCATGTTGCCTCTACGATGGGAGTCTGTTGAACCCTTCACTAAGCCTGAGTCGAGACCGTTTCACCAACAAGTGCGCCCCTTCCCACAATTTTTTAAATTGCAGTAGTGGTGAAGAGCACAAAATTGTTTCTCAAAGTTTGCTTACCACCTTTCATGACCCCATAGGACACCTGATCAGATCTTGTGATCGTTCACCTCGTGAGGGCAACACCACGATGGTTCTTACTTGGTTTCTTGACACACCAAGAATACTTTGTCTATGCCTCTTCACCAAGAGAATATCCACAGTCCATTCTAGGATACTGTCAAGTCACACTCCTACTCTAGTGAAACTCTTGTATATGTAGACAATTCCTAACATAGTTTAACACAATCTTATATAAGCATACATTCCTTGAACACGAGAAACCAAGAGAAAAACTGTGGAATAAACAAACACAAACACAAAAATAGTGAGGGTGACACAAACTATGCCTAACACCTGACTAAGTATTTGTTATTGTCAAACAATTACAATATGAGCACTATCAGCTCCGTTTACAACTTTGGCAGAGTCACACGACTCATTTGACCTCACCAAGACTCTCATGAACAAATCCATCACCCCAATACTTTCAGTCACAACCATCTCCACAACGAATGTTGGTGCACCTAAGATGTGCCCACTATCACAATCATGTTGTCCCTTCATTACCATAGACTTTCATCAAGATAACACAAATATCGATTATGCCTCACACATGCCTCCCACAGACCTACGTTTTCACACTTCCCCAAAACCTCCCAAAATCTCCCACTCTTCAGTACTTGTCTTCCATCTTGACAACTCTTCCTCAGTTTGTTGCCTCAAAATTGCGTCGGACTTGTTCTCCAAATCCCTTGCCCAAATGTTTCTATCATGCCTTCCTTTGGTTGTGCGCCCTTGCTCTTATAGGAACTCCAAGGGTCATTTGTGTGAAACGTCATGTCTCTTGGGTGTGTCAGGCCCTTTCACGAACCCGCACTCAACTGACTCATCGCGGCCTTTTGTGGAGGAGTCCACTCCTTGGGCTTGCTCCCAAGTTGCCCCACCCTTGCCCAAACACAACCCAAGTCTTTGTTAATCGTTCTAAGGAAAGTACGTTGTGTGCCCACTTGGTGCCACAGGTTACCATTGTCCACCCAAGGTGCTTTTGCTCACACCCAAACGTCTCCATTCACCCAACCAATTGTTTCTTCCTTGTGTTGTTCGTTTGTTTCGTGATCAAATCTGCCCAAAGAAAACACGTGCTAGATGAGTGTTGTGGGAAACCTTACAAGTAGTATCTAGTATCATGCATGGGATTAAGGATAAACACTTCTAAAAAGCACATAATCATATTGAAAAACTAGGTGATGACCCTAAGAGAGATTAGCTTTCTCGTATATATTATCTAGGTTAAAATTGTTTTTTAGTCTTAAAGTAAGACATAATCTTTCTTCTTATTAATTAAGAATTCACCTTTCTCAAATGTAAAGAAATAGATTAAGACCGGATACCTTTACCACCTTCAACAAAGAAAAAAAAAACTAAGTTACCATTATTTTATGTATTAAAAATTGTTTTATGATTTTTACATCCTCCCCACTCCACGAGCGGCCAAGTCATATGAATAGATCATGTAGAGACCAAACGGTATGAAGATCAAGCAAACTGATACTGAATAAGCATGAAACTCTAAAGTATTTAATGTGGCTTGGTGTAATATATAAGCCATTAAATTTTTGCACACAAGATCTAACGTCTGCATTTACCTATCGTAAATACTCTACATTATGGTTGATAATGTTTACCTAACCATTAGCCAAATAGAATGGACAAACTGCACAGAAAGGACAAATATGACCGTTATGAAGGCCAAAGCATTTTAAGTGGCGATAGGTTTGGAGTTTTCACTGTAAATCGAGGCAGT
>JZKD02S0291563.1:1033771-1050222 GCA_000966675.3 Picea glauca | reverse complement strand
GGGGCCTGATGGCCAGATAATTGGCTAAGTATTGGTCCAGAGAAAGTTTTGATATTATTTCAATAGTATTCAAACTAATATATATTAATGTAGAAAGTTTTTCTATTTATTTCAAAAGTATTCATACTAAAATATATTAATGGATTATTTTTGTTTCAAATGGAAATCATCTCCCAATTTGCAGGATGCTCTTCAGTTCACAAATTTCATTGAAACCATGAAAGTTTTAACTGCAATATGTATATAACGCAACAAGAAGAAGCAAAGTTCGAAAGCGCCAACCCAACAACCATGATCATAAAATTGGTGAAGTATGTAAAGGAAAAACGATCAGTCAGATTCATCAAGTGAGGATATAGATGGAGATGACTACTCTTATTTCATATTTCAGTGTTCATTTTTTCATTTACTGTCTGTATATTTGTTGTGTGTGTTTCGTTTCTTTGCACTTTTATTTATTTATTTATTTTTTGTTCTTTTTCTTCCTTATCCTATAATATATTTTTGCGTCTTCTCATGCAAATCGTATTTTTTGTTGTTGTTACATTAGAATAAATCGACATGTTTCTCTTTCTTTTACATGTATGTCTTCATACAAACTTTCCTTCATGTCCATTGCATATTCGTCATTTCTACCTTGGAAGAAACATGTTAGTTGGACAGGAAGGTGAATTTTCATGTGAAACATGTGAGGATATAGTTAGAAAGGTGACCAACCATATAACTAGAAAGCGATAATAGATGGGAAGAAGAAAATGGGAAAAGGGCTAAGTATCTCAGAGAAGAAAATCTATTGTTCCTTCATTAATGCCAAGATTTTTGAACCCCTAGTGAGTTATCACTAGTTAAAGCATAAATTGCAGATCACAGAAGTTCTTTGGCTGCAAGATGTATATGATGGAACATGGGACATAGTTGTTTGATATTGCAAACCCTGGGCCCATTGTCAAGAAGGTGAGTTATCACTAGTTAAAGCTTAAATTGAAGATCACAAAATCTCTTTGGTTGCAAGATGTATATGACGAAACAGGGAACATAGTTGTTGAATACCGCAAACCCTAGACCCAGTGGCCAGATAATTGGCTAAGTTTTGGCTAAGAGGAATTTTTTATATTTATTCCAATAGTACTCATATTAGTATATCTGCATGGATATTAACAAATAGAAGAAGTTGCAATATATGCAATATATTGAACAAGAACATGGTGTCAACACTTGAGTGCCTTGTTGTAAGTCATTAATTCATTATATTTATGGGACCCAAAGAATGAAAGCAGGATGGGTCCTCCAATTTCTTTTGTTAACTATAGGGTCGGTGCCACATAAGTATGGCCTATGAAAAATTATTCTTCCATGTAAAATGTAAGAAACAAACATAGTAGCCTTTATTTAAATTGAAGTACTGGGTAGCAGAAATAAAATCTTGTCGTCCATGTTTAACGACACACAGAAAAAAAGTACAAAATAAAATGAAAAGCAATACCAGATATTGGAAAACACTATAAAAAAAGAAAACCACAAATATTCTATATTCGAATAAGATGGTTTACAAAATACAACTGAGATTATTTTCCACAATGACTCTAATTTGGCCTGTCGACGACCAATAAAAAATACGTATAGTGATGAAGCTTGTTGACAGTCTTTTTGACGATCAAATCCTTCATTCATAAAAAATGAGTTGAATATCAATTTTGGGTCTTGGACTTAATTGGTGCTGCCAACTAGATCTATCCCATTTTTTTTAATATATTTTCTCTTCTAGATATGGCCTGCTTGCATTGGCTGGTTATTCAACATTCCATTCTTTGTTAAGTACTAATTTCCCTCTATGGTGGAAAACTTGGGGTTTAAGGTGCTTTCCTTGTAATGTTCTTGACCATTAACATCCAAGACAACTTAGAAATGTGATTCAGGTCGAATTCAAAGTCGAGGGAGTTGTTTTATGTGACATCAACTATCGGACAAAAAACAATTTCAAGTATGTTGTGAGTGTTATTCTCCCTGTATTCGATCATCTGTTTGGTTGAAAAGCATACCTTAATATTTGTATGTTGAACTTTTTTTTTTTATTACAGTAAATTTGAAGGAATGTCCAATCCAACAACAAAATGATCTTTTATTTAAGTACATGACTTCTTTCGGCAGCACAGGTCTGGCAACTGTATCAAATGTTGCAGATTGCATTGGAATATATCTTTCATCATAGCGGTGGCAGACATGGAGGCCCACTGAAAGGTATGGAATGTTCGGAGGTGACGCCAAATATGTGGATTCTGTAACTACATCCAGAGGAAAGCAAACAAACTATGACAAAAAACATAAATTTTGTTAAGTCTGTTACCACACCTAGAAGTAGCTCCGCAAACTTTGAAATAGAAACTTATTTAGTTATAATATGTCGTTTTATCCACCCATACAGTTTTTGTTACCCGCCTANAGAAAAAAAGTACAAAATAAAATGAAAAGCAATTCCAGATATTGGAAAACACTATAAAAAAAGAAAACCACAAATATTCTATATTCGAATAAGATGGTTTACAAAATACAACTGATATTATTTTCCACAATGATTCTAATTTGGCCTGTCGACAACCAATAAAAAATACATATAGTGATGAAGCTTGTTGACAGTCTTTTTGACGATCAAATCCTTCATTCATAAAAAATGAGTTGAATATCAATTTTGGGTCTTGGACTTAATTGGTGCTGCCAACTAGATCTATCCCATTTTTTTTAATATATTTTCTCTTCTAGATATGGCCTGCTTGCATTGGCTGGTTATTCAACATTCCATTCTTTGTTAAGTACTAATTTCCCTCTATGGTGGAAAACTTGGGGTTTAAGGTGCTTTCCTTGTAATGTTCTTGACCATTAACATCCAAGACAACTTAGAAATGTGATTCAGGTCGAATTCAAAGTCGAGGGAGTTGTTTTATGTGACATCAACTATCGGACAAAAAACAATTTCAAGTACGTTGTGAGTGTTATTCTCCCTATATTCGATCATCTGTTTGGATGAAAAGCCTACCTTAATATTTGTATGTTGAACTTCTTTTTTTTATTACAGTAAATTTGAAGGAATGTCCAATCCAACAACAAAATGATATTTTGTTTAAGTACATGACTTCTTTCGGCAGCACAGGTCTGGCAATTGTATCAAATGTTGCAGATTGCATTGGAATATATCTTTCATCATAGCGGTGGCAGACATGGAGGCCCACTAAAAGGTATGGAATGTTCGGAGGTGACGCCAAATATGTGGATTATGTAACTACATCCAGAGGAAAGCAAACAAACTATGACAAAAAACATGAATTTTGTTAAGTCTGTTACCACACCTAGAAGTAGCTCCGCAAACTTTGAAATAGAAACTTATTTAGTTATAATATGTCGTTTTATCCACCCATACAGTTTTTGTTACCCGCCTATGGGTACATTCGTGAATGGATTAATATTTTTCATCATTTACGAACATCACAGACCATTTTTCAGGACAGGGTAAGTGTGACGCCCCAAACGAAGACAAATTCTTGTGTGCTCTGTAGAATTCGAGACACTTGCCAAATCTGTGTTGTTGGAAAAAACTATATACTTCAACAAAGAAGTATTTTTCACAGGACNGAAGAAGCTGCAATATATGCAATATATTGAACAAGAACATGGTGTCAACACTTGAGTGCCTTGTTGTAAGTCATTAATTCATTATATTTATGGGACCCAAAGAATGAAAGCAGGAAGGGTCCTCCAATTTCTTTTGTTAACTATAGGGTCGGTGCCACATAAGTATGGCCTATGAAAAATTATTCTTCCATGTAAAATGTAAGCAACAAACATAGTATCCTTTATTTAAATTGAAGAACTGGGTAGCAGAAATAAAATCTTGTCGTCCATGTTTAACGACACACAGAAAAAAAGTACAAAATAAAATGAAAAGCAATTCCAGATATTGGAAAACACTATAAAAAAAGAAAACCACAAATATTCTATATTCGAATAAGATGGTTTACAAAATACAACTGAGATTATTTTCCACAATGATTCTAATTTGGCCTGTCGACAACCAATAAAAAATACGTATAGTGATGAAGCTTGTTGACAGTCTTTTTGACGATCAAATCCTTTATTCATAAAAAATGAGTTGAATATCAATTTTGGGTCTTGGACTTAATTGGTGCTTCCAACTAGATCTATCCCATTTTTTTGAATAGATTTTCTCTTCTAGATATGGCCTGCTTGCATTGGTTGGTTATTCAACATTCCATTCTTTGTTAAGTACTAATTTCTCTCTATGGTGGAAAACTTGGGGTTTAAGGTTCTTTCCTTGTAATGTTCTTGACCATTAACATCCAAGACAACTTAGAAATGTGATTCAGGTCGAATTCAAAGTCGAGGGAGTTGTTTTATGTGACATCAACTATCGGACAAAAAACAATTTCAAGTATGTTGTGAGTGTTATTCTCCCTGTATTCGATCATCTGTTTGGATGAAAAGCCTACCTTAATATTTGTATGTTGAACTTCTTTTTTTTATTACAATAAATTTGAAGGAATGTCCAATCCAAAAACAAAATGATCTTTTGTTTAAGTACATGACTTCTTTCAGCAGCACAGGTCTGGCAATTGTATCAAATGTTGCAGATTGCATTGGAATATATCTTTCATCATAGCGGTGGCAGACATGGAGGCCCACTAAAAGGTATGGAATGTTCGGAGGTTACACCAAATATGTGGATTCTGTAACTACATCCAGAGGAAAGAAAACAAACTATGACAAAAAACATGAATTTTGTTAAGTCTGTTACCACACCTAGAAGTAGCTCCGCAAACTTTGAAATAGAAACTTATTTAGTTATAATATGTTGTTTTATCCAGCCATACAGTTTTTATTACCCGCCTATGGGTACATTCGTGAATGGATTAATATTTTTCATCATTTACGAACATCACAGACCATTTTTCAAGACAGGGTAAGTGTGACGCCCCAAACGAAGACAAATTCTTGTGTGCTCTGTATAATTCGACACACTTGCCAAATCTGTGTTGTTGGAAAAAACTATATACTTCAACAAAGAAGTATTTTTCACAGGACCTGAAAATCCATTACAACTCCCAGCAAGAAAACAAAGAAGATCAACAAATAAATCTCCAGGCAGGATTTTCAACCAACCAAAGCATTGAATATATGGAGAACACCAACCATAAGATACTTGTTCTTTTTTTTTCCCCCTATTTGAGTTTCTATTGGATAACAAAGTTTTTTTTTGTCTCAAAACTCACGTCAAATAAAACCAATCTCTTTTATTTCATTTGGGCCTTAATTTCATCTCTAAGGTATCTTACATGTCCATGACCAAGAACATTATAATGAAGGAACCCTAAAGCCTAACTCTTTGATGATAGAGAGAAATTGCAATAAGTATTTAAAAGAAATGTTGGAAGATGATAGTATGATCTTCCATAGATTTTGGGTTAATTTGTTTTAATAACAAATGTTCTTGATATTTTCAACTATTAATGCCAATCTTTTTGAATATGTACATTGAATATTGACTAATAGCACGTACTAACATTTCCATATCYGAGCAGATTCTCAAATTTGACATATAACATATGCACAATATTAATAAGGGACATGACGTCAAGTCCTCTGTGGGTGACACATCTATACATGATAGCTAGGTAGTACAATATTTCACTGTCACTATGATAAATCCTTTGAAAAACTAAAAGAGGCAATATTTTTTTTTTTTTGCAAATTCAAAATGCAAGAAAAATAAATTACCAGATCCCATAATATTCCCCTGTCTATTCATTTTAATGGGATATGTCCTCGACCTTTTTTCTTATTAAAGACAATATTTTCGAACCTGTTTGGTCATTTTTGACTTCTGAAAGAATAATTAATGTCTATTGGGAAGGCAAGAAGGTAGTGGGGATGGAAGGGAGCGACACATGATTTTAAACTTTTCTGAACCCAGAAAGGCATCAACCCGCCAAACTTTGAAAAATTGACTAAGTATGGAAAGGTAGGTCGGATAGACAAACTCATCGTAGGAAGATTCACGGTTGCGAGTTCGAGGAGTACGCGGTCGAATTGTATAGTAAGAAATTTCTGGGTGCAAGATGTATACACCCACCATGAGCTAGCATAGTTTGATAGAACCTATCCGCGAAGCCACATTCATAAAATTGGCTAATAATGCAACGGAACGTTGACCGGTCAGAATCGTGATGTGAATATATAGATGGAGGTAACTATTTGTTAGTTCTCAACACCGGGAACCCGCGAGCATAGAAACGTGAGAAAGTATAGAAATAGAAACGCATTTTACAAGAGGAAAATAAAAGGGAGAGAAAAATTATATCCCTCACGCAACAAAACTTAGTCTCATAACTACGAAAACATAGTAAGACATAAACCATGGAAAAAACATTGCCAACTATGAAATATAGTTTGAGGCCGACAAAATCTGGTTGAAGTCGCAAGAGATGCAATTTACATTGACTGTAAAATTTTGTATGTTATTTTATCTTAANGAGCAGATTCTCAAATTTGACATATAACATATGCACAATATTAATAAGGGACATGACGTCAAGTCCTCTGTGGGTGACACATCTATACATGATAGCTAGGTAGTACAATATTTCATTGTCACTATGATAAATCCTTTAAATAACTAAAAGAGGCAATTTTTTTTTTTTTTTGCAAATTCAAAATGCAAGAAAAATAAATTACCAGATCCCATAATATTCGCCTGTCTATTCATTTTAATGGGATATGTCCTCGACCTTTTTTCTTATTAAAGAAAATATTTTCGAACCTGTTTGGTCATTTTTGACTTTTGAAAGAATAATTAATGTCTATTGGGAAGGCAAGAAGGTAGTGGGGATGGAAGGGAGCGACACATGATTTTAAACTTTTCTGAACCCAGAAAGGCATCAACCCGCCAAACTTTGAAAAATTGACTAAGTATGGAAAGGTAGGTCGGATAGACAAACTCATCGTAGGAAGATTCACGGTTGCGAGTTCGAGGAGTACGCGGTCGAATTGTATAGCAGGAAATTTCTGGGTGCAAGATGTATACACCCAACACGAGCTAGCATAGTTTGATAGCACCTATCCACGAAGCCACATTCATAAAATTGGCTAATAATGCAATGGAACATCGACCGGTCAGAATCATGATGTGAATATATAGATGGAGGTAACTATTTGTTAGTTCTCAACACCGGGAACCCGCGAGCATAGAAACATGAGAAAGTATAGAAATAGAAACGCGGTTTACAAGAGGAAAATAAAAGGGAGAGAAAAATTATATCCCTCACGCAACAAAACTTACTCTCATAACTACGAAAACATAGTAAGACATAAACAATGGAAAAAACATTGCCAACTATGAAATATAGTTTGAGGCCGACAAAATCTGGTTGAAGTCGCAAGAGATGCAATTTACATTGACTGTAAAATTTTGTATGTTATTTTATCTTAATAGTATTTTATGGGTATTCAACTACAAAACAATGTAACAATAGATGCAACTGTGGTTGCAACACCCCAACATTGCAAACCTTAGGCAAACAATATCAAGTAGCAAATAACAACCTAGTTAAGAAACACCAAAAGGCCCAATTGCAGTTGTAGGACCTGAAACCTGCAAAGTCGAATAAAAAAACAATACACATCATCCAACGAACAAAGAAGAAAGAAACAACGAGTCCACTAGGAATGACGCAGTTCCAATCGCGGTTGCAAAACCCCAAACGTGCAAACTGCAACAAGATGAACAAGAAAACAAGAACAACAACAAGAGGAAAATAAGAAATCAGTGAAGATGCAAGNATATATTAATGTAGAAAGTTTTTCTATTTATTTCAACAGTATTCATACTAATATATATTAATGGATTATTTTTGTTTCAAATGGAAATCATCTCCCAATTTGCAGGATGCTCTTCAGTTCACAAATTTCATTGAAACCATGAAAGTTTTGACTGCAAGATGTATTTAATGCAACAAGAAGAAGCAAAGTTCGAAAGTGCCAACCCAACAACCGCGGTCATAAAATTGGCTAAGTATGTAAAGGAACAATGGTCAGTCAGATTCATCATGTGAGGATATAGATGGAGATGAATACTCTTATTTCATATTTTAGTGTTCATTTTTTCATTTACTGTTTGTATATTTGTTGTGCGTGTTTCATTTCTTTGCACTTTTTTGTTTTTTATTTATTTTTTGTTCTTTTTCTTCCTTATCCTATAATATATTTTTGTGTCTTCTCATGCAAACCATATTTTTTGTTGTTGTTACATTAGAATAAATAGACATGTTTCTCTTTCTTTTACATGTATGTCTTCATACTAACTTGCCTTCATGTCCATTGCATATTCGACATTGCTACCTTAGAAGAAAGATGTTAGTTGGATAGGAAGGTGAATTGTCATGTGAAACATGTGAGGATATAGATAGAAAGGTGACCAACTGTATAACTAGAAAGAGATAATAGATATAAAGAAGAAAATGGGAAAAGGGCTAAGTATCTCAAAGAATAAAATCTATTATTCCTTCATTAATGCCTAGATTTTTGAACCCCTAGTGAGTTATCACTAGTTAAAGCATAAATTGCAGATCACAGAGGTTCTTTGGATGCAAGATGTATATGAAGGAACATGGGACATAGTTCTTGGATATCGCAAACCCGGGGCCCGCTGTCCAAAACGTGAGTTATCACTAGTTAAAGCATAAATTGAAGATCACAAAATCTCTTTGGTTGCAAGATGTATATGACGAAATAGGGAACATAGTTGCTGAATACCGCAAACCCTAGACCCGGTGGCTAGATAATTGGCTAAGTTTTGGCTAAGAGGAATATTTTATATTTATTCCAATAGTACTCATATTAGTATATATGTACAGATATTAACAAATAGAAGAAGATGAAATATACGCAATATATTGAACAAGAACATGGCATCAACACTTGAGTTGCCTTGTTGTAAGTCATTAATCCATTCTATTTATGGGACCCAAAGAATGAAAGTAGGACGGGTCGTCCAATTTCTTTTGTTAACTATAGGGCCGGTGCCACATAAGTATGGCCTATGAAAAATTATTCTTCCATGTAAAATGTAAGCAATAAACATAGTAGCCTTTATTTAAATTGAAGTATTGGGTAGCAGAAATAAAAGATTGTCATCCATGTTTAACGACACATAGAAAAACAATACAAAATAAAATGAAAAGTAATACCAGATATTGGAAAACACTATAAAAAAAGAAAACCACAAATATTCTATATTCGAATAAGATGGGTTACAAAATACAAATGAGATTATTTTCCACAACGATTCTAATTTGGCCTATCAACGACCAATAAAAAATATGTATAGTGATGAATCTTGTTGACAGTCTTTTTGACGATCAAATCCTTCATTCATAAAAAATGAGTTGAATATCAATTTTGGGTCTTGGACTTAATTGGTGTTTCCAACTAGATCTATCCCATTTTTTTGAATAGATTTTCTCTTCTAGATATGGCCTCCTTGCACTGGCTGGTTATTCAACATTCCATTCTTTGTTAAGTACTAATTTCCCTCTGTCGTTGAAAACTTGGGGTTTAAGGTGCTTTCCTTGGAATGTTCTTGACCATTGACATCCATGAAAACTTAGAAATGTGATTCAGGTCGAATTCAAAGTCGAGGGAGTTGTTTTATGTGACATCAACTATCGGACAGAAAAAAAATTCAAGTATGTTGTGAGTGTTATTCTCCCTATATTCGATAATTTGTTTGGTTGAAAAGCCTGCCTTAATATTTGTATGTTGAACTTCTTTGTTTTATTACAGTAAATTTGAAGGAACATCTAATCCAGCTGCAAAATTTTCTTTTGTTAAGTACATGACTTCTTTCGGTAGCACAGTTCTGGCAACTGTATTAAATGTTGCAGATTGCATCGAAATATATCTTTCATCATAGTGATGGAAGACATGAAGGCCCACTGAAAGGTATGGAATGTTCGGAGGTGACACCAAATATGTGGATTATGTAACTACATCCAGAGGAAACAAAACAAACTATGACAAAAAACATGGATTTTGTCAAGTATGTTACCACACCTAGAAGTAGCTCCACAAACTTTGAAATAGAAACTTATTTAGTTATAATATGTCGTTTTATCCACCCATACAATTTTTGTTACCCGCCTATTGGTACATTCACGAATGGATTAATATTTTTCATCATTTACGAATATCATAGACCATTTTTCAAGACAGGGTAAGTGTGACGCCCCTAACGAAGACAAATTCTTGTGTGCTCTGTAGAATTCAAGACACTTGCCAAATCTGTGTTGTTGGAAAAAACTATATACCTCAACAAAGAAGTATTTTGCACAGGACCTGAAAATCCATTACAACTCCCAGCAAGAAAAAAAAGAAGATCAACCAACAAATCTCCTGGCAGGCTTTTCAACCAACCAAAGCATTGAATATATGGAGAACACCAACCAGAAGATACTTGTTCTTTTTTTCCCCCTGTCTGAGTTTCTATTGGATAACAAAGTTTTTTTTTAGCTCAAAGATCACGTCAAATAAAACCAATCTCTTTTATTTCATTTGGGCCTTAATTGCATCTCTAAGGTGTCTTACATGTCCATGACCAGGAACATTATAACGAAGGCACCCTAAAGCCTAACTCTTTAATGATAGAGAGAAATTGCAATAAGTATTTAAAAGAAATGTTGGAGGATGATAGTATGATCTTCCATAGATTTTGGGTTAATTTGTTTTAATAACAAATTTTCTTGATATTTTCGACTATTAATTCCAATCTTTTTTAATATGTACATTGAATATTGATTAATAGCACGTATTAGCATTTCCATATCCGAGCAGATTCTCAAATTTGACATATAACATATGCACAATATTAAAGAGGGACATGACGTCAAGGCCTCTCTGGGTGACATGTCTATACATGATAGTGAGGTAGTACAATATTTCACTACCACTATGATGAATCCTTTAAAAAACTAAAAGAGGCAATATTTTTTTTTTTTTGCAAATTCAAAATGCAAGCAAAATAAATTACTAGATCCCATAATATTCGCCTGTCTATTAATTTTAATGGGATATATCCTTGACCTTTTTTCTTATTAAATACAATATTTTCGAACCTGTTTGGTCGTTTTTGACTTTTGAAAGAATAGTTAATGTCTATTGGGAAGGGCAGAAGGTAGTGGGGATGGAAGGGAGCGACACATGATTTTAAACTTTTCTGAACCCAGAATGGCATCAACCCGCCAAACTTTGAAAAATCGACTAAGTATGGAAAGGTAGGTTAGATAGACAAACTCATCGTAGGAAGATTCACGGTTGTGAGTTTGAGGACTACGTGGTCGAATTGTAGAGCAGGAAATTTCTGGGTGCAAGATGTATACACCCAACACAAGCTAGCATAGTTTGATAGCACCTATCTGCGAAGCTGCGTTCATAAAATTGGCTAATAATGCAACAGAACGACGACTGGTCAGAATCATGATGTGAATATATAGATGGAGGCAACGATTTGTTAGTTTTCGACACCGGGAACTCGTGAGCACAGAAACATGAGAAAGTATAGAAACATAAACACAGTTTACAAGAGGAAAATAAAAGGGAGAGAAAAATTATATCCCTCACACAAAAAAACTTACTCTCATAACTACGAAACCATAGTAAGAAATAAACCATGGAAAAAACATTGCCAACTATGAAATATAGTTTGAGGCCAACAAAATCTGGTTGAAGTCGCAAGAGATGCAATTTACATTGACTACAAAATTTTGTATGTTATTTTATCTTAATAGTATTTTATGGGTAGTCAACTACAAAACAATGTAACAACAGATCCAACTGTGGATGCAACACCCCAACATTGCAAACCTTAGGCAAACAATATCAAGTAGCAAATAACAACCCAGTTAAAAAACACCAAAAGGCCCAACTACAGCTGCAGGACGTGAACCCTGCAAAGTCGAATAAAAATAAAATAAACATCATCCAACGAACAAAGAAGAAAGCAACAACGAGTCCACCAGGAATGACGCAGTTCCAATCGCGGTTGCAAAACCCCAAACATGCAAACTGCAACAAGACGAACAGGAAAACAAGAACAACAACAAGAGGAAAATAATAAATTAGTGAAGATGCGAGAAGCAAGCATGAACTAGTGAACCAACAATGTCGCTGAAGCGAGCAACAAATAACAACCAAATAACAAGAGCAAGCAGCAAATAACAACCCAGCTAAGAAGCACCAAAAATCCCAATTGCAGCTGCAGGGCCCAAACCCTGCAAAGTCGAATCAATCAACAATAAACAACATCCAACGAACAAAGAACTAATAAACAACCACTCTACCAGGAATGACATAGTTCCAATCGCGATTGTAGAACCCCAAACGTGCAAACTGTAACAAGATGAACAGGCAAACAGGAACAACAACAAGAAGCAAGTAAGAAATCAGTGGAGATGCAACAAGCAAGCATGAACCAGTAAACCAACAATGTTTTTGAAGCACAATATTGCCCAAATTGACTGCAGAGAACATTGCATATAAAATAAAAAAATGCAAGAAAATGTATTGTAACAAGCCTGCTAAGTAAACATTCAATGTTGCAAATCCTATGAGGTAAACATTTAAATTTGTCAGAAATGCTCTATAAACATTTAAGAAAAAATGCAATGTTGTAGGTCTCTCATGTACCAATTTTTTTTAATTATAATTTATGTAACAATAGTTTGAACAATAGATAATGTATTCGAAGGACAAAGTTTGTATATGCTAGCATATCAAACATTGGCATAAATTTAGCTAGAAGAAAATGCGAAGACAAACATTCGAACTAATGCTAGCATTAATCCATCTTGAAGCAATATGTAGAAAAATTATATGATTCAAAAAGATTGTACAGGATAAAAAAAGTTTGGATATGTTAACATATAAAACATTGAGAATAGTGAAGCCTGCAATAAGACCTTTAATCTGTTATCCAATCATATCGCTACATATATGGTACTTTTTAGTATATAAAAATCAATGTTTTTAGTTTCCTAGCTCTAATAATATATATTATAAATATTTGTGGTCAAAGGACAAACTAATATGAAGTCAACGAATTATCGATCATTATAGTCCCTCTATGCCTACGACAAAGACTAATAAGATTGGAATGTGGAAAAAAATTAATCTATTAAAATGATGTTAATCATATAGCCCACTATGATAATGGTTTTAATCATATAACCCATTGCTAATAAGGATTTTTTTGTTTTTATGATAATACGTAATATTTATTCATTATATTCGATGGACAACATGTTTCCCATTAAATTTTTGCAATGTCGTGAATACCAATACCTATATATATTGGTCGAGCAAAGTTTTTGTTCTGTAATTGCCAAACAAAACCATAATAAGATGAATGAAAGTTTTGCCTCTTTCTATGTGTTTGATACAACAAACTAAAATGGATAGCATTTTAGCATTTACTTTCTTATATTAAATACATAATATGTAATTTCACAGGGTATTCAATTAATAATATTGCAACATGAGATTTTATATAATAATAATAATAATAATCTATTTTTAAGGTCACACTCAAGCGACACACTAAATTGGTGTATGAGACTCTTTTGTTTGTGGGACAAGCGACCCCCTCTGCCTAACTATTTAACTGATAAAATCGACAAAGATATACATACCCTACCCCTATAGGTTTAGAATACGGGTTAAATTTTTCCAACATTATTATTCATAAAATAAATTTTGTATGACATTTTATATTTAATTGTTTATAAATTAAATATTATTTATTATACATATTTTTCATTTATATTGTGAATGTATGAGGAAAGTTGGATGTGGATAATTTATTCTATATTTTGAATATAGATAAAAAAAAAACATGTATGATGGAATTGGAAGTCCATAGTTTGTTGCTTTATGATTGCATAATTATTCTATTGAAGGTGGAGATATTGTTCCTTAGTATTCGTTGTTTTTAGTGAACCCACAACAAACTTGAACTCGAATTCAAAATTCATCCATAAGTGATAGGATTAATATTTGGCACTATTTCTTTACGAGTTTTTGGCACTATTTCTTTATGAATATTCTCATAGTGTTTCCATATTGATTGGTTTTATTCATAAAGAATTTAATTTTAATATTCTAATTTGGTAAATATTTGTATTGATGAATTGTGTGCACCGTAAAATTTTCAATTACAAATCGAATTAAAATTAAACATATTATTAATAGAGATTTATTTTTCTATATAAGTTATATATTAATATATAACTATAATTTTTCATGTGTACTTCATTTTGTACACATTATTATAGTGTTAAGAAAGCATAAAATTATTAAAAATTTACATTTAAGAAAAACAAAAGTTTATACAAAATATTCGATATTTCTTATATGATATCGGATAAAACACACATTATTATAGTGTTAAGAAAGCATAAAATTATTAAAAATTTACATTTAAGAAAATCAAAAGTTTATACAAAATATTTGATATTTCTTATATGATATCGGATAAAACGCCATTGCAAATGTAAATAAAAAAATCAAAATTTCTAGAAATATTTAAGATTCTTCTTTTTTTTAAGAATATTTTCAAATTTCATATATCCTAGTTCATTCCATCATTGATATTTGTATCAAGGTATTTAATGTCTCTAATGACAGTTTTGTTAGTCAGACATAGTTGCTTCTGAAATTGTATGGATGCTTGAATTGGAATGAAAAACCATTGAATCATTTTGCATGGTAGACAAGCCAATGCCAATTCCCCATGGTGTGGTTGGGTTATAACGTGTTTCATAGTATATGCATTTCATAACTTCTTCCTTTTTTTGTCTCGTTTGTTAGGAAATAAATCATGAGAGAGATAAAAATGTCAATAACATATAGCAACAACACCCATAAATCACATGAGATGTATCGTGGAAAACCCTTACGAAAAAAACCAACTAAAAATAGATCTATTATTTCCCTTGTCCAATCTCGGCCACACTAGAAAATCTCCTGGCACCATCCAAGTGAGCCCCCATAACTCAACTCTTGAAGCATTACAATGGAGTATCACCAACATTTTATAGGATTTCATTACATGTAACCCACGGGCTCAATACCATGGGTCACCAATACCATGTGCCTGAAACCACCATTGTTGACCTAACAACATTGAATATTTGACCAAGTTACGTTTATGATGACATTCCCCCCCTTTAAAATTTACTTCGGGTTTACCATGAACAAATGTGGTCCAATCTCACTCAAGGTCACACTATCTGGGAATCCTGCATGCTCTCGCCTATTACCTAGGTCTACCTTTAGACTTTATTGGTGAAATTTCAAATACCGGGTATGCATGCCTAACCAGTTCTTACATTCATATTTCCATTTGCATTGAACTCCACCATTTTTTTTCATTTTCTCTATTCCAACACTTATGTCGCCATCCTCTTGCATTCTCTCTGATACTAGTTTCTAAGAAATGAATCATGAGAGAGATAAACATATCAATAACATATAGCAACAACACACATAATTCACATGATATTTATCCTATAAAACCATCATGGGAAAAACTAGCCAACAAAAAGTCTATTATTTCCCTTGGTTAATCTCGACTAAGTAGGCCAATCTCCTAGCTCCACCCAAGTGTGCCTTCACAACTCAACTCTTGATCCATTAGAATAGGGTATCACCAACTTTTATAGGATTTCAATACATGTAATCCACGGTCCCAATATCACGGGTCACCAATACCACGTTCCCGAAACCACTGCTATTTACATTTAACAAATTTGACTCTTTCACTAAGTTAAGTTTATCCTAACATCATTGAACCATATATGTAAGTATTCATTGAAATCAAAATTGTTGATGTTGATTCGATGAAGAAACTTCTGATGTAGTATACCATCCAAAACACATTTTGATAGAAGGTTCTTCTTTTTCTTTGAGACATTTTATGTGTAATACTTATATAATAAAAAGTAGAAAGTAATTAGATATTGGATAAAGTATTTTCAATTTCATATTATATCTTCATTATAAGCCATAGTGCTATAAAATTGACAAAGTTGTATGGAATAAATTTGACAAAATCAAAACCATAATCATAATGTTAGTAGGTAACAGTCAAGCATTATGTCTTTAAATGATTGAAAAGAAGTCATATAATTCAAAATCTATACATTTTCATAAAAAATACTTATTATAATTGAATTATATTTTAAAAACTCTTCATACACATGCATTATGAAATCATATATAGAGAGATATTCTATATGTATATATTTTACAAATAAAATCAATTTTAACTAAATATTCATTATTAAAATATCTTCCACTTTCTCTTCGATTATTTTGGGCATATAAAAAGGCAAAAA
>JZKD02S0291563.1:977956-1001698 GCA_000966675.3 Picea glauca | reverse complement strand
CGCTTCCTTTATTTTCATTTTAAATGTGTCAAAGGTAGTTTAAATTCGGAAGGAAACTACATTTATGCTCTCTCAAAGGTTCTTTTGATATTTTATAGTTAAAGGTGTACAGAGGATCACTTTAGCCAGTTTTGGGTTCCACATTGACCCTTCAAATCCAACATAGACACAAGTTTACAAGGGTCTTAAGAGTTTACCTAGGCGTTAACAAACAATGCGAAATCTACTAGCACTAAAGTAATCGATGTTCCAACAATCACAGGAAGGACTTAGTGAGAGTTAGAAGAAATTCATAGTAATCGAACCCGAAGGTTGACTTGTACCAATCATGCTAAACTATTCAAGAATAATAGTTAGTACTAATGGCAAGCAAGCCAGCCCCTTGTGCTCACATGTTGCAATGCATAGATAAGCCACATAACATGGAACCCTCACATCCCACATATTTGGCACCGAGATTCAAGTAATCTTCTAGAATTACTTTACATGGAGTGCTCACATCAACTTATATTCCACCGAAATTTGAGTAATCCTCTAGAATCTTCTAAAGGTCCTTTCTACAATATGTTTCTTGATAAAGTTTTCGTCCAAAACAACATTTTCAAATACTAAAACAACACATTTTCAAATATTAAAAGACCCCATTTATATCCATAGAATTTACTTTATTTATTTTATTAAAATGCATTAATTGGGATGTGTTTGTACATTTTTAAAGCATTTAAACTAATATTCTTCATAGAATTTATTTTATTAAAATACATCTATCAATTCTGTAATTAAGATGTGTTTGTACATTTTTAAGGCATTTCAACTAATGTTCTTGACAACATTTTCAAATACTATAGACTTCATTTATATCCATATAATTTACTTTATTTATTTTATTAAAATGCATCTATCAATGATGGTAATTGGGATGTGTTTGTATATTTTTAAGGAATTTCAACTCATATTATTGAGAATTTCAATCAAAACATCTTTATTCAAGTTTTTTTTTTTTTCTTAATGAAAAATGGTCTCATAAGGAGAATTTTTAAGGATCCATACTTATCTTAAAGAGTACAAACTTTGACATATTTTAATAATTCTTAAAATGTCAATTATACAATATTTAACCATATTTAAAAATATATATATTAAAATTTCTAAAGATCTTAGTTTCTGGAAATATTTGGTCATTTTTAAAGTAAATTAATTTTATGATATGGGTGAATAAAGTAGAAATTTGAAAATCATTTTTTCAAACAAAAACTTGGAAAATTATTCTATGAGTGAAATGTAGACCCTAAAATTTCTCTAGTCCCCATTTATGTCCTTAAAGTACAAAAATAATCAAATTATTATTAAGATAGTTGGCAATGTCTTTTATTAATTTATTGGGTGTGAACACACTTTAGATTTTGTGAGTAAACGTTGATAGCATTAGGTTCTACATTGTAATAAATTACAATAGAATCAAGTTTCACTATATCAAAAAAGGTGACTAGAAGATTGTTCGATCAAATTTGGACTTGTTAAGTGACCCATAACTATAAATAATGATCACTTCGAATGATATAGATAAATACCTTTTGATTTATAATATATGAGTTGTTGTACTGATCCAAATCCTAACAAACTATGTTGTACATGTTTTTTTTGAATAATAAAACTAAGGTACATTTTTTGTACTAGGTTTTCCTCCCCATATCTAAGTTGTTTCCCACTATAAAATATTGTGTGTTTTGTTGTATAGCCTAATGGAATTAATGATATGAATGTATGCTTATAGTTCTATGTTTATGAAATAGTGTGTTATTCCATTTACATTCTAAGTATCATTAAGTATTTTGATTTCAATTTTATCATGCAATATGGAATTATTTTCTTAGTCTTGTTTAATTGACTTGAGTCCCTTTGGTTAAAAAGGTATTATGTTAGCTTTTCTTGCAACTTGAGTCTACTTTAGAGCCTATATTTAGGGGGAATTCTATGAGCTTGAACATATTTTGCAATGTGAGAGTATACCATTAGAAAACCTTCAAAAAGGTTATTGCTACAAACCCAACAACAGATGCTAAGAAGTTTCGATGGCAATTGATAAATAAATTATCCAACCATAACCATAAAAAGGAGGTGAAACATGAGCTAAATATATTACTCCAAAACCTAAGGAAAGATTGGTGATTTAGAGAATCAAGAAACACACCACAATGAGGAACACGAGTACTCCAAGGAATCATTGGACAAATTAAGTAAACCCTCAAAATCCTTAAACAATAAAAAAGATCATAATATTGGGAACTTGTTTCAAGACTTGTATAAGTAACTATATTATCTTGAAAAGAGAAAGAATATAGCTCAAGAAGCAAATTGAATCTATGTGTCAAATTTTCCAACTTTTGATAGGACAGGTAGCATGGTCAATCACATTTTCACCCCTAATACAAAGAGAAAGAAACCAACCCTTTTATCTATTGGATTACATTCAAAGTTACCTTGGTCATTGGGGGTGTTGCGATTAAGTTGTATAAGTGATATGACACACTAGAAGCTTTCCTAAGTTAGGATGATGTCATAAATCAATTCAAGGATGCATATTAGATATACATAAATACTGAACTATAGCCATTAACAAGCTTAGGGTTACCTGGGAGATGTGATTGAAGATATTGCAATTGTACGATTTCTAATAGAGTAACTCTTTAGGAAGTTGAAGTATCATGTCCTAAAGTTTGTATAGATGGAATGATTTATTTCTAATCTATGGTCCAATCTCTAATGACAAGTGTGGATTAATTGACTAGAGTCATATAAGAAGGCCCTATATATGTCTATTGAAACAAACGATGGCATATAGTGGACAATGAAAGACAAAGAGCATGGAAAGTAGGGATGTGTTCATAAGAGTATAAATGAATTTAAGTGAAGTTCAAACCAGATCATAGAAAAGAGAACAAGCATCACTACTACATTTGAGGTCACTACCAGCTAAACATTAATTAGCGTAGGTTTTAGTGGAACATTAATTAGCGTAGGTTTTAGTGGAAGTACTTCTCCCTTTTCTACATTTAATGGAGGTTTTCTTGGAAGTTTTCCTTTTATTGTGCCTATAATTGGTGTGTTAGATAACAAACACACACACACACACACACACACCACAAATAAAAATTTGAAACATTACCTCCCACACATAAATTTTGTAATTTAATATCAACATTGAAAACAATTTCCACAAAGAACGTAAACAACACATAAACATCTGGATGATTATTATTAACTAAAATGCGCTAGTGTATCATGTGACAAGGTTCACCATTTTTTGTGCTAAATAAAATGAACTCCAATTTTTTTTAAATGACAATTAAAAAATAAAATAAAAAATAGTGCTTACATAACCTCTTGATGCACTGATGTGTTCAATAGAATTTGCACTATGTTAGGGATGCCATTTTTTTTCAAATTTTCTTTTGGTGATCCAAATATATTAATTGCATCAATGCACACTGATACAAAGAATACCATAGTAGGTTTACAAAAATTTATATGTGGTGCACACCATACATATAACTACTGCAATGCACAGTAAACACAAAAATTGCATTGATGCATCTTGATATAACAAACATTGTCTCAATGTTAAATAAAAAATCTTTGTAAAAAAAATTCTTTAAAAAATTTGTTACAAATGTGTATTGAAACCACAAATACAATTGTGCATAATACGAACACATTCTTAGATGTAGGTTACAATATTTTCTTAAAATATTTCTTATTAGTGTGCCCCATACCTATAAACATAACATGTGATGGGATACAAGGTGCATTCCTCTAGTGATTCACACGCATTCAAGCATTCGTTCTCCTATTCATTCTACGATCTCCTTGTTGTTTGTTGCTATAGAATTGTTGTATTTCACAAGTCCTCTTCCATAGTGGATTTGCATCCGTTTCAAAATATTTGAAAATCTCCCAAATCTACATTTTGATTTACCTAACAAACATGCCTTTGAAAGAAACATGAGATCAAGTAATTGATTAGTATAACTTAATTTATAGTTCTAATAGTTTAAAATTCCAATTTAGCCTTTTAATTTTTATTTTAAAGTCATTTCTACGGCCCTACTTATTTTGGCATACCAAACGTTGATGCATTTATAATCCATGATGTAGAGAAGCGATCCATTTCATTTTAAGGATGGAAGGAATTTGAATATGGATCATGATAAAATTATTGCATTGTGTGATGTGGTAAGGTACATGTAATGGAGCATTAGGAGTGGTGCTCCATATATGATAATGTGTTTTGCACAACTATGGTAGCTACACCAATAAATGGAGATGTGCATGTCAATGACTAAGTGCACAATCATGTTGTTGTATCATGTTATACCACCATGACAATGCTATTCTATCTAATAAGGGATGCACGACTCATTCATTTTTTTTCATTTTCGAAGACATGCAATGCATTGTCATTTATCAGTAGCACATTTTTTTTTGCTAATTTTGATGATTAAGTGCATTGTGGATGGGGATTCTCATTCTTATTGCTACATTCAATATCATACAATATGTGTAAATATCTTTGATTCTCTTTGTATGAATAGTGGTAGAATTTATTGGTGGTATGTGTTAATACGCATGCACCATTATTTAGGTATCATGTTATGGTATCCAAATCAGGGTGGTGCACCACTATAGTAATGTTTTGTTTTAGTATGACATGTGGTGTGTAGTCATATAATAACAATAATACACAATCCCTAATTTGTAACTATGTGACCAAAAACGTTAGTCACAACATTTGTTTTAAGGTAAATATTGCAAATTTGAGTGATTTTTATGTATCTTAAGTGACAATGCTATAAATTACTAGCATAAGCTACTAATATAGATAAGGGAATCACATATATAACTAATCTACACTAATGTGAATATAAATCAGTAATATCCATAACATGTATGTAATTTAATTCTAGTATTATACAAATTTTAGTGTGCTTTGTCGTGTTAATTAGGATTTCTCATGTTTAATTTTACATGTGTTTACCTATTGTGAAATGAGATCTTACAACGTCATTGTCTGTAGGATAAGGATCTCTCCATGCATCCCACAAACAAGGGGATCTTATACATCAAATTTGAGACACTATTTTGATGTATGAGAACCCCTTATTTCTAGGACATTGATTCCTCTATGCATCCCATAGACAAGGTGGTATCATGAAACAAGAATTTATCATACATCAAATTTGAGACCATATTTTAATGTATGAGACCCCCTCGTTTGTTGGGCACACATAGGGATCCTTGTAGTATCACAAACAAGGGGGTCATAAGCTCTCATTTCATGTTAGGTAAACACATGTGAAATGAAAAGTACAAAAAAATGATTACTTATACTGTATCTGGAGTGGATTTGGTGGTCCACCTCATGAGAACATCATGATGACATAACATAATTCCACATAAAAATAATAAATAATTTTTTATTTACTATCCATTTTACATATTTACTTGATATCAAGTGAAATACAATACATGTATATAAATACACATGGGGAATGATACATCATGTTCTTTCTAAATGTCATGAATTATCATTGAATTTTCATTTACATTATAATTCCTATTTACATAATAAAAAACCTATAACATATTATTAAATAATAAGAAATGTAATATACTAGGTATATTACAAGTCCCCCCCCCCCTAAAAATGCTTTGTCCTAAAAGCATTGTCATAAAAGACTTATCTCTTTCTCTGGCTTGTAATATTGTCTCTTTGTTTTTCATTATTGAGTTAGTGACCATTGAGGACCTAAGACGATATAATCCTTTAAGTGTTGAGACAAAATTTTGAATTGTAAAGGAGAATTCCCACCCTAATTCGATCTTCTTCGAAACAATGCCTTTATAGGGTTCTTGGAAAAAACTTGATGTATTTCGACTTCCCTGATATCTTATACTTTTAGTATCTTATACTTTTAGCACCACTTGTAGTGGAAGTAATATTCTTCCGAATAAAGATCACTTTTTTTTGTTGATACATTGATTGGTTGAAGTATCAAATTTTGTGATTAGGATGTCGATAAGGCATCCTTTCAACTTGATCTTTACTTCTTATACTTCTAGTTTCTTCTTGATTAACTTTTGGAATTGAGTCTTCTTTGTACCCTTGCCTTGTTTATACTTTGACATTTGAATATGTCTTTACATTAGTTGTATTTGCATCATTTTGAGTCATAAGGTTTAATGGGTATGTATTAACTCCTTTATCCACAATTAATATGTTTACATCTGAATAATTCTCTAATTCCCTAGGTTCAATCATTGTCTCTTTATCAATGGATGATTCTTTGTTGATAAGTTTATCTAACTCATTCTGTAGTGACTTCTTATCACTCTTTAACTTTTTAATTTGTGTGAGTAAAATTTGATTATGAACCCTTAGGCATAAAAGTGCTTCCCCATTATTTGATTTCTCGACAAAACTTATAATATCTTGATTCTTTGGATTTTCATCTTTCATATTTTTAATTTGTTCAATCAATTTTTGATTAAGTTTCCTTAGGTAGGAGCTTTCTTCCTTTTTTTTGTTAATTTCTCTTTGAGACCTTGATTTTCTTGTTGTGAATTTTTATTCTCTTGTTTCTTGTATTTTGACTTCTTGTTTTTTAATAGTAAATTTTGATTATGATTTTTTAATCATGATATTTCTTCATCTCATTCTACTGAGTCTATGTCCATTTTTTATTTTTATTTTTAGTTCTTCAATTTGTGCGATGAACTCTTGGTTTCTCTCTTTGAAGTAAAGATTATTTTTCTTTGTTAACCCATTAAAATATTTAGCCATCTCAATTTCCAAATGTAATTTGTTATTGATGTCTTTATAATTTCCTAGTTCTCCTTTTAATATTAGTGATTTCCTTTGTGAGTTGTCTTGATATTATTCCATAATAAATTATTTCCCACAAATTGGACAAAAATGATTGTGGTTTTATAAAATTGTCATATATTCAAACTCCATTTCAAAAAAAGGGCATTTAGTCCAAAATTTAGATTTATATATTGAGTTCATTGTTCACGATTTCCTTTTTTTTTTCTCAATTATTCAATATATGTCTCCTTTATAAATATGTATTCCTCCTTTGAATAGATTGAATATTACTTTGATTTCATTCCAATTTTATAAAATGTATTAAGAAACTTTAATAATTCCCTTTATTTTTTAAACCTTATCACTTTTTATTTAAAATAACTTTGTAACTTATGAAAAGTTATCTCTTTCTTTTAATACCCTCTCTTCTTTCTTTTACCCTCTCTTCTTTGGAAATAATCCTTTGTTTTTTTTTTTGTTTTTTCTTTCTCTTTTTACTTCTCCCTTTATTTATTTATTTTAATTTTCTTCTTCTTGATATATGGTACTAGCTTCTTCTATTTTTCTTGCAACATCAAGATTATTTCTTCAATGGTAATTTTTGAAGAGAATTTTTTTTAATGGTAGAATTCCATAATCTGGTCAAAGACTTGGCTGACTTTGCTAAATTAGAGAAACTCATAAATTTTGTGGCCAAAAGTTGGATCGAGACTAAGCTATGATACCAATTGGAGTGGATCTGGTGGTCCACTTCATGACAACATCATGAATACATAACATAATTCCATATATCCATAATAAATAATCTTTTATTTAGTATCAATTTTACATATTTACTTTGCATCATATGAAATACAATACATGTATATAAATACATGTGGGGAACTATAAGTCATGTTATTTCCAAAGGTCATGTCTTATGATTGACTTATCATTTACATTGTAATGCCTATTGACATAATAACAAACATATAACATATTATTAAATAATAAGAAATGTAGTATACTAGGTATATTACAGTATCTCAAGCGACCAACATATTATATTATGTACAAAAATGATTAAAATGCTCTTTTTATCACATGTTTCATTGAAAGTGAAAATAGTGAAGGAAGATATCTAAGAAGACACATAAAGGTAATAAAACATGGTCTATGTGCATGTGTGTACACACACACACACACATATACGTACACACAAAAAAACACACACATACATGTATGTATGCATTAGTAATGGTGTAACATTTATGTTCACTAAATATAATATTTAAAATGAAAGTGACTAAATTTTATCTTAATTCCAAATTTATTGACAATAAAAAATGATAAAATCTTTCCAAGTCCAATGCTAAAAGTTTTACCCATGAAATAATTTATGTTCTTCAAAGCAAAAATAAAATCATCCACTCTATGATGAGAATACATTCCATGTGAATGAGATGATCAGGCTTCAACTTGATTGATAGATGCAAATTACCTTTCTTTAATTGGGGAAGAGTAATGGAAATCCCCATACATAAACATGGCTTTGATTCATAGCAGGGTGCCATCCATGATTATAACATTTATCTAACTATATACCGTATGCACCTTAACCAATACTATATTACTTAATATCTATCCTTACAACCTTAGGAACTCATCAAATTAAAGGCATTATGCAGACACAAAAGATTGAAGAAAGCTTTGACAATGTTCAATGACATTTCGATAGTAGAGTTTGATACCTATGATTCTCTACTTGAGAATATTCCCATCATCGTTATTCTAAATATGTCCTTGTATTGTACAAAGAAATGACACGGGTTGATATGGGCCTTGATGCATTCATCATCCCTTTGTTTTGTTGAGAATATGTTGTCATTGATGTCAAAGAGGTAATGGACATGGCACACAAATAGTATGGCACATAGGCAATATGGTGTACATGAAAAGGAAGTGCGTGAAAGTTAAATAGAAATGCAAAGGAAGACTAAAAGGTGCACAAACAACCACATGAATACATGAAGTGAAATCAAAGAAAAAAAAGTTTGAACAACCCTTGCAAGATTCAATGAATAGTGACCCTTGGGTCGGTATGAAGGAGTGATCATGACTATCAAGAATATACGCTAAGGTTTTGTTTGTTTGTTTATCTTGAATGATCAATATTAGATATTGGATAGAGGTGTATCTAAATTGAAGACCAACAACTACCCTGGGTATAGGCCTAATACCGTAAAGGGATGATAGTCTAAAGAGATTTGGATTCAACGTATTATAGTGTAGATCTGGAGGAATACTAGGATGAGATATAGTCTAGAAAATGGTCAAGATGTTCTTGGAGTGGTCAGATCAATGGTTAAGAAGAGGATGCATGGTAGTATTATATTGGAATTCAACCACTAGAGTGGTAGAATGTTGAAGTAGGAAGTCCTCGATCGGTGGTATAGATTTATTCAGAGTATCCAATTCAAAGGATAGGATGATGATGCATGGAAACATATTCTAAAGGATTGAAGGAAGAAAGGATCAATGGCACAAAAGAAGTCACAAAGATGATTGAGTTTGCCAAGACTACACGTAAGAACCAGAGGATGACCTACGATGTAGTTGATAAGAAAAGTATGAAAGTGTAAAATGCAATAGAGTGGACCTCGGTCAATGGATGTTGGTGCTACAATGTGACAACGAATGTGCAATGATCACAAGAGACCTTGAGATAGTGAAATGAACGACATAGTAGAGTGTGAGAAAATGAAGCCGATTTCTTGTCAATGGCACATAAGAAAATATACAAGGTTCCTTGAGCTAGTGCGATGAATGATGCATTGGAGTGATAAAATGAAGCTCATCGCTTGTCAATGGTGTAGAAGAAAATATGCAAGGTTCCTTGATCTATTGTGATGAACAAATCAGTGGATTGTGACGAAACAAGTGCAAAGTTAAACAATCAAGTAAGTGATTCACCAAGGCACGCTCATAGTCTCATGGGGTGACCAAGCGAGTGCATTGTATGGAAAGTGTGACAAGTTGAAGACTTGTGATTTGAATTTTTTACTCCTATTATATCTGTGTATTCAGCACTCTATAAAACAAAATGTGAATTATGTGACAATGAATGTTTTGGTAAAATAAGGAATACTTGGACAAGTTTGATTTAGTGAAAGAATTCCTAGCCGCAACTGAACAATAAATATTCTTAATTTACACAGTAGTGTGTCCACATACAACTAACCAAACTTTGATCTGGTCAAGTCACGTCCATAGTGTAACTATTATGAGTCCACAAAATTAATGAAATTTGTTCCGGTCAATATTTGTCCACAACATAATCGTTATGCATCCATATATAGTTAGTTGAACTCAGGAAAAGATATTATAAATCAGGATTTGCGTGGATCGAATTAGTCGGGGTGCGCATGAGAAAAGAAGATAAAGGTTCTATAAAATATTCTAATGAAATGAAATGAAGATATATTAGATCACTTTTGAATTGACGATAAAATTCTTATGAAAGGTTTAGTTGTGAAAGGAATTTTTATGAGAGAAAAATGAATACAAAGAGGTGGGGTGTTGTAGGGGAGAGGGTCGGTGTCCTCACTCTACAAGTTGATGCTAAAGACGATTTGTTTACTTATCTCAGTGAAAGGTTGGATCCTATATGAAAGTTGGATCTTTCTTTTTAAGGTTGGATCCTTCACCAAACGAGTCAGTTGGAGTTGGCTCCAACAGGTTGAAGTTTGTTTTGCAAGTTGGATATTGCAGTGAGGGTTGGAGCCTTCACCAAATTAGTAAGTGGTTTCTTACTGTAGAAAAATTGAAAGATGTAGAATGGGTAGGTTGGATCTTGCATCAGGGATGGGTGTCCCTCTCTGGGCATAGCCTGATATTGTAATGATTGAATTATAAAATAACATCGTTTGTGGTTTTATCCCATTTATTTTTCCATGTAAACACTTTGTTTATTGTACATGGATTTATGTGATTGTTATAATGTTATGTATCAATTATATGTGTTTAAAGTGTTAAAGATTATAAAAATTATACAGTACTGATTCACCCCCCCTCTCTGGGCATAGCCTGATATTGTAATGACTGAATTATAAAATAACATCGTTTGTGGTTTTATCCCATTTATTTTTCCATGTAAACACTTTGTTTATTGTACATGGATTTAAGTGATTGTTATAATGTTATGTATCAATTATATGTTCTTAAAGTGTTAGAGATTATAAAAATTATACAATTTGACCCTCGCGCACTCACCTCCAACAGTTGTACCTTGTAACCCTATTTCAAACTTTCTTTTTCCCGTCCCCGCGACCTCCGTACTTCTTTCTTAGTATGCAATGAGAAACCTTTCATGCTAATAGTTGACCATGCATGAACCATCAACATTGTCATTAATGCGCAAAACGCTTGAGGAGATCTCCCATTATTATGCATTAAACCAAGATATGCGAAGAGTTATATTGTCCCTTCTAATTGTTCATCTCAAACATGCATCATCGCGTTGGCCCATTGAAGAAATCTACAATTCTTAATCGCTCATTTCCCTATCTGCCATGTTCAAATTTCTATGTATGCAATTACTAGTGTTTAATGTTAACAATGCATCATGCAAAAGCTGTCAAAATATTCATTAATGAACGAAAGTCTCGATCAGATCTCCCATTCACATGCATTGGACCAAGATTTTCGCAGCCTTATATTATCCCTTCCAACTTTTCATTTCGTTCATCGTCCAGAGAAAACAAATGTTCTTGTAAACTTATGGAAGTAGGTCGACAATATTTTTGTGGAGATACAGTAAATATTTTTGGACATCAAGACCAGAACTTCCAGTGGTCCAGGGCATACTTTTACTATTCATCTCACTCTGCCCAGAATGAAGTGATTTGGACCTCTGGAATCGCTCATGTAGGCTACGTCCTTGAGGTTTTCTACTGTAAGGAGGTGGTCTCTTGGTGCACCAAAAAATATATTCCAAGCCAAAGGATTATTCCACTACGCGACCATTCTTCTGTTTCTTTGTCACGTTAGGCCTTCCCTGAGATGTTAAAATTGTCAGAGACAACATTGACCTTCAGAGGACAAGACTGCAAGCAGTTCCTAGAAAAACATGATAACAGGTTGGACATCTTGGCCAAGTTCCTCAAAGACCCGACAACAATTCCTAAAGATATCACAAATTTGTAGGTAAGTTCCTTTAGAAATCCATTTCGGGAAATTGCTCGGTTGTTTACAAGAATAACGGGATAGGCATCCACGACAAGAATTTCCCATATAATTATTTATATTTTGTACTTCACAGTCAAGGAACAATTCATTTTCGATTGGGGGAAGCTAATTTCCATTGATATCTATTCCTAGTTGTCATGATTCAAAGAATCCAATAAATTTTATATGTCATCGTACTTGATTTTCACAATCGTGCATTGATGTACATTTCCAAAAATTTCTCTTTCCAAAAAAATAAGTCATGGATTCGACCCAGTAACATTCTGGTACCAAGCTCTGTGGAGGCACAAGGCCTCCCATTGTTTTTATGAAGTTGTTAATGACTTTGTCTCATTTTTCAAACATTTATTTTTAGGGAAGGATGCTCCATGGATGTCTGTCCAGGCAACCAATTTTTTGAATAGGAACGACACACTTGAACAAAAGGAAAATCATAGTGTACTAATGGTCTTTGGCTTTAAGGAAAATCATGCTTTCCTTCCATGCCACATCATGGAAAAGATGTTTGCATAAATAGCAAGGCAATACAACCACTGGTTGCATTTTTTCCATGGCAAGGAAAAAAAACAATTCATTCCTTTGCGCTGGAAAGTCGAGGACTTCATGTGCAGGAACGTCAACAAGATTGACCAATTTACTGGTCATTTAAAGAAATTGAACCTAATGTATGCTGAAAGGCTAAAATGATTCGAACCTAATGGGATTTTTTGAGAACATTTAGTGGCGGTTGGCTTTAGCATCTCTTCTATCCGTAGACACCTGACTGAAGACAAGGACAGTGATGACAACTGTCCTGCTTCTGGAGATTGCGACACAGAGACATTGCAAAGCACGACTGGATTGTACAGACAACGAGGAAAAGTATCTGGTGAGAAGAGTGCCTAGTCCCCCGACAACACTCCCAAGAGAATGACATCACAGAGCATCGCTTCAATGGCCCACCCCAGTAAAAAAGCAACCTAGAAATCTTCAAACGGAGGATGAGATAAGAACCCTTCTCACATAAAAATTGATAGTTCTCACAAAATTCCAGTGTCGAAGAAGAGAAAAAACAATGTAGGGTAGGCAGACAAACTTGATATTGAAAGTGAATAGGTGCAACATGAAATTGAAACTGAGCACATGCATAAAATTGGGTCATCTGCAATGGGAATAGCTGAGACTGACATTTTTGACGAAGATGAATCCTTCGTATTCCAGAGTGTTGTTTTTGACAACCAATCTAAAAATATGGTCATTGGAAAGAGAGATGCAACAAATAGCCAAGGAAAATCTCGCATAGAAACTAACTTTAGGAAAATGTGGCCATCCCAATTCTCCCTATTTCACTATGTAATCGACGATGCTCTTGATGATTCCATTGGAGGAATTGAAGCAGAAAATGCCAGACCGAAAGAATCCCTCAAGGAATTTGAGGAAGCTTTCATTGCCACCCCATAATTTGTCAGTCCTTTAGCAAAAAATGTGCCTGCTACCACTACAACCAAGATGAAAGTATCCTCTACCCTCCTTGCATCCTCTAGAGCCCTTGTAGAGAATAAAATCAAGAAAAGAATGCAGCTAGTTACTGAAGCCTGGGAAACATCACAAAATATAGTTTCCTTTTGAAAGAGGGCAACTAATTTGCTAAAACATTTGGAGGAGAATTTTTAAAATGATCAACGTTTCTGTGATCAGGTGCTGACCCCTTTTTCCAACCATGTTGTCAACACCCTAGAACTAAAAAGAAGACAAGAGAATCTCCCCTCCCCAAAGTGGACCAAAAAAGTAAAAGAATGCAGGCAAAAGAAAGTTAAGAACCTGGAGCTCATTGTCGAATCATGTAAACAAGACATATTAGAAAAGGAAGAATTATTCACAAGCCTGATCCAAATAGACTTAGCTAGAAGTACCAAGGAGGTTGAAGACCCAAATTTAATTCTCAAATCCTTGTCAATGACCAAAGAAGCCTTCGATGAACAACTTGATATTTTAAAGGGGTTGTCTTTCGAAAAGTTTTACAACATACTTGAACATCATGTAGATGAGCTCGAGTGTTGGGTACTAGACTATTCAACACACAATGAAGAAATTGAACAGAGTCTCCATAGTATTTCAATGGATATAAGGAAATTAGAAAATGACCTTTATGACATAGAAATCCGGTATGAAATCAACATGGCCCCCATGGGAATATATATTGAAGAATGGTTCCAACGGAGAATGGACAACCTCATCCAGGAAGGGAAACAACCGATCGACACAATTCCACTGACCATTGATGACAACAACAAAAATGCATTGGCTTCATAGTAAGTCTGTACTGTCATCTTGTTTTCTTTATCAATCCAGTTTAAGTCTATATTGTCATCTTGTTTTCTTTATCAATCTAGTTATTACCTCTTTAAATAGAAAACTGTAACCAAACACTCATAACTTCTAGTTTCTTCTTTTTAGGTCTTCCTCTCTATCATCGTGCACTTCTTCTTTTGACATTCTTAATTCTTGTACTTATTTCTTTTTATGGCCCATGGGAGCTCCAATCCCAGTCTGTATGACAAACATACTTAAATTTTCAGAAATATGTAACATAGATTATTATTTTTTGATAAATTTCAAACAAAACTGATTCAGGGACCTTATTACTATTCTATTGTATGCTAAATTTTGGGTGTTCAGGAACCTTTGTTGTTTGTTTCAAAGAAAACTAATTCGGGAATGCTAGCGCTTTTGTGTCCTAGTGTATCCTAAAAAACAATTGCCCAAGAACTTTTGTTGATGTAACAGATGTTATTACTTTCAAAGAAAACTAATTTGGGAATGCCTTTGTTGCACGACGTTGTTACTATTCTATTGTATGCTAAATTTTGATAAATTTCAAATTTTGTTTTGTGCCCAAGAACCTTTGTTGATGTAACAAACATTATTACTTTCAAACAAAATTAATTCAGGAATGCCTTTGTTGCACGACATTATTACTATTCTATTGTATGCTAAATTGTTTGTGTCCAACAACCTTTGCTTCAAAGAAAAGAAATTCGAGAATGTTAATTTTTTTGTGTCCTATTGTATGCTAAAAAAATTTTGTCCACGACCCTTTGTTCATGTAACATATGTTATTACTATTTTATTGTATGCTAAATTCTTTGTGTCCATGAACCTTTTAAATGTTGATGTAACAAACGTTATTACTAGGAACCTTATTATTATTGTATGCTAAATTTTTTGTGTCCAAGAGTCTTTTAAATATTTCCTGTACTATCAAACTTAGATACTAAGAACCTTTGTTGATGTAACACACATTATTAATTTTTTATAAATTTCAAAGAAAACTAATTCCGGAATACTACATTTTGCATGGATACCACATGTAATTCAACTTACTTCCCACATGTCTGTACTCGGTCACATTTATTCCCATTCCAACCTAGTAGGGACTACGCTATCATGCAATACTTGTTTACATATTAATATCATTTAATTCGATACATGATATGATATTATATTGAGTTATAAAAATACATTTAAAAAAAATATAAATATCTATGTATCGTACTAGTTAATATTTTAGTGATAAACAATATCCACTTTGTTATAGAGTATTCAATGCTACACGTACTAATTAATACAATATCCACCTTGTTATACAGTATTGAATGCTACATGAGATGGTGTCTATCTCATTGAATTTGAATAAATTCAAAACCAATGCCCTATACATCATTGCACTCCATACCAAATGTTACATAGTAGAGTGGATATTATTCATCCACCCTATACCCATCCGATCTTGGAGGAAACACTTAAATGTTTTTAATAAAACTTAGCTTAGCTTAATGCTTACTATTATATTATATTATATTTCGACTTTAAAGTTCTTTGAAGTGGGAAAGAAAGGATAAAGAAAGATGAATATTAAATGTAGGACAATGTTTGTGGTTCAAATTTAATGCTAACTATTATATTTTTCATTAAAGTTCCTAGAAGTTGGAAAGAAAAGATAAAAAAAGATGAAGATTGAAAGTAGGATAACGTTTGTGGTTCTAGTGGAAGAAAATCGATGTTCGATGTTTAATTTTCAACAAATATAATTGTACTTTCTATTATTTCAAAAGACACATCATATAAATTTCAATATTTTTAATGAAATTTGCAAAAACATGGAGTTGACATGTCCTATGTTTACGAGTAATGCTTATATGGAAAGCCTCTTGACGAAGGTTCAAAGCCACTCAATGATAACAATGATGCATAATGAGAACGTATTCTTAAGTTTATATTTTAGTTTATATTTTAGTTTGTAGAAATGCTATTTATCATTTTATTATATATTTAGTTCAAAAATTAAGTTTTAATATTATTAGTTTTTTTTTCACAATTTTGGGAATTATTTTTTTAATTTAAGATGTTTAAGTATTATAGTATTTTATTATTATTTTAAAATGTTTTATTTAATGTTTAATATTAAATGTTAACGGATAAATAACTACTGGAATTCAAATAAATTAAATTTAAAATTTAATATAAATTAAATTTAAAATTTAATAGGAATTTATATTGTGAGTTTACAATTTTACATTAATTTAAATTGTTTATATATATATATATATATATATATATATAATTTTATTGGATTAACTTAATGAGTTTGGGATAGTTCAATTAGTTTGGATGAACTCTTTCAAGGTAGAATTTGAAGTGAAGTTTTCCACTTTAGTCAATAGAGTTTTTTGTCATGCTAAGTTTGAACTAACTCTAAGTTTAGAGCTAAGTTGGAATAAACTATTTCAAAGTATAGCTTATTCTGATGTCTCCAATAAAAAAAGTTTGATTAAAGTTCAATATTGACTAAATGACCTATTATACCATACTTCCTTCTCTCAAAGGGTCTGTGGCACCTAAGGTTTGGCAGAGGTTGTGCACACATCACAAGTTAGCATTGCACACATGCTCGATAATAACTTTGTGGCACCAAGTTCCAGTGTCTATTCCAACCAAGGATTTACTATGTGTGCAAACCCATTTTGTACTGTGCGCAAGGACTTAAAGAGACCACATGCATGATGGATTTGAAAAGTTCTTCAGGAATCATTGTAATTGTTTTTGTAACAACTTGACTAGTCATGGTCAAGGTTAAGGATGAGCCAGAAAGTTTGTTATGATTGCCACACGACATGAAATATATGGGGGGATGCATGCAGATATGAAAGCATTAGGTTTTTGTTTACTAGGGGAATCAAGTAGTATGATAGTAAAAGAGGGTGTAGAGGAATGTGTAAGTGGTACATGAGTTAGACCTCAGTTCTATTTTGTATCAGTTATGGGTATGTTTAGAGATATTATGTGTAAAAACCTAAGAGAGAAAGTAGATCTAAAGAACATGGCATGCCTCTTTTTTAACTATTAATGCATCTTGAGCACACTTTCGCCATTGTGTATGAGAGTGTATTTGAATTAATTTGAGTTGGATGAATAATGTCTGAAGAACATTTTTCTCTTCATTTTATGAGTTATGACTTGAATTTATTCATGTTTTACATTATTTTGTGTAGTAATCATGTGGTAGTTATGAATGACTGAATGACTAGTTCATGAAGGTTTTTTGTATATTTTGTTCCTTCAAACCCTACACAATATGGATGGTCTATGTGATTCTCATGGTGTCTCGAGTGAGGCCTTGTTTAGTCCTTTAAAATAGAACATGCCAATACCTATCTCATTTTGTTGGTAAATATTATCAAACCCTAGGTATATAACACCCCAATCAAGCCAACAAATGGTTCTGTTGTCATGAAATACAGGTTTTGTACTACATGTTGAAGGAAAAAATTAGGGGGAAACCTTCTAAGAAGGAGATACAACACTGACTATATGAGGAGGACAAGCTCATGTGATGAGAGACTAACAACCCATAGATCAACCTCGAACGTTAGAAGCAAAGTTACATCTATATTGATTTACATGAAAATTTGTTTACATAGTTTGCTTGTTTATTATATGAGTGGATAAAGAGGCAGACAAATATTAAATCTTCCCAAGGATCCCAAGAATCATTGATTTGGGACCAAAATACGGTTAATAGGCTCAAATATATGGATAATTACTTGGCCAGATCTATCAAGTTTTGCTTTGAGCATGTGAACGAAGGGTATATTGTTGATTTATAGATTGAGTGCAGTGAGTCCTTCAACAATATTGAAAAAAAAATTGCAAACGACCCTAGAAAGAGATTATTGGAATAAATCCCTCTGTGGATAAAGATGTTGTTTGTAGAGAAGGGGCTAATCTTTGCCCAATATAATGGTCAAGTAAACCCCCACGTGAAGGGAATGATGGAAATAAGGGGGGAGAAGAGAGAAAGAATGGATAGAATAGAAGGGATCCAGAAGAAGATGAGATAAGGTGGGAAGAGAATGGACCCATAGGAGCAAAGGAGATAATTATTAGGGAGATATGAAAGAAGGGTCGAGCTGAAAAGGAAATTAGAGAAGAGGAACAAAAAAAATAAAGCAAGGGATGAACAACGAGTAGTCAGAACCAATATTAAGAGAAAATAAACGACATGAGAAGGGTGTGCAAAAGATAGTTGTATGCCAAAGGGAAGCGCATAAAAAGAGAGGCCATAAAAGATACATGGCGTTAGGAGTAAGGTATCAAGAGAGGATACCAGAAGTAGTGGTAGTAGGGTGGAAGAAGACAGTTAATTCCCCTTGTATAGTAATATATTTAGTTATATTAGAAGAACATGGGACATAGAGAAGTAGCGCAAATGCAACAAAATATAGTGATGGATCCCTCCAAGAAGGGGAAGAGGCATTAGAAATGGTGAGAGGGATTATGATGCTAAAGGTAGGAACATATTTGGAATCCGTCACCTAAGATGACGAGAGAGTATGGAGGAACCACCTCTTTGAACTACCCCCCTTGAGCATTTGTCATAAAGAAGAAGAAAACAAATAAAATGCATAGGTAATACAAGTACAAGAAGAGACATTAGAAGATATGAGTGGAGGAGAAACTAAAGTGAACAACACTTCACAATAAGGAATATCAGTATCATATATAACAAGAAACAATTACTCATGAATACAAGGTATTAGATCTGATATGGTGAACCAAGACTCAACTCTAAGGCTTCCCACATTTCATGGTAGATGAAGAGATGATGCGTAACATCATTGATTTACATGTGAATCTATATGGTTTGTGAAGAGACTCACAGATGATGCATCCGAGATAGAACATATGTAGACCAACTTAGGAAATATAACTTTGACGTGGTACATGAAGTACAAGGCTACTGCATTGGTGGGACAAGCAAGGTCCAGGATCATGTTATGGAGGATTACCCAAACTTGTTGGAAAAATGGGAAGAGAAGAAGAGGCACTGAAATATGGTGACTTCATAGCCGTATGAAGGTCAAATTGAAAAATATGAAGGTTGTGTATCGGTGGTAACATGACAAAGAATTTGTATGGGATTCAACATGGAACAACGAGAAATTTAAGGTCAACATATAGAAGGGAAGATCGGATAAGAATTTTAAGCTCCTTGCATTTTTTATGTTGTGCAACAAAATCAATTAATATGTGATGCACAGATGGCCTTGGAAGAGGATATAGCAGGAGAAGAGGTCATCACATAATGCAGAGGGAACTAGAAGAATCCATAGTGTGTGAAGAAATGCAACACATGACATAGAAGGCATTGGAAGAACCCCACATGTGAGAGGAAGTAAAACATGCATGATATAAGGCAATGGAAAAGATATGTGTGTGTGAAGAGATGTGACACTTGGTTGAAGATGAAATGAAACACAACACTACCTTCGATGAGGAATTAGAAAACAAGGTCAGTGAATTCTTGTGTTGTTTCCTTAAGATGTTAAGTCATCCTAAAGCTACAAATAAATTGACCCACGTGTTCAAAATATGTATGGAGGAAGGGGAGACCACTATAGCTCTTTTTTCCATGCTAATAGAATGGGATGTGCATCAAATGAGTAGATAGAAGCACATAGGAATATAATTTAAGATGATAGATAAGCTCAGAAGCTATGAGATGGATTTTTTCATGTTGGACCTGGGGTTCAACATGAACATATTATTGAAGAAATATTGGGATTTGATGGGTAAACCAAACTTGGTGTGTTCCCCTATTCAAATCACTCTTTCCTACCAATACAAAATATATCATATTGGTAGGATAAAACAAGTGAAAGTGAACATTGAGGAGGTAAAGACCAAAGCATACTTTGAGTTGATTGAGATTATGGATGACTTAGACCCCTATCCAAATAGACTTGGAATTGAATGGAATTCGATAAAAAAATATTATTGAACCTAAAGTAGCAATATTTGGTGAAAAATCTACAACTTGCTTCCTTGGTTTTACTATATGATAGAAAGTTTCTTAAGAACCTTGGAAAATTGTGCATGCACTAGTTAGGACTATTTATATTGGTATACATCAGTGAGGAAGGGGTAGTAAAGTTACAAAGACTAAAATGTCAACCCCTGACAGGATTGATTAACGAAAATTGAATCAAGGAAAATTATGGCCCGCATGGGTTGAGTACGCCCTAAATGAACAAACAATTTCAAAGATAACGTAGTATAGGATTTAGGTAGGTAGGTATCAGGTAGACATTATTATTTATTCATTAGTAGGATAATATAGGGTTTGATCATTTATAAGGTAGGATATATGGGTACATGCAAAGATTTAGCAGATCCAACCAATTTTGTGAAGTAACTACCAACGTACACCTTCGAGGATGGTGCATTAGGCTCTCACATGTGGGGCATGGGACACATGGCCTTATAATGTAGGAGAAGGTCGAGAAATAATGTTTGAATAGGTCACATAGGACTGAGGGATGTGAAAAATTATGGGCACATGACCTAATGAGAAAATCGATGAGGTATAGGTATAGTATGGTCATGACCATGTTATAATCGACTACCAAAAAATTCAATAACAATTTTTATAACATGGATACCTAGTTAGGTCGAAAACATATGCGATGGAGAACTTTTTCATGCAGGAAAATCCATTCACCACTATTTATCCCCACCTTGGTTCCTCATCAATCATCTTCTATGAGTTCAACCACTACAGATAGAGAGATTTGATAGTAGGGTGAAAACTAGTGGAAAGGAAAGGATCTGACTATAGGAATGAGCAATGTTTCAAATGTATCTTCAATCATGAGCTCCATAGCATGATGGATACCTCTAATGGGAAAGAAGCATATTCTTGAATCCCAACCACAAAGGAATTCCAAAGACCAATAGTTAAACCCCCATGAGAATTGCATGTTTGATTCCATATCGTGGGTAGGGTACCCAACCTACAATGCGTCTACTATAGCAACCGAGATACCAAATAGTTTCCTAAACCGTGATTTGAAGCTTATGAAGTAGGAACACTGAAGCTCTCGGTTCAAGAGTTGGTGATCATACTGCCATGGATAAACATCATTTACGAATCAGGAAATCCAACTCTATGGGAAACCCATCATATCATGTGCATCCCTCCTCATATTCAATGAAATCATCAAACCCGAGATAGATAGAAATATGATGAAGGCTATGCATGCTAGAAACATCCCCCTAGCTAGTGACTTAAAGGTCACTAAGGAGGATATTTTCATGTCCAACAAGAAGGAATTGTCCCAAATGGCACTCGTGGTTTTGGAACATACGTTGAAAGACATCTATCCTCAGACACTCGAGATAGAGATTGATGAGAAAAAGGTCAAGATCCCAAAGTTGGAGAAACTCATTCACATCTAAAATCTAGGGGATTGTCAACAAATTCTAAGGCTTGTACATAAAGAAAATTTCAACCAAGATCAATCGATTATACTTCAATAGAGACTACACCCAACATCCCACTTGGTTTTACTAATGTAAACATGATCCAAGAGCTATCGATGAAATATCATTATTGGATGAAGGACGATCCAACTAATATTGTTGGGGGTTTGTTAGAACCTAAGGTTTGGAAGAGATTTCACGTGCACCACAAGTTATCACTACATGTACAATCGAGAATTTTTCTTTTGTAGTGCCAAATTTAGCGTCTGTGCAAGCCAAGGATTTACTGCATGCACCAACCCATTTTGTACTGCTCACAAGCGCTTAAAGAGATTTCATGTAGGATTGATCCAAAAATGTCTTCAAGAATCATTCTAACTATTTTTGTAACAACTCGATTTTTCATGGTCGAGGTTATGGATGCGTTTTCGTGTTTGTTATGATTTCCATGCTTTGTGGAAGATATGGGGAATGCATGAAGATATGTAACGGTTGTATTTTTGTTTACTAGGGAAATCAAGTAGTATGCTAGTAAAGAGGGTGTTAAGGAATGCGTAAGGGGTAGATGAGTTATATTTCCAGTTCCTTTTTGTATCAGTTATGGGTATGTTCGGAGATATTATGTGTAAAAACCATAGGGAGAGTAGGTATAAAGTCCATGTCACATATTTGATTTTTACTCTTGATGCATCTTGAGTAGGATTAGGCCTCTGTGTATGACAACGTATTGGAATTCCTTTGAAGTTAATGAATAAATTCTAAAGAACATTTATCTTTGCATCCAATGAGTTAAGATTTGAATATATGCCATTTTTACATTATTTTAAGTAGTAATCTCGTGGTAGTTATGAATGACTAAATGACTAGTTTACGAAGGTTTCCTGTATGTTTTACTCCTTCATACCCTACACAAGATAGATGGTCTATGATTCTCATGGTGTCTCAAGTGAGACCTTCTTCATTCCTTGAAGATTGAATATGCCGACAACTATGGGGTTTTGTTAGTAAATCCTATTGAACCTGAGGTCCATAAGCCCCCAGTTGTGCCAACAAAGGCTTCACTTGGTGGCCAATACCTTATCAATCTCATTCATAAGGTTTGGTTTTAAAATTATGAAAAATCAAGTCAATATATTGTTTCATATTAAGATAGGGGAGGTATTTTTTAATTGAAGTAGGTTTATGGGTATTTTGGGGGTGAAGAAGTGCATGGGTAGGAGGATTTTATAGGTATTTCATAGGTTTTATAGCATTGGGAAATGTCTTGTTGGGAAACAAATCAATGGATAATCAACAATGGTGAAACTCTATTTCAAAATAAGAAATTGACAGTGAGGTCATACCTTCTCTCCTTGCTAATTTTTCCAAAATACTTTGTATGGAAAATGAGAATAAGAACTAGAAAACCCATGTCACATACCCCTATATGTATTCGGTTACCTAATCCACCCTTTTAACATAGTTACCAACTTAACGAGAACTCTAACCTCAAAACGAAAACTCTAGCCCTTAAAACCCATAATTTTCCGTAAAAAACATGAAAATCAACCCCCAAATCAAAAAGTGGTGCTACCGGTAGCACCATTTTTTTAAACGTGGCCAAAATTACAACGTTTTTCAAACATGGCCTTCGAAACTTAGACACTAGCTCAGAAAAACATTAAAATCAACACCTAAATCAAAAAGTGATGCTACGTAAAAAAATTGTTTTTTTCCTAAACATGAAAATCATAGTTATTTGCGACCTAATTGAAATTGTGATATTGACAAAAAACCCTATGTAAATAAACAACCCAAAATTGGACTCCAAATAGTCCCTTAAAAATTTATTTACAAATTTTATTTTTTAT
>JZKD02S0291563.1:955373-970384 GCA_000966675.3 Picea glauca | reverse complement strand
AGGTTTTAGTGGAAGCACTTCTCCCTTTTCTACATTTAGTGGAGGTTTTCTTGGAAGTTTTCCTTTTATTGTGCCTAAAATTGGTGTGTTAGATAACAAACACACACACACACACACACACACACACACCACAAATAAAAATTTGAAACATTACCTCCCACACATAAATTTTGTAATTTAATATCAACATTGAAAACAATTTCCACAAAGAACGCAAACAACACATAAGCATCCGGTTGATTATTATTAACTAAAATGCGCTAGTGTATCATGTGACAAGGTTCACCATTTTTTGTGTTAAATAAAATGAACTCCAATTTTGTAAAAATGACAATTAAAAAATAAAATAAAAATTAGTGCTTACATAACCTCTTAATGCACTGATGTGTTCAATAGAATTTACACTATGTTAGGGATGCCACTTTTTTTGAAATTTTCTTTTCGTGGTCCAAATATATTAGTTGCATCATTGCAGAGTGATACAAGGAATACCATAGTAGGTTTAAAAAAATTTCTATGTGGTGCACACCATACATATAACTATTGTAATGCACAATAAACACAAAAATTGCATTGATGCATATTGATATAACGAACATTGCCTCAATGTTAAATAAAAAACCTTTGTAAAAAAATTTCTTTAAAAAATTAGTTACAAATGTGTATTGAACACACAAATACAATTGTGCATAATACTAACACATGCTTAGAGGTAGGTTACAATATTTTCTTAAAATATTTCTTATGAGTGTGCCCCATACCTATAAACATAACATGTGATGGGATACAAGGTGCATTCCTCTAGTGATTCACACACATTCAAGCATTCGTTCTCCTATTCATTCTACAATCTCCTTGTTGTTTGTTGCTATAGAATTGTTGTATTTCACAAGTCCTCTTCCATAGTGGATTTGCATCCATTTCAAAATATTTGAAAATATCCCAAATCTACATTTTGATTTACCCAACAAACATGTCTTTGAAAGAAACATGAGACCAAGTAATTGATTAGTATAGCTTAATTTATAGTTCTAATAGTTTAAAATTCCAATTTAGCCTTTTAATTTTTATTTTTATTTTAAAGTCATTTCTATGGCCCTACTTATTTTGGCATACCAAACCTTGATGCATTTATAATCCATGATGTAGAGAAGTGATCCATTTCATTCTAAGGATGGAAGGAATTTGAATATGGATCATGATAAAATTATTGCATTGTGTGATGTGGTAAGGTACATGTAATGGAGCACTAGGAGTGGTGCTCCATATCTGATAATGTGTTTTGCACAACTATGGTAGCTACACCAATAAATGGAGATGTGCATGTCAATGACTAAGAGCACTATCATTTTGTTGTATAATTTTAGACCACCATGACAATGCTATTCTATCTAATAAAGTATGCACGACCGATTCATTTTTTTCATTTTCGAAGACATACAATGCATTGTCATTTATCGTAGCACATTTCTTTGTGCTAATTTTGATGATTAAGTGCATTGTGGATGGGGATTCTCATTCTTATTGCTACATTGAATATCATACAATATGTTTAAATATATTTGATTCTCTTTATATGAATAGTGGTAGAATTTATTGGTGGTATGTATTTAGGTATCATGCTATGGTATCCAAATCAAGGTGGTGCACGACTATAGTAATGTTTTGTTTTAGTATGACATGTGGTGTGTAGTCATATAATAACAATAATACAAAATCCCTAATTTGTAACTATGTGACCAAAAACGTTAGTCACGACATTTGTTGTAAGGTAAATATTGCAAATTTGAGTGATTTTTATGTATCTTAAGTGACAATGCTATAAATTACTAGCATAAGCTACTAATATAGATAATGGAATCACATATATGACTAATCTACACTAATGTGAATATAAATCAGTAATATCCATAACATGTATGTAATTTAATTCTAGTGTTATACAAATTTTAGTGTGCTTTGTCGCGTTAATTAGGATGTCTCATGTTTAATTTTACATGTGTTTACCTATTTTGAAATGAGATCTTACAAACTCGTTGTTTGTAGGATAAGGATCTCTCCATGCATCCCACTAACAAGGGGATCTTATACATCAAATTTGAGACACTATTTTGATGCATGAGAACTCCTTATTTCTAGGACAACGATTCCTCTGTGCATCCCACAGACAAGGTGGTATCATGAAACAAGAATTTATCATACATCAAATTTGAGACTCCATTTTAATGTATGAGACCCCCTCGTTTGTTAAGACCCACTTATTTGTGGGATGTGTACAGGGATCCTTTTTTCCAAAACAAAGGGGTTAAATTTAATGTATGAGACCCCCTCGTTTGTTGGGCACACATAGGGATCCTTGTAGTATCACAAACAAGGGGGTCATAAGCTCTCATTTCATGTTAGGTAAACACATGTGAAATGAAAAGTACAAAATATTGATTACTTATACTGTATCTAGAGTGGATTTGGTGGTCCACCTCATGAGAACATCATGATGACATAACATAATTCCACATATAAATAATAAATAATTTTTTATTTACTATCCATTTTACATATTTACTTGATATCATGTGAAATACAATACATGTATATAAATACACATGGGGAATGATACATCATGTTCTTTCTAAACGTCATGAATTATCATTGACTTATAATTTACATTATAATTCCTATTTACATAATAAAAAACCTAAAACATATTATTAAATAATAAGAAATTTAATATACTAGGTATATTACAAGTCTTCCCCCCTTAAAAATGCTTTGTCCTCAAAGCATAGTCATAAAAGACTTATCTCTTTCTCTGGCTTGTAATATTGTCTCTTTATTTTTAATTATTGAGTTAGTGACCATTGAGGACCTAAGACGATATAATCCTTTAAGTGTTGAGACAAAATTTTAAATTGTAAAGGAGAATTGCCACCCTAAATCGATCTTCTTCGAAACTATGCCTTTATAGGGTTCTTGGAAAAAACTTGATGTATTTCGACTCCCCTGATATCTTATACTTTTAGCACCAGTTGTAGTGGAAGTAATATTATTAGGAATAAAGATCACTTTTTTTTGTTGATACATTAATTGGTTGAAGTATCAAATTTTGTGATTAGGATGTCGATAAGGCATCCTTTCAACTTGATCTTTACTTCTTATACTTCTAGTTTTTTCTTGATTAACTTTTGGAATTGAGTCTTCTTCGTACCCTTGGCTTGTTTATACTTCGACATTTGAATATTTCTTTACATTAGCTGTATTTGCATCATTTTGAGTCATGAGGTTTAATGGGTATGTATTAACTCCTTTATCCATAATTGGGATGTTTACATCTAAATAATTCTCTAATTCCCTAGGTTCAATCATTGTCACTTTATCAATGGATGATTCTTTGTTGATAAGTTTATCTAACTCATTCTGTAGTGACTTCTTATCACTCTTTAACTTTTTAATTTGTGTGAGTAAAATTTGATTATGAACCCTTAGGCATAAAAGTGCTTCCCCATTATTTGATTTTTCGACATCACTTATAATATCTTGATTCTTTGGATTTTTAGCTTTCATCTTTTTAATTTGTTCAATCAATTTTTGATTAAGTTTCCTTAGATAGGAGCTTTCTTCATTTTTTTTTGTTAATTTCTCTTTGAGACCTCGATTTTGTTGTTGTAAATTTGTATTCTCTTGTTTCTTGTATTATGACTTCCTGTTTTTTAATTGTAAATTTTGATTATGATTTTTTAATCGTGATAGTTCTTCATCTCATTCTAGTGAGTCTATGTCCATTTTTTGTTTTTTGTTTTTTAGTTCTTCAATTTGTGCGACGAACTCCTGATTTCTCTCTTTGAAGTAAAGATTATTTTTCTTTGTTAACCCATTAAAATATTTAGCCATCTCAATTTCCAAGTGTAATTTGTTATTGATGTCTTTATAATTTCCTAGTTCAGCTTTTAATATTAGTGATTTCCTTTGTGAGTTGTCTTGATATTATTCCATACTAAATTATTTCCCACAAATTGGACAAAAATGATTGTGGTTTTATAAAATTGTCATATATTCAAACTCCATTTCACAAAAAGGGCATTTAGTCCAAAATTTAAATTTATATATTGAGTTCATTGTTCATGATTTCCTTCTTTTTTCTCGATTATTCAATATATGTCTCCTTTATAAATATGTATTCCTCCTTTGAATAGATTGAATATTACTTCGATTTCATTCCAATTTTATAAAATGTATTAAGAAACTTTAATAATTCCCTTTATTTTTTAAACCTTATCACTTTTTATTTAAAATAACTTTGTAACTTATGAAAAGTGGTCTCTTTCTTTTATTACCCTCTCTTCTTTGGAAATAATCCTTTGTTTTTTTTTAGTTTTTTCTTTCTCTTTTTTCTTCTCCCTTTCTTCCTTTATTTATTTATTTTAATTTTCTTCTTCTTGATATATGGTACTATCTTCTTCTAATTTTCTTGCAGCATCAAGAATTTTTCTTCAATGGTAATTTTTGAAGAGAATTGTTTTTAATGGTAGAATTCCATAATCTCGTCAAAGACTTGGCTAAATTAGAGAAACTCATAAATTTTGTGGCCAAAAGTTGGATCGAGACTACGCTATGATACCAATTGGAGTGGATCTGGTGGTCCACTTCATGACAACATCATGAATACGTAACATAATTCCATATATCCATAATAAATAATCTTTTATTTACTATCAATTTTACATATTTATTTTTCATCATACGACATACAATACATGTGGGGAACTATAAGTCATGTTATTTCCAAAGTTCATGTCTTATGATTGATTTATCATTTACATTGTAATGTCTATTTACGTAATAACAAACATATAACATATTATTAAATAATAAAAAATGTAGTATACTAGGTATATTACAGTATCTCAAGCGACCAACATATTATATTATGTACAAAAATGTTTAAAATGCTCTTTTTATCACATGTTTCATTGAAAGTTAAAATAGTGAAGGAAGATATCTAAGAAGACACCTAAAGGTAATAAAACATGGTCTATGTGCATGTGTGTACACACACACACACATATACGTACACACAAAAATATACACACATACATGTATGCATGCATTAGTAATGGTGTAACATTTGTGTTCACTAAATATAATATTTAAAACGAAAGTGACTAAATTTGATCTTAAGTCCAAATTTATTGACAATTAAAAATGATAAAATCTTTCCAAGTCCAATGCTAAAAGTTCTACCCATGAAATAATTTATGTTCTTCAAAACAAAAATAAAATCATCCACTCTATGATGAGAATAGATTCCATGTGAATGAGATCATCAAGCTTCAACTCAATTGATAGATGAAAATTACCTTTCTTTAATTGGGGAAGAGTAATGGAAATCCCCATACATAAACATGGCTTTGATTCATAGCAGGGTGTCATCCATGATTATAACATTTATCTAACTATATACCATATGAACCTTAACCAATACGATATTACTTAATATCTATCCTTAAAACCTTAGGAACTCATCAAATTAAAGGCATTATTTAGACACAATAGATTGAAGAAAGCTTTGACAATGTTCAATGACATTTCGATAGTAGAGTTTGATACCTATGATTCTCTACTTGAGAATATTCCCATCATTGTTATTCTATATATGTCCTTTTATTGTACAAAGAAATGACAGGGGTTGATATGGGGCTTGATGCATTCATTATCCCTTTTTTTTGTTGAGAATATGTTTTCATTGATGTCAAAGAGGTAATGGACATAGCACACAAATAGTATGGCACATAGACAATATGGTGTACATGAAAAGGAAGTGTGTGAAAGTTAAATAGATATGCAAAGGAAGACTAAAAGGTGCACAAACGACCACATGAATACATGAAGTGAAATCAAAGAAAACAAAGTTTGAACAACCTTTGCAAGATTCAATGACTAGTGACACTTGGGTCGAGATTAAGGAGTGATCATGACCATCAACAATATACGCTAAGGTTTTGTTTGTTTGTTTATCTTGAATGATCAATATTAGATATTGGATAGAGGTGTATCTAAATTGAAGACCAACAACTACCTTGGGTATAAGCCTGATACCATAAAGGGACGATAGTCTAAAGAGCTTTGGGTTCAACATATTAGAGTGTAGATTTGGAGGAATACTAGGATGAGATATAGTCTGAAAAATGGTCAAGATGTTCTTGGAGTGGTCGGATCAATGGTTAAGAAGAATATGCAAGGTAGTATTATATTGGAAGTCAACCACTAGAGTGGTAGAATGTTGAAGTAAGAAGTCCTCGATCGGTGGTATAGATTTATTCAGAGTATCCAAATCAAAGGATAGGATGATGATGCATGGAAACATATTCTAAAGGATTGAAGGAAGAAAGGATCAATGGCACAAAAGAAGTCACAAAGATGATTGAGTTTTCCAAGACTACACGTAAGAACCAGAGGATGACCTATGATGTAGTTGATAAGCAAAGTACGAAAGTGAAAATTGCAACAGAGTGGACCTCGGTCAATCGATGTTGGTGCTACAATGTGAAAACGAATGTGAAATGATCGTAAGAGACCTTGACATAGTGAAATGAACGACGTAGTAGAGTGTGAGAAAATGAAGCCGATTTCTTGTCAATGGCACATAAGAAAATATGCAAGGTTCCTTGAGGTAGTGCGATGAATGATGCATTGGAGTGACAAAATGAAGCTCATCGCTTGTCAATGGTGTAGAAGAAAATATGGAAGGTTCCTTGATCTATTGTGATAAACAAAGAAGTGGATTGTGATGAAACAAGTGCAAAGTTAAACAATCAAGTAAGTGATTCACCAGGGCACGCTCATAGTCTCATGGGGTGATCGAGCGAGTGCATTGTAGGGAAAGTGAGACAAGTTGAAGACTTGTGATTTGAATTTTTTACTCCTATTATATCTACGCATTGGGCACTCTATAAAACATAATGTGAATTGTGTGACAATGAACGTTTTGGTAAAATAAGGAATACTTGGACAAGTTTGATTTATTGAAAGAATTCCTAGCTACAACTGAACAATAAATATTCTTAATTTACACAATAGTGTGTCCACATACAACTAACCAGACTTTGATATGGTCAAGTCACGTCCACAGTGTAACTATTATCAGTCGACAAACTTAATGAAATTTGATCTGGTCAATATTTGTCCACAACATAATTGTTATGCGTCCATATATAGTTAGTTAAACTCAGGAAAAGATATTATAAATCAGGATTTGTGTTGATCGAATTAGTCAGAGTGCACATGAGAAAAGAATATAAAGGTTCTATAAAATATTCAAATGAAATGAAATGAAGATATATTAGATCGCTTTTGAATTGACGATAAAACTCTGATGAAAGGTTTAGTTGTGCAAGGAATTTTTATGAGATAAAAATGAATACAGGGAGGTGGGGTGTTGTAGAGGAGAGGGTTGGTGTCCTCACTCTACAAGTTGATGTTGAAAAGGATTGTTTTCCTTATCTCAGTGAAAGGTTGGATCCTATCTAAAAGTTGGATCTTTCTTTTGAAGGTTGTATCCTTCACCAAATGAGTCAGTTGGAGTTCCTCCAACAGGTTGAAGTTTGTTTTGCAAGTTGGATCTTGCAGTGAGGGTTGGAGCCTTCACCAAATTAGTAAGCGGTTTCTTACTGTAGACAAATTGAAATATGTAGAATGGGTAGGTTGGATCTTGCATCAAGGATGGGTGTCCCTCTCTGGGCGTAGCCTGATATTGTAATGACTGAATTATAAAATAACATCGTTTGTGGTTTTATCCCATTTATTTTTCCATGTAACACTTTGCTTATTGTACATGGATTTATGTGATTTTTATAGTGTTATGTATCAATTATATGTGCTTAAAGTGTTAAATATTATAAACATTATACAGTATTGATTCACCCCCCCTCTCAGTACTGCTAAAGTTTCGAACAATTGGTATCAAAGACAGGTTCCTTCAAACAGAATTTAACCATTGGAAGGAAGATCCTTACAACACGCATGGGAAGAGAAGACTTGTCTCTAAAAATATCTCGTTGGATTGATGGATTAGGCGATTCTTCATGGAGTGTAAAGACGAAGGCATACTTGCGAGCTCCTGAGACTGATGTCTGGAATTCAGTTAAGAGTGGATACAACCCTCCTAAAGGCCGACCAAAAGAAACAATTTCAAATAGAATATATAGATGTCATGCAATAACAAAGAACACAATTTTATATAGTTTGTCTCATGTTGTGAAGGAAAAAGTAGAGAAACAAATTTTATCAAAAAATATTTGGGACAACCTTGAAAGTTTTCACTCAAAAGAAACCCCCTATAACAACCCTGCTTAACTATTTAAATGTTCGTTTAATGAATATTAGTTTAATTAATTAATTAATTTCATGATTAAATATTTGTTTAATGAATATTAGTTTAATTAATTAATTAATTAATTTCATGATTAAATAATTGTTTAATGAATTTTAGTTTAATAAATTATTAATTTTGATTTGGAGATATTAATAAATTACTAATTATTATTCTATATCGGAAGATGAACCCATTTATGAAAGGAGGGATAAGGTGGTTGAGATTTAATGGGGGGATAAGGTGGGTGATGTTTAATGGAGGGATAAGGGGGTGAATAAGGAAGGGGGGAAAGGAGGATAAGAAGGGGGAAACACTTGGGAAGGGGACTATTATTTTTGTTTTGGGAGAATTATTTTCATAGGGAAGGACTGTATTACTGGTTTTGCTTGAGAAGCTTGGTGGAGGATTTTATTACTATTTTTGCTTGAGGAGCTTGTTGGAGGACTATCATAGGGGGCACATGTTGGTGGGAATTTTGAGCTCAGGGGCTAGGAGACTATAAGGAATCCCGGAGCTAAGGAGTCAGAGAGGCTCTGTTCCTAGCTGGCTGGGAGGAAAAGATTCAGTTTTTAGGTAGTTTCAAGCAGTTTTCAGGCAGTGCAAGTAGTTAGCAACAAAATTAAAGAAAGGGACAAACTTCTTTTTCAAGAGGTATTTTACCAGTGTACAATTTTTTTTTGAATGAAATTTATGATATGTATCTATGTATTGTAAATGTGTAATATGTTCTGTAATCTGTTTGTGACTATTTTGGATAGAATAATTTGAGAATTTGATATTTAACTGATTAAATTTGCTAGAACTTCAACATAAATTAGATAGATTTGTTGTAATGCAAATAGAAATAGAAATTAGATGTCATGTACAAGAAAAGAAAATTAATTTAGATTACAAATTTACCATTTAATTTTGAAGCCCTAATGAAGGGCTTTACACATGGTATCAGAGCCCTAGTTTAAAATCTGGGGCCAAGTGCCTACCTACCCACCCATCCTCTTGACTCCAGGATAAATGTTATGCCTTATGATCCTTAATCAACCATGAAAACCTGGGCTTGCAACCTTGAAACCCTTACAACCCTTTAACAACAACAAAAAAATATAACCTGTATCCCTTTAACAACCAAAAATAACCCTGAAAACATTACAAAAGGTTGTAAGCTGAAGGGGTAGGTGGTACAAAAGAACCCCAAAGTGTCCTTGAATGTTTTGAAACTTTTTATTCTATGAGAAACAACACCTGTGAACCTATGAACCTATAAGAAGCCTCATAAAAAATAGATGAGCTTTTTCTTTAACAAAAAAGAAAAATTGTTGTTTTCTTTTATGTATATACAGATCTAGTTAAAAAAAAAAATTAAGGTTTCTTTTTATTACTTACTTTCCTAAATAAAATTGATATTATAATGTATGTGATGTAGACCCCCTATCCCTCTTAAGGGTTGTGCGACCTCCTGGTCAAGATCTTCTGATTCCAGAGCCGAAATGGCTCTTCTAGTTCCAAACTGGAATCCTTTGAATGAACACACAGGTCCCCCATAAATGATCAGTTGGCTTTTCCAAGCGACAAGCATGAGCTCCCACATCACACGACCAAGAGTTGTGACCTTGTGCTAAGCCAAAAAGGGCGCTTGTCATTGACCAAAACTTCACAAGTCAAGCATCCCGTCCCTTTGTCCTTCGAACCCCCGGTTGTCAAAATGCCGAAATATCGTGGGATGAGACTTCACAAGTCAAGCGTTGTGTCCCTTCATCCTTCGAACCCCCGGTTGCCAAAATGAAAAAATGTCCCAGCACCTATTCCTTCGGGCTTTTGCATTTTGCGAAATGAGAATGCAAGGGATATCTCTGCTCCTTGGAATCCCCGGTTGTCAAAATGCCAAAATGTACCAGCACCTATTCGTTCAGGTCTTCGCATTTAGCGAAATCAGGGTACAAGGGATATATCTTCTTTTTCAAATCCCTGATTGTCGAAATGTCCCAACGCCTATTCTTTTGGGTTTTCGTGTTTCGTGAAATCTGGGTGCAAGTAATATCTCTACTTTTTGGAATCCTTGGTTGTCGAAATGAAGAAATGTCGAAATGCCAAAATGCCTTGTTGTTCAATCAATGACTCACAATAATCCCTGGGATCTACGGTCCAGGTTCGACCTCATTATTTCTCTATTTCATGATTCAGGGTTTTGGGAGACAAGGACCTCTATCCTTCCAACTCACGATACCTAAAATCACGAAATGGACCAATGGTCCAGATCTATTGGAGATCGATGGTCATTATTCCTCTTGAGCTTTGGACGTAAAAAATCTCTCGCCGCTAACCTCCTCGCAGCTCCATTTTATGCAACAGCTGGCAGGGTTTCATCATTTCTCCTCAAGGACTCTCCACCATCTGTTCAAATCTTCAGGATATCCCCTACCGGATCTACGCAGCATTAAAGCCTACGTTTCTCCCTCAAATCGGATGATCTGCGAGATCTTCCGTCACGATCCAACGCTCGATGACGTTCTTCCTCCTGATCTTTTACTCACTTCAGACTTAGAATATTTTTTAAGTCTTCAAAGACTCGGTCGTCATCCCTTATAGGGAATGAGTTCCTGGATCTCGATAACACTTTCTGAAGCGTTATCCCTCCTGAGCTTTATCTGTTTCGGACTTTGATTTCCCGCGCAGTCCTTGCATTTGAGGGATTTCGATAACTCAGATCCACGGTATTTCTCACAGAGAAATTATTCCTAATCTCCTTACGTTCCTCTCTAGCTTGATTCACACCTTGCAGAGCTTCCAATGAAGAGAAACAATTGAAACTAGAAAAACTCACAGTTCCATCCACTTGTTCACGTAAATAGAAATGACAGGAAAATGCACACAATCCACACACCATATATTTGGATCAATTTTCCATTCTGTTATATTCACAAGTGCCCAATGGCTACATAATACATTCAAAATTATAGTAACTCAAAACACTGAGATCTCCTGCTAACTCGCAATTCTCTCTTACAACTAATTTATCTCTGTATTACAACCCTCTCTAACTAGGTGTACAAACTTCTACATAACTCAAAAATGTTTCTAGGGTTTCCCCTGGATACTTGCCTACTCTAAAATTCATCTTACGCTCTCTTAGTTCAATCTCATTCCAGAGCCAAAGTGGAAACTCCTGCTCTGTTTACAATTTCAAAACTTGCCTCAAAGGGTAAAATTCGACACCGGTTCAAGCGTGCCTCCAAAGGTGAATTCCAGCGCTGAGTGGAGGCAGATTCTAAAATCGGTTGTAACTGCCCACGTTGAAGTTTTGGAAGAACTCTCACGTGTCGAGTGGTCCCACCTCTGTGCACTTGCCAATGATGCTCCTGCATCATACTCCCCTTGACAAAAAATCATGGAATCCTATCCATGAGCTCCTCTACTGACTTTCCCTGCTTCTGGATAATAGCTTCGTTTTCCCAACTGGCATCTTCTATTGGGCATCCCTTCCATTTGAACAGATACTCAAAATAAGTCTTCCTCCTGGTCTTCATGCCAATCCACTGATCTAGAATCTTCTCCATCTGTATCTTCTCTACATAGCCATCTGCTTCTCCCACTGAATCTTTCCTTGATCTTATGATCCTTCTGTGTCGTCTTTCCTGTAAGGGTACAGGTCTGAGACATTGAATATGGGTGAAATGCCCACACCATCTGGTATGACAGTTACAGCCAGGCAGGTGTGGAGGACAGGATTCGAACTTGTGTGGATAGAGCCCACATGATTTCTAGTCAGTGTCGATAACCACTCTGGCATGTCCACAAATCAAAGCCAAGCGTGATCCGAATTATTTTCGGCACAAAATGAGAGCGGAGATATAATAAAAAAATGCACAGAGATATTGCAGATATTCAATAATATAACAGAAATGTATCAGAGATGCAACCATAAACATATATATACAGTAATACACGATTTCTATTAATCATAGAAATGTACAGAGACTGTAAAAATACAGAGTGAAAGACTCGCTAGAATGGTGGCAGCTTATCTCTGAGAAGAGATGTTACGGCTACTCGCATTTGCAAGAAGATGATTACAATGAGGCTCTGAAGGCCCTTTTACAATAAACAGGAATGCCAAAATTCCTAGACATCCAAAAACCTAACCCTAGGAGATGAAGCACAAAAAGTCATGTGGGCCCCGTTTGGGTAAGTGAGTACATCAACTTCATGGGGTCCTAACTTTTGCATACGATCTCCGTTTTAGGCGTGTGATAGCTCGTTGGAAAGGTATCATCGAGGAGATTCATTTTGGGGGCTCAATCATGCCTTAGGCTATCATTGATAACCTCGATCTCAAAAAAACTTCATTTGGACCCTCCAAATGGCCCCGGAAGTTAAAACCTGCTAAAAATAGTAAATTGCCAAAATTGCCAGAAAACTGTTTTGAGCCATTTGGAAAAGGTGGGTGGCCACCGATATACACCTGGATCAATCCTCCCTCCTTAGGAAGCAATGGTCTCCACTGCATTGATTTCCCGAGGGAGAGGGGAAAGCGATTGCTGAATCTAAATATTGGTGATCTATTTGTCTTGCTGGAGACATCGCGTTGCTTAGTTTGTGGAAATCTGTCACGAACCTGTTGCGGTTGAGGCCGCTCAACAAGTCAAGACACATGAGAGGACGATGTTCAGAAGGAATCTTTGCACTTTGCTGCAACCTTGTTGACCTGCTTCTGTTGGATAGAAGGTGCTTAGGTCGAGGTTGTAGTGGTTGTAGTATCCTTTTGTTCCCCTTTTGAACAGATTATGGAGAAGATGAATTTTGTAGTATGAGATACTACCTTGCAACACTATTTAGGTGGTGCAGTAGTTGGAACTACCTCTGGTATCCTGTAGAGATGACCCCCCGGAATAATAATGACACTACGGGGTCGAGACTCATAGATAGCATGGCGTTTCCACATATATGGCTGGCCCAAGAGAACATCACAGACATCCAGTGGGGAAACATCACATAATACCTCATACTTGAAGGGTTGGATGCCGTACGACAATCGACACTGCTGGCTAACACGAAGATCTCGACCTTGGCGAAGCCACCCGATGCTGTATGGTTGTGGGTGTGGTGTTGTCGACAATCCCAACTGTTTAATGACCTCTACTGAGATGAGGTTCTTCTGGCTACCGCTATCAACAATAAAATGCAGCGAGGTCCCCTTCACCCACATCTATGAATGAAAAAGGTGCTCCCCCTCTTCTGAATCTGTTGGTTCTTCTGGTTGAATTGCTGCAGTCGTGACAATAGCAGTGGGGTCTGCGTCGATGATCTCTCTTTTACCAGTATTTTCAGAATCAGATTCAGAATCAGGGTTCGGCTCCTTGTCTTTGATCTCAGCCACCAATGACTGTTTTGAGCAACATTCATCGGTGTTGTGCCACGGGCTTTTGTGGAAATCGCACCATTTCCCGGTGTCCTTCTTTGTCTTCCCGTGAACCTTCTTTTCCTGTGTCTTGTACTGATTTTCAGGAGACTGTTTGTTAGGTATATCTTTTTCATACTTTGGTTGTTGTGGATTTGTAGACCCAAACTCCCGTTTGTTTTGGTGCTTAAATTTCAGCTCGATTTTAACAGCGTATCGATAGGCAGAACCAAGTGATGAGATGTCCAGGAAATCCATTTCAGTTTGGATGTATCTGTGTAGAGCCCCACGGTATTTCAAAACCAAATGCCATTTAGAGTCTTTGATACCCAGCTTGGTGCACAAGGTATGGAAGCTATTGGTGAACTATGAAACTAATTGGCCCCTCTCTTGTCGTAGTGTAGTCCATCTCATGTACTAGTCCTCATAGTTTCCAACAGGGTAATACTGTTCCTTTACCGCATCCACAAAAAAATCCCAAGTGGGATCAGCCCCATATATTCCAGAATCCTCTGTGGAACTCTGCTCCTAGTAAGTTTCCCACCAATGTTTGACACGAGGGAGAGATTTAAGGAGTGCGAAGGTGATCTTTTATTTGTCGGAAAAATTGTGAACAGAGAAATAACCTTCTAGCAGAGTTAACCATTTTTCTAGGCCTTCTCCATCTATCTGTCCTTCAAATACAGGAATATCAAAATTAACTTGTACCTTGAAAGGTGAGGTGCCTTCAAAGTGGCCGCTTGATGAAGATGCGCCTGATGCTATCGGTAGGCATTTAAGGATGTGGGAAAAATTCTCCATCATTTCGTCCCTCTGCCGCGTGAGAGCTTGCTCAAGAAACAGATTTATAGGATCGTATGCTCCGTCGATTTTCTTTTCTTCCACCATTGAGGGTTTCTTGGGTGTGCGAGAGCGATTGTCTTCAAGAGAGACAAGATCGAGACCCAACTTGCTATACTCGGACCTCGTCGGGGACATGCACTGAAAAAACGATCAAGAGAAACCTGCTCTGATACCACTGATCCAGATTATTTTCGGCATGAAATGAGAGCGGAGATATAATAAACAAATGCACAGAGATATTGCATATATTCAATAATATAAAAGAAATGTATCAAAGATGAAACCATAAACATAGATATATAGTAATACACGATTTCTATTAATCAGAGAAATGTACAGAAACTGTAAAAATACAGAGTGAAAGACTCGCTAGAATGGTGGCAGCTTATCTCTGAGAAGAGATGTGAC
>JZKD02S0291563.1:908679-930158 GCA_000966675.3 Picea glauca | reverse complement strand
TATTCATAATTACTTAACTAAACTACAATTGTCTAAATAACATTGTTGAGCTAGATTATTGTAATTAAGGGATTTCACAAACATTTGATTGGTTTATTATATTTTATAAAATGAATAGTTTTGTTGATTGGATTGGATGCATACAGAAATCACTATAGAGGTGATAGTTATTGTTATTAGTACATGTACGGGACTTGTATGTACTAGCTACACATGAATTTCTTGCACATGTACACTAGTATGTATGAGTTTTCATGGCTTACTTACTGATAATGTTGTTTATTGGATATGAATGTGTGAACCATGTGTCATTTCCCTTGTATCATAAAATACTTTAACTTTGGGACAAAGTTTCTTGAAGGGTGGGTGTATGTAACAACCCTACTTAATTAATTAAATGTTTGTTTAATGAATATTAGTTTAATTAATTAATTAATTAATTTCATGATTAAATACTTCTTTAATGAATATTAGTTTAATTAATTAATCAATTAATTTCATGATTAAATAATTGTTTAATGAATTTTAGTTTAATAAATTATTAATTTTTATTTGGAGATATTAATAAATTATTAATTATTATTTTGTATCAAAAGATGAACCCATTTATGAAAGGAGGGATAAGGCGGTGAATAAGGAAGGGGGGAAAGGAGGATAAGAGGGGGGAAACACTCAGGAAGGGGACTATTATTTTTGTTTTGGGAGCATTATTTTCAGAGGACTGTATTGCTGGCTTTTCTTGAGAAGCTTGTTGGAGGATTGTATTACTGGTTGTGGTTGAGGATCTTGTTGGAGGATTGTAACAAGGGGCACCTATTGCTGGGAATTTTGGGCTCGGGGGTCAAGAGACCGTAAGGAATCCTGGATCTAGGAAGTCGGAGAGGCTCTGTTCCTAGCTAGCTGGGAGGAAAAGATTTAGTTTTATGGCAGTTTCAAGCAGTTTTTAGGCAGTACAAGTAGTTAGCAACAACAAGAAAGAAAGGGATAAACTTCTTATTCAAGAGGTATTCAACCGCTATACAATTTTGTTCTGATTGAAATTTATGATATGTATCTATGTATTGTAAATGTGTAATATGTTTTGTAATATGTTTGTGACTATTTTGGACTAAATAATTTGAGATTTTGATATTTAACTGATTAAATTTTCTAGAACTTCAACATAAACTAGATAGATTTGTTGTAATTCAAATAGAAAGAGAAATTAGATGTCATGTACAAGAAAATAGAAGTAATTTAGATTACAAATTTACCATTTAACTTTGAAGACCTAATGAAGGGCTTTACACCCCCATAGTGGAAGCACCTGCCATTCTAGTCAAGGAAAAAGTAGAATCATTCAAAGGTGAAGCAATATCAAAAGGGAAAAGTAGTATTGACTCATCAGTTGAAGGTAGCATGGAAGAATCTGAATCTGAAGAAGATGTTAAAATTGTCTGGGAAGGAGAACTCATTTCTTCTCTTGTTGATTTAAGAAAATAGAGAAGAAAAAACAAGCATCTTAGGCATCAACTGCTAAAGTATGAAGAATTATATGAATTAGATGATGCTATTATGAAAGTAAAATTAGAAGGAACATTGAAAATGGAACAAATCCTAATGAACTAGCTAGAGGAAAAAAAAAATATTTGTGATGATGAAGAGGATGAAATCATGTCCCTAAAGGACGAGTTGCAAAACACAACCAGGTATATTGAATAGGAAGAAGAGATCGAAAAACAAAACCATTCATTGAAAGGACAATTGCAGAAGACCCACGAGGAAGTTCATAATTTAAAAAGATAGATGGCAGATAGTAGTATTGATCAAAAGACACTACTAAGGGAGAAGGAAGAAAATATAGAAAGGTTAGAGACTAGAATTGTTTCTATAAAAGAAGAAGCGGAGAGGATGAAAAAACAACTAAGGACAAATGAGAGATTTAGTAAGAGCACTGGATTCCTACATGACATCCTTGTCCAACAAAGATCGTCATTTGACTAGTGAGGTATCATTTTTGGCATCACTTAAGAAGGTGAAGGAAAACTTTCTAGACTCCGAAATAAGAAGAATGAAAAGAAAGATTGAAGTCAGAGAGGTAGTAGAGAAAGGAATCATGATCAACAAGGACCAGGAACGATTGCCCCTCTAAGAAGACCGACATTACCCAGGTATCAAAATATATTTCTTTGTGTTTATTATTCTTGTAATACTTTTGGTTAGAAGGTAGTGAATTCTCAGGTATATGGAAAAGGTGAACAATGTGAGAAGGATAAATCTTCAAAATGTTGAGTTTTATACATGTCACACTTATGGACACATAGACCGAAATTGCATAATATTACATGGACAATGGAATAGAAATATTTGGAAGGAGAAAGAAAAGGATGAGGATGTTTTACAACTTGACAAGGTCAAATCTTACAACCAAAGACCGAATCTTGTATGGAGAAGAAAAGAGAAAAAACAAGATAGAGAAGGACCTAATGGTTTTGTGCATTCAATAGAAGAAGAAAGTTTCCCTTTAGCATGCCTATTTTAGACTACTTACATTGATCACTTAACATAGTCCTGAGAAATGAAATAGGTTCTCAAGGATAAGGGCATGATGTAAATATGATCTTTAACAAAAGTAAGCATGAGGTTAGAAGATGAGAGTTGGTATGCCATATATTGAGGAACAACTTCAGAACTGTTTAAGGGCATCTACATGAACATTTTTGGACAGTTGGAGGACTACCTTTATGGATTATTAGATACCTAAGTTGAAAGTCATTAGGAATTCTTGAGTGTTGCAGTTAGGACATCATTAAAAGGACTATTGAATAATAATTTGAGATTCACTTAAATACAGTGATCAACTTGTATGGGAAAATGTCATTAAACTACTTTGTTTGATAAGTTGAAGACTATTCTAAGCACATATTTCAAGGTGTTTTCTTTACATATTCGTGTATGTTTCTTTGGACAATTTAGAGACTTCTTTTCGCACAATTTCAAGAGAGTTAAGTGTTGATTCAAAGGATAGAGTTAAGCATGGTTAGTGTAGAAGCAAAGTACAATCTCGTGCATTTCCTTGAAGATGACTTGAGCGAGGTTGTAGAGAAGATATAAGAGAATATGAAGGACAAATTTGAAAGTGCATTGAAAATCATTGAATGTATCAAGGAGGAATTTATTGCAACAAGAAGAGAAGTACAAAATATTCAATTTATGAGAGAAACCTTAATAAGTCTTGTAGTATCTCGAAAGAAACCTTGCAACAACTCTGAATAATTCTTGAAGTACTTATGTGCTGAAGGTATTGAAGAATTTGAAGTAATACAAAAGTATTGTAGAGAGCCTAAATGTCATATGCTCTTGAAGCATCCATGAATCTCTAGATGACAATATTGGAGTGTCCAAAGTGAACTTGGAACAATCAATAAGGATGATTGTTGAGAAAGTTTTTGGGACAATAAGATGCAACAACATTGAAGTAAAAATATTAGAAGACTACTTTGGAAAAAACGTTTGAGACAAAAGTGTTGAGTATTTTGCACCTAAGGATGACAAAGTGTCACAAGATGATGATAATTTATGTATTAAATAATTTAATTTGTTAAAAAAATTTACAACAAGAAAATAATTAAATTGGAAAAAAAGCACCCCTAAACAAATTCCTTTTTTCAAAAAAATAAAATTTTCTCTTAGAAATAAAGAAAAAAAAATTGTCCGAAAAATAAAGGCAAACCACAACTTTTAATAAAAAAATTCAAAAAATTAACAAAATAAATAGTTAAATATATTTTTTTTAGAAAAAAAAAAAGTCTTAAAGCACTTAATTTAAACCAACGAAATTGAAAAAAACCCATAAATGATTTTTTTTATAAAAGAAAATTAAAACCAATCTGAAAATTAAATACATTTTAGCTAAAACACAATATTTAAAAAAAATTAAAAATTCTTAAAAAAATTAAACATTCTTAAAAAATTAAGACAACAAACCTAAAAAATTTAATAAAAATTTGAATTTTGAATGTATTACAAAATTAAATATTTTTTTTTAAATTCAATTAAATTTTGAAATTTTAAATATATTACCAACTTAAAAAAATAAAAATCAAATTTAATATATATTAAAATTATTTAAAAAATAATAATAATAATAAGACAAAACAACAACTTAAATATTAAAATAAAAACAAAACAAAAACCTAAATATTAAAAAATAAAAAATAAACAATTTTTCTTAAAACATAATCGAATAATTAAAAAAAATGATGATTCATTTTATGGGGGGGCGATGTCCAACACTGCCCAACCTCTCCCACACCAAGACCTTGTCCCATGGGGCCAAGTCCTAGAATGGGAGGTGCAATGGCGATGTGCGACATCACCCCCCCCCCTGAGATCCACAACACCCAAAAAACCCTCATGGGGGTTGTTAGGGCATCACCCTAGCCCCTCCCATGCCAGGACTTGGCCCCAAGGGACCAGGAGCACCGACTGTTTGGGAATTGTGGGTGTGAGGGGGGCAATGCCTATCATTTCCCCAACCCCTCCAATGGTAGGACATGGTGTGACGGGTTGTTTGGGTGTGAGGGGGGAAGTGCTCGTCATTGCCCTAGCCCCTCCTATGCGAGGAATTGGCCCCATGAGACCAGGTCCTAGCGTGGGAGGAGATGGGGAGATGTCGGGCATCACCACCCGAAAATTGAATCATTAATTTTTTTAATTATTAGATTGTCTTTTAAATTATACATATATTTTTTAATAATTAGTTTTTGTTTTTAATAATTTTTTAAAAGTTTTTAATATATATATACAATTTAAAATTTTATTGATTTGTTTTTTTTTTTAAATTTTAATGTTGGTAATATATTTAAAAATTAAAAATTTAATTGAAATTTTTTTATGTTTATAATACATTTAAAGTAAAAAAAATTATTAATTTTTTTAGGTTTGTTGTTCTAATTTTTTAAGAATGTTTAATGTTTTTTAAAATATTGCCTTAAATGTGTTTAATTTTTACATTGTTTTTTGTTTATTTAATTCTTTTTTGTTTTTTATGTTTTTTTTTTTAATTTCGTTGTTTTAAATTTATTGCTTTAACTGTTCTTTTTAATTTTTTTTAAGAAACAAATTGGTTTTACTATTTATTTTAATAATCTTTTGAATTTTTTCATTAAAAATTGTGGTTTGTTTTTTTTTTTAAAACAATTTTTTTGAGCTTTTTTTATTTCTAAAAGAATTGTTTTTTTTATTTGAAAAAGAAGAATTTATTTAGTTTTTTTTTTCCAATTTAATTATTTTCTTACTTTAGATTATTAAAATAAATAAAATCAGTTAATACATAAATTATCAAGTAATAAGACTTTTAGATTTATGAGTCCATTTTCAATGATGTATTTGTAGCGGTTCTTGTGTTCAAGGACACAATTTCAATTATGTCATAGTTTTAACTACAAAGGAAAATTGGTGCTACTCATAGTATCACTTTTTGATTCAAGGGTCAATTTCAGGGTTTTGTTTGCAATGTCAAGGGTGTGATTTCAAACAAGTTTCAACAAGTTTCAATTTTAACCACCTTTCCAAAAAATGGTGCTACTGGTAGCCTCACTTTTATGTTCACTGGTCAAGTTCAGGGTTTTATTCGCAATGTCAAGGGTGCAATTTCAAAGAAATTGCAACTTTAATCACCTCCCAAAATAATGGTGCTACTGGTAGAACCACTTTTCAAAATAGAGGTAAAAGTAGCCGCTCTAAAAAAATGAGAAATCTAGAGAGTTCTCGTTAAGTTGGTAATTGTGTTAATGGACATGGCACATAGACATTATGTGGCATAGATAATATGGCACACAGGAAGAAGAATTGTGTGAAATCTAAATAGAAATGTAGAAGAAGACTAGAAGGCACAAAGACGACCACATGAATGCATGATGTGAAATCGAAGAAAACAAAGTTTGAATAACCCTTCCAGGAGTTGATAAATAGTGACCCTTGGATCAATATGAAAGAGTAATCATTAATGTCAGCTATATACGCTAAGTTTTTTTTTTTTGTGTTTATCCTAAACGATCAAGATTAGATCTTGGATAGAGTTCTATCCAAATTGAAGAGAAACATATACCCTGGGTTGGATTCTGATACCGCAAAGGGATGATATTCTAAAGAGCTTCAGAGTCATCCCATCGAAGTGTAGAGTTGGAGGAATACTTGGAAAAGATATAGTCCAACAAATGATCAATATTTTCTTTGAGAGAACATATCAATGGTTAAGAAGAAGACACATGGCAGTATTCTATTGGAATCCAACTTCCAGAGTGGTAGAAAATTGAAGGAATAAGTCTTTGATCGATGCTACAAATTTATTCAGAGTAGCCAAATCAATTGCTAGAATGATGATGCGTGGCATGATATGTAGAAGGATTGAAGGACGAAAGGATAAATGGAGAAAAATAAGTCACGAAGGTGATTGATTCTGCCAAGTGTGTGTGTAAGAACATGAGGATGACCTATGACATGTGGTATCCTCAAATATCAAAACAATTGACTTTAATGTTATTGTTTTGAAAATAAATTTCCATTTTTGGAAGTTTGTATTTGAAATTATAAAGGCATGTAATTATTATTTTTTTGATTGTTGGGAAAGAGTTTGACTTTCCAACTATCCATTTTTTATGGAAACATGTATGAGACATGTATTTCAATAAATTAAATGTTCAAAAGCACGTGGAATAGGCAAGTTAAAAGTAGTTGACCATGACTCCATGAGTAGGGAACATGTTGTAGTTAACTTAGAGCTGATTTTTACAAGTGTCAGAAGTTGAATTATGTCATTGACAGCCCCTAAAAATTAGGTATTTGTAAAGCTACGAATTTCCCAAGGAGAGAAATGGATGGAAAAGTCCTAGGAAATGAAAAATTAAATATATACAACATATGTGTGAGGAAGGACATTGCTTAGTATGTTGTGGAGATGACTATTTGATGTGTGAGAACAATTGGTGTTAGGAAAATGAAGTTATGAACTATACAGAAAGACAACGACAAAGGAGTGAAACTCAATTTTCCCTTATGGAGTCATGTCCAGGCTTGGGGGTGATCAGGACAAGTAATATTGGTTTTTATATATCTATGACTGGGTGGAATGTGGCTATTTCATTTGTTTTCCAATATCCCTATTACAGATATGTATTTTTCAATTAATCCTTTTATTTATGTGTATACTAAAATTGTTTACAGCTACATAAATTTTATTTAAGCTACATAATTGAATTTTTATTGTTGTATGTATGTGCCGAAACTAAGTAGACTTTCTTTAAGTTCATAGAATATGGAATTATGCAATTTACTCGTAGATCTTGAAAGAAAGCATGAATAAATTCTGTATAGTTATACCATATTTAAACTTTGAAATTTACTATATACAATACTATATTTGTTGAGTACCATACAACCATGGGACTATTTCAATATTTCATGCATAAAAGAAGAATGAATACTTTGACCATTCTATTGAAATGTCAGAACAAGGGTTCTCTATCATTTTTATTAAAGTCACAAAATTACAAAGTAGAACATTAGGACATGTAGGAAATAAAAGGAAACTACAAAAATATTTCGGAAAACACCTGATAACAATGTTACTTATTTAGGGGTTTTTATTACATAAATATATGTATAACAAATACATTCTCATTGTTTAATGTATTTTTTGTGTGATCATATAAATCCATGATTTAAAGAATACATTTCAATGTGGAATCTAAGATGAAATATTCTTCTACCTTTTGATAAATATTAATAAGGTTATTAGGTTGCAATCTTTTATAAGATGAAATACCTACAAAGTAAAAATTTGAGTAAAAGGGGGCATTACAGGATAATCATTCTCATACATACGATGATAGTATAAATATATGAAACATCATTCCTTAGAAGAATAATGTTGCAATAATATATATATATATATATATATATATATATATATATATAGAGAGAGAGAGAGAGAGAGAGAGAGAGAGAGAGAGAGAGAGAGAGAGAGAGAGAGAGAGAGAGAGCGAGCACTAACGTAAGGAAAATGAGGACATAAAGTTTCCGAACGAAGAAAATTATTACACATATAGTGATATATATATATCAAAGTAATCTTCTGATAGTTATTTAAAATAATGAGTCAATCAAATTAACCGTGAACATAAAATTTTGTGGATAAACAGAAGTAAACTCAAGTCTTATTGATTTGTTGAAAAGGAGAATCTTGGTAAGGGCCCCTATGGTGGAACTTGAGTACCTTTTAGGAAAAATAAAGACTCCCTTTCGAAAACTGTAACAATTTGAATTCAACCTGTAAATGGAAACAAGAAAGAATATTATTGTCTCCTTCAAACAATCTTAAAATAAAAATAAAATGAAAAAATAAATGATCATCGAAAAACTTATCTCTGGTATGCAATAAGGCCTGGTCATCCCTCCCTTTACAAGATGAATTTAGTCCATGACCTGAGAGGAGAAGTAGCCTCGTGAAAACGTTGATGGATTCCCTCGAAGTTCAAGGAGAGACCCATCATTACCTACATAATCACATAAATAGAATTAAGAAGAAATAAACATAGACAAAGAATACACTAATGGAAATATATTTTAATTAATAAAAATAGTAAATGGAAATACGAGTATTCTTATGTTATTTCTCGTAACAAATAACAATACTACTAAATCAACCTTCAAGTCAACAAATACATGGGTTTAAAAACAAAGAAGTCGTATTCACCCCTGAATGCTTATTGTGCCAAGTTGAAAGGGTTATAGGGACAACAATAACTAAGGAGAATAAGGGGGCAATCAACATAAATTTAAAACCACTATTTATGTTTATCTACTTTTATGGAGTATGAAATATTTTTTGTTTTTAAAGGTCATCGAGTTTTATTTCCAAACACCAGAGAAAAATACAACAAAACTAAATAGTGAAAACATTTTTTAAAAAAGACTCGGGGTTGTTTAGTTTGACCATCAACACCTGTAAAGGATAGATTTGGTTATGGAAATCACTCCTTACAGATAAGAAAGATATTTATTAACAATTGTTAACCTTATCAAAGCAGTAAGAATACAATGGTGACTGGCCATAACATGGTTATACACACTTCTACCTTCCTCTTACTAAAATATTGAAATGAATATTTCTGGTAAAGTCGAACTTCTTACCTGTAATAACTTGTCCAAACATATTAATGATAAACAGTGAGACAAGTATTCCTTAAAACAAGTTAGAAACTAGTAGAGGCACGAGGTGTTAAACGAAGCCTAGCTACAAATAAATTGCCAGAAACTTACGAATCCCATACACCTCATTAATGGAGAACGAACATTAAACTCAAGAAAACAAAGGAAATAATATATGTTTACAGAAGTGAAACATCCTATGTAAATAATATCTTTTAAGGAAATACACACATGAAAGCATGAATACAGATCATTCTAGATTTCAACACAAGAAATAATATATGTTTACAGAAGTGAAACATTGTTGTTATAATGAATTTACAGTTTGTTTGGATGCAAGTAAACAAGGACTACGAGGAGTCCTCACACAAGATGACCATGTCATTTTTTAAGAATCACACAAATTAAAGGAACATGAAAAAAACTATGTAAATCGTGATCTAGAATTAGCAGTTGTTTTTCAAGCATTAAAAATGTGGCAGCATTACTTAATGGGAAGAAAATTTCTATTGCTAACAGATAACGGTGGTGTGAAACACTTGTTCAATCAACAAAATCTCAAGGCCATACATGTGAGGTGGTTATCCTTTCTAAGAGAGTTCGATTTTGAGATACGACACATCAAAGCAAAGAAAAATAAAGTTGCAGATGCATTGAGTCGGAGAACCAATGAGTTGGATGAAGTATCAACAAAGAAGAAAATGATATCGAGGAAAAAATTAAATCTGCAAGCAGAAATGATGTAGAATACATCAAAACAAAAGATTAGTGATAGAAAAATGAAGGGAATTTACACAACACATATTTCAGTATTGATAAAACTGGATTGTTTAGGTTCAAAAACATGTTATATGTACCTAATTCTGCTGAATTGAAGATGATGATCTTGAATGAGCTACATAAAAAGACATATTATGGTCATTCGAGATTCCATAAAATGATAACATCTTTAGGAAAACAATTTTATTGGCCTAATATGAAATGTGAAACAATTGAATACTTATATAAATCCTTAGATTGTCAACACGTAAAATCTCAACATGAACATCCGCCAGGTCTCTTACAACCTCTTCCTATACTAGAAAGGAAATGGGAGATCATTTCAATGGACTTCATTACAGGTTTTCCTATGACTCAAAGACAAAAAGATTCAATCGTGGTAGTAATTTATAAGTTAATTAAGTATGCACACTTCATACCTATGAAATCTATTTATAAAGCAATTAATATCGCTGAAATTTTTATGAAAGTATATTTAGACTACATGGGGTTCCTAAAATGGTGATTTCAGATAGAGATGATAAATTTAGCTCAAATTTTTGAATGGAATTGTTTGCAGGTTTGGGTACTAATTTGAATTCCATCACAAGCTACCATCCACAAACAGATGGGAAAACAAAACATACGAATCAAATTATTCAATATATATTACGAAAATACTCAAGAAAAAATGCAACTAACTGGGATGAATATCTACACTTATTTGAATTCGCTTACAATAATGGGTATCAAGCATCGGTAAAGATGAGTCCCTTCAAAATTTTATATGAAAACAAATGTACAACCTTAATCAGTTGGGATAATCTGGTTGACAAAATTATGGTTGAACCTGAAATACTCCAAGAAATGGAAGGGATTGTTAAAATGGTACAACATAATTTAAAAGTGGCCCAACATCGATAGAAAATCTATGCAAACCTGAAAAGGTGACATCGGTAATTTAATGTCGGATAACATGTATACCTTAAATTCAATTAAAGGAGGAACTCGCTAAAACTAGGAATTTGTTCCAAGTTGGCACCAAGGTTTTGTGGTCCATGAGAAGTCTTAAGTCGAATCAGACTAGTGGCATGCCAACTAGAAGTCCCTGCAAATTTAAAAGTTCGTAATGTTTTTCATGTTTCATTATTAAAAATATATATTCATGATCCTACTCACATCATTGATTGGAATATGGTGCAGGTGGAACTAGAAGGAGAGTTCCAAGTGGAACCTCTATGCATTCTGGATAGGAAAGAAACAATACTTTGGAACAGAGCCATCACCCACGTAAAAGTGCAATGGAAGAACTTTAACCCTAAGGAGGCTACTTGGGAGTTGGAAGAAGAAATGATGAAATCTTATCAAACTTCGTTCCAAGTGATTAATTAAGGGGAAAAAAAGAAAACTAACACCGAGGACAATGCTATGCTTAAGTGGGAGAGGATGTTACATCCTCAAATATTAAAACAATTTACTTTAATGTTATTGTTTGGAAAATAAATTTCCATTTTTTGAAATTTGTATTTGAAATTATAAAGGCATGTAATTATTATTTTTGTGATTGTTGGGAAAATTTTTGACTTTCCAACTATCGTTTTTTTATGGAAACATGTATGAGATAGATATTTCAATAAATTAAATGTTGGAAAACAAGTGCAATAGCAAGGTTAAAAGTATATGAACATGATTCCATGAGTGGGGAACATATTGGAGTTAACTTAGATCTGATTTTTATAACCGTTAGAAGTTGAGTTATGTCACTGGAAGCCCCTAAAAATCATGGATTTGTAAAGATGTGAATTTCCCAAGGAGGGAAATGGATATAAAATTCCTAGGAAATGGAAAATGAAATATATAAATCATATTTGTGAGGAAGGATGATGCTTAGTATGTTGTGGAAATGACTATTTTTTGTGTGAGCACAATTGGTGTTAGGAAAATGAAGTTTTGAATTGTACAAAAAATGGCGAAGGAGTGAAACTCAGTTTTCCCTTATGGAGTCATGCTCAGGCTAGGGGATAATCAAGAAAAGTAATATTGGTTGTTATGTATCTACAGTTGGGTGGAACATGGTTGTTCCATTTGTTTTCCAACATCACTATTACAAATATGTATTTTTCAATTGATCCTTTTATTTCCGCGTATATTGAAATTGTTTATAGCTATAGAAAATTGTAATTAAGTTATAGAATTGAATTTGTATTGTTGCATGTATGTGAAAAAACTAAGTAGACTTTTTTTAAGTTCATAGATTATGGAATTATGCAATTTAGTCATAGATCTTGAAAGAAAGCCTGAATAAATTCTGTATAGTTATACACACATTTAAACTCTGAATTTTTTTATATACAATAGTATATTTGTTGAGTACCATTAAACTGTGGAACTCTTTAAATATGTCATGGATAAAAGAAGAATGAATACTTTGACCATTCTATTGAAATGTGAGAACAAGGGTTCTCTGTCATTTTTATTGAAGTCGCAAAATTACAAAGTAGACCATTAGGACATGGAGGAAATAAAAGGAAACTACAAAAATATTTGGGAAAACACATGATAACCTTATTACTTATTTAGGGGTTTTTATTATAGAAATGATGCAGGAGCATCGTTCCACCTCAATAAAAATCATCTATTTAGCACATTGGTGCACATTCAAGTAGGGGAGAGGTGCCAACCCTCTCATTTTTCCCTCGAATTTTTAAAATTTAATCAAAGAAATTAAATGTTGTCAGGCTAGAAGAGCCAAGTCATGCCTTCGTATAGGTTGTAGATAAGGTTGTCTTAAGTGGTTAATGGTAGGAGGGATCTATATCTGATTCAGACTAGATTTCCACTCATTGTAATATTCCTCAGAAGGTAGGCATTTTGATGGTGATTAGACACCACTCGTGTAGCTTGGAGGAAAAGCTCGCCGATCCCCTCTTGTATAAATATTTGTAAAATACGCCCAGTAGAGGTTGTTGACAGGAGAGGGGAGAAGAATCGATACTCAGTTGCAGCCCCAGCTCATACATTGTAATTGACATTCTGATATTAATATAAAAGAACAGATTTCGTTGTCTACAGATTCTTGTGTGATGGATGTTTGTTTATGACTGTCACTTGTGTTTATATGTATGCATATGTTGTAGATGTGTAATAGTTTTCGTCTGCAGGGTAAATATATAAATTTTCTATTTGTGAGCTTTTTCAAATTGTTATGGGTTATTTAGGCTAACTGTAAGGAGTGTGCGACAGAGTGTTGAAACTCTGTGAGCCAATGCAAGGAGTGCATAGCTGGACTCTTCTTCAAGATTAGATAAGAACGTGCCAGGAGGGAACACCAAAGAAATTACAACTCAAGGTTGTTGAATACCTTGAAGGAAAGTCTGCATAGGGGTAAGTGTAACACAGAGTAGCTGAACACTCTATAGAACTCTTCCAAGAGGGCATCGAGTGGGTGAAAGTGTGCATAAAAGGAATTATGTTTTGAAATATGAGAAGAGGAGCATCAGGGGAGCACAGTCATAGAGTTACTGAATACTCTGGGAAGCTCTGCAAGTGTGCATTGAGCATAAATTTCCAAGGGGGCATAGATACCCCATAGAGGGACAAAAGGGGACATAGACCTTTGAGGTACGAGCAATTGAAGATCAAGGTGAAAAAATATTCTAAACACTCTAGAGGAATACTTGTGCAAGGAGTGCACCAGGGAAACACTTAGACAAAGTGTTGAAAGATAACCAATTGAAGGCTCAGACAAGCACAAGGAGTGCACCAAAGGTAAAATAATTTTTCCTTACAAGATCAGGAGGAAGAGAATCGAGTTGCTAGGAGGGCACCAGGAATTCCTTTGAATAAAGAAGAGGTTAGAGACCCTTAGGAGAATGAGAAGGTTCTAATATTAGAAGATATAGCGCAAGGTGTGCACCAGAGACAAACTCATTAAAAGTCCCAAAGCTCAGGAGGATTGGTGTTGTCATGCATAGATTCTCTTCAAAGAGTGTAGAAGGTTGAGAGAAGTCCAATTCTCAAACTGTGGTAGGAGTGTTAAGTGTGCAAAAGAGTAAGGATTCCCAAAATCCATAAGCCAAGTGTGATCATCCATCATCCAAAGAGACAGGTGGAGAAATATGAGAGAGTATGGGAGATAGAGTTCCAGAAGATTTGCATGGATCAAAGAAAAATCTTCGCGAAGTCACGAAGAGTGAAGTGGGACTAGACCATTGGATCTAGAAGGACACATGGAGAAGATCCATGTATTTCAGAGGAAAGGTACTTTGGGAGAAAGAAGAGGGAAGAGCGGGAAGATACCCAAAGGCTGGAGTCTGAATCCCATCACAACCATTGGTTGTGGGAGAAACGAGGATCATAGATTGGGTCCCAGGTAAATTCATCAATTCAGAGATCGAGAAAAAGAGAGAAAGCTACCCATAAAATCTCTGAAGCATGGAGTTGCGAAGAGGACTGGCCCGTGGTCATATCTCAAGGTCAAGTGAAGAAGAATAGGGGCTTAGTAGGAGCACGTGGGTCTCACAGGACCTGTGCCTAGGAGAAAAGGGGCCTGTGTGAAATGATTTGGGTTCCAACAGGGGCCTGAAGAGTCAATATCACTCAAGTGATTGAAAGATCCTAGATCAGGAGGTCAAGAAACTCTGGGAGGAAGAGGTGGGTATGCACTAAGAAATATATTTATAACATATACATTCTCATTGTTTAATGTAGCTTTTGTGTGATCATAGAAATCATTGATTTGAAGACGATATTTCAATGTGGAATCTAAGACAAAATCTTCTTCTACCTTTTGATAAATATTACTAAGGTTATTAGGTTTCAATATTTTATAACATGCAATACCTACAAAGTACAGATTTGATTAAAAATGGGTGTTATAGAATAATCATAACCATATATACGATAATAGTATAAATATATCAAACATCATTCCTTAGAAAAATAGTTCTACAAGAATATATATATATACATAGGTAGAGAATCCACTAACGTAAGGCAAACAATGACATAAAGGTTCTGAATGAAGAAAATTATTACACAGAGAGTGATGTATAGATCAACGTAATGTTCTAATAGTTCTTTAAAATAATGATTCAATCAAATTAACTGTCAACATAAAATTTTGTGGAGAAACATAAGTAAACTCAAGTCTTATTGATATGTTTGAAAGGAGAATCTTTGTAAGGGACTCGCTAGTGGAACACGACTACCTTTTAGGTGAAATAAAGACTCCCTTTCAAAAATTGTAATAGTTCAAATTCAACCTATAAATGGAAACAAGAAAGAAAATTATTGTTTCCTTCAAACCATATTAAAAGAAAAATAAAATTAGAAAATAAAGGATCATTGAAAAACTTATCTCTGGTATGGAATAAGGCTCAATCATCCCACCCTTTGCAAGATGAATTTAGTCTGTGACCTGAGAGGAGAAGGGACCTCATGGAAACACTGATAGTTTCCCTCGTAGTTCAAGGAGAGACCCACCATTAGTTATGCAATCACATAAATTCAATTTTGAAGAAATAATAGAGACATAGCATACAGTAATGGAAATCTATTGTAATTAATAAAGATAGAAAGTGGAAATACAAGTATTCTTATGCTATTTCCCATAGCAAATAACAATGATACTAAATCAATCGTTTAGTCAACTAATACACAACGTTAAAGAAAGAACTCGTATTCACCCCTAAACACTTACGGTTCCAACTTGAAAGGGTTACGGGGACAACAATAACATAGGAGAATAAAGGGGCAATCAACAAAAATTTCAACAAAAATTTAAAACCACTATCTATTTTAATCTACTTTTATGAATTATCAAAGATTTATTTCATTTTAAATGTCGTATAATGTTATTTCCAAACACTGAAGAAAAATACAAAAACACTAAATAGTGAAAACGTTTTTAAAAAAGGCTCAGGGTTGTTTAGTTTGACCTCCATGACTCGTAAAGGATAGATTTGGTTATGGAAATCACTCCTTATAGATAATAAAGAGAGCTATTGAAAATAATTATGCTTATGAGAGGAGTAATACTACAATGGAGACTATTCATAACACCGTTATATACACTTCGACCTTGCTCTTACTAAAATATTGAAACAAATATTTCTGGTAAAGTTGAATTTCTTACCTGTACGAACTCATCCAAACAAAACAATAATAAACAATGAGACAGGTATTCCTTAAAACGAGTTAGAGAGTAGTAGAGGAATTCAGTGTTAAACGAATTTCGGATACAAATAAATTTCCTTAAACATATATATCCCATACACCTCATTAATGGAGAACGAACACTAAACTCAAGAAAATGGAGGCGTTCTTTCAATCAAAGAAACAAAATAATTAAGGAAAAACACATATGCAAGAACAAATACAGATCATTCTAGATTTCAACATTGGAAATACTATTTGTTTGTAGATGTGAAACATCAATGTTACCTTCAACGATAATGGATGTGTTCCACTCATCGCCACCTAAACTCTTCTCTATTGAAATGGTTAAGTGCATAAAGGTAAATGGATTTTTTTCATTCAGAGGTGGAAGCGATGAGTTCTATGATCTCATAGAGGTTAAAAATGAAAACATTTTTATTTGGATAACTCTAGGGAAAACAAAACATAAATGATTCTTAAAAGAAAGAGGAGTGTGCCTCGAGCTCTCCACTCTTACACAACTATTACGAAATCATACTCCCTTGTAGTAAGCCATGTGAAGTCCGAAGGGTGGAATAAGTAGATTGGTTGGAATGTGAAAAGGATAAGTTGTATGTACGTTAAAGGATATTTTTATATATGAAATACTTCCTCGAGTACTGTTATAATTAAAACATTTTAGGATTAGCCTTAATGCTAAGACATTACTTCTTACGGGTGTACAATAGTACCTACTAACAACGCTTTGGGGTTAACAATTGTTTAGGACTTGTCATGGCTTGACAGATATGGGGTTAGGTGACCTAAAATTAATTTTAACCTCATTTTTTTATTTGTAATAATATTACAAGTTTTTTATTCCTCGTTATGCATGGCTATGAATATTAATTAGTGCCCAATTCCATCAAAATTATGTTTAAAAGATTCAATTTTCATACCTTAGTGATTTATTTGTATAGGAAAAGGATTTGTTGTCGAGAGCCCCTTTTTAATAGACCTTATGGAAAAGAAACTATATATAGAGAGAGAGGGGTTTTGTTTTGTGTGTTTATCCTAAATGATCAAGATTAGATATTGGATAGAGGTCTATCTAAATTCAGGAGAAAAATATACCCTGGGTTGGAGTCTGATACCACATAGGGACAACAGTATAAATTTCTTCAGAGTCAGCCTATCAAAGTGTAGAGTTGGACGAATACCTTGAAAAGGTATAGTCCAACAAACGATCAAGATTTTCTTGGAGTTAACATATCAATGGTTAAGAAGAAGACACGTGGATGTATTGTATTGGAATCCAACTTCCATAATGGAAGAACGTTGAAGGAAGAAGTCTTTGATCGATGGTACAAATTTATTCGGAGTAGCCAAATCAATTGTTATAATGATGACGCGTGGCATTATATGTAGAAGGATTGAAGGAAAAAAGGATAAACGGTGCAAAGTAATTCACAAAGGTGATTGAGTCTTCCAGGAGTGCATGTAAGAACATGAGGATGACCTACAATGTGTGACATCCTCAAATATGAAAATAATTGACTTTAATGTATGAGACAAATATTTCAATAAATTATAAATAATTGAAGGCTCAACCAAGTGCAAGGAGTGCACCAAAGGTAAAATAATTTTTCCTTACAAGCTCAGGAGGAAGAGCACTGAGTTTTCTGGAGGGAACCGTAAATTCCTTTGAAGAAATTAGAGTGTTGGGACACTTAGGAGACTGACCAGGTTCAAATCTCATAAGAGATAGCGCAAGGTGTGCACTGGAGACAGACTCATTCCAAGTCACAAAGCTGAGGAGAATTAGTGTCATCATGAATAGAGTCTTTGTAAAGAGTGCAGAAGGCTAAGAGCAATCCAAGTCTTGGACTATGGAAGGAGTAATAAGTGTGCACAAGAGTAATGATTCCCAAAGTCTCGGAGCTAAGTTCGATCTTCCATTGTCTGAAGAGACAGGTGGCGAAATATCAAAGATTTTGAGAGATAGATTTCAGAAGATTTGTGTGGAGAAAAGAGAAATCTTCACGAAGTCGAACTGGACCGTTCGATCCAAAAGGACATGTGGTGATGATCCATGTATTTTGGAGGAAAGTTAATTGGTTAGAAAGAAGAGGGTAGAGAGGGAATATACCCAAAGGCTGGAGTCCGAAGTCGATCATAGTCGTTGGTTGTGGGAGAAACGAGGATCATAGATCAGGTCACGGGTAAATTCATCAACTCAGATATTGGGGAAAAGAGAGAAATATACTTGCAAAATCTCCGAAGCATGGAGTTGCGAAGAGGACTAGCCCAAGGTCATAGCTCAAGGTCAGGTGAAGAAGAACAGGGGCTTAGCAGAAGCCCATGGGTCTCAGAGGACCTGTGCCTAGCAGAAAAGGGGCCTGTGTAAAATGATTAGGGTTCCAATAGGGGCCCGAAAAGTCTATCTGAATCAAGTGATTGAACGATCCTAGATCGGGAGGCCGCATAGGCCCAAGAGTAAGAGGGGTGTCTCCACCAAGAAATATATTTATAACATATACATTCTCATGGTTTAATGTACCTTTTGTGTCATCATAGAAATCAATGATTTGAAGAAGATATTTCAATGTGGAATCTAAGACGAAATATTCTTCTACCTTTTGATAAATATTACTAAGGTTATTAGGCTGCGATATTTTGTAAGATGCAATACCTACAAACTACATATTTTATTAAAAAGGGGTGTTAAATGATAATCATACCCATAGATATGATACTAGTATAAATATCTGAAACATCATGCCTTAGAACAATAGTTATGCAAGAATATATATACACGTAGGTATACAAACCACTAACGTAAGGAAAACGATGGCATAACCATTATGAATGAAGACAATTATTACACCGAGAGTGATTTACAAATCAGCGTAATCTTCTGATAGTTCTTTAAAATATTGTTTCAATCAAATTAGCTGTCAACATAAAATTTTGTGAAGAAAGAGAAGTAAACTCAAGTCTTATTCATATGTTTAAAAGGATAATCTTGGTAAGGGAATAGCTAGTGGAACCCGAGTACCTTTTAGGTGAAATAAAGACTCCCTTTCAAAAATCATAACAGTTCAAATTCAATCTGTAAATGGAAACAAGAAAGAATATTATTGCCTCCTTTAAACAATCTTAAAAGAAAAATAAAATTAGAAAAAAAAGAATCATTGAAAAACTTATCTTTGGTATGGAATAAGGCCTGATCATCCCTCCCTTTGCAAGATGAATTTAGTCTGCGACCTGAGAGAAGGGGCCTCGCAGAAACACTGATGGTTTCCCTCGTAGTTCAAGGAGATACCCGCTATTAGTTACGTAATCACATAAATTCAATTTTGAAGAAATAACAGAAACATAACATACACTAATGGAAATCTATTGTAATTAATAAAGACAAAAAGTGGAAATATGAGTATTCTTATGCTATTTCCTTTAACAAAGAACAACGATACTAAATCAATCGTTAAGTCAACTAATACATGGGTTTAAACAAAGAACTTGTATTCACCCCTAAACACTTATTGTTCCAAGTTGAAAGTGTTACAGGGACACTTAGAAATAATGGAGAAAGCGCTAGTTGTAAGCGCCAGTAATAAGCGCCAGTTGTAAGTGCTAGTTAGAAGATTCAGTTCTTAGTTAAGAGTCCAGTTGTCTTTGGTTTGCATGTAACCAACTCGGGAGATTCTTTTCCTATATAAAGATGTAATCCGTCTTCATTGAATGATAAGAAGTGAGCGTAGCCTCATCATGTTGTTTTGCTCTCGTATATTTTATCTTGGTATCAGAGCCACGGGGAGAAGTGCGAAAATTCTTGAAGTTCGCAGGTCCCTCCTCTGGCAGGGTGTGGGGGCATTACTACTCGACCTTCCCTCATGTAGAGAACGAAAAAATTCCAGCAGGCCAAGACAACTTTGCAGTGTAGAAGTATTTGGGCATTCTCACAGTCGGAGTACTCAAGAGCTGCGAACTCTCCGTAGTCCAATAAATCGTGAGGTGTGAGACATGAAAACTCCCCGCAGTAAATTAAATCATGAGTTTGATTGGAGTTTGATTGCGGATTTGCATGCATGAGCGGTTGCCTGAGTTTACTTACGAATTTCCATGCATGAGCCGACGAGAGAGAGAGACGCCCCATCTCTTTGCTACATGAGACTCGTTGTGAGATTGAAGCATGAGCTTGGGAGGATCACAGCGAAAGCATGACTTTGTTGTTTAGATTCATATTCATACATTTCAAAGCATGAGTTTGAGCATTGCAAAGAGTTGAGTTTGTTGGCCGCTGCATTTCTTCATACATTTTGTTTGAGCGTGAGTTTTAGGGAGCTTTGAAAAAAGGGAAAGAAAAGAGTTTTAATCATGAAGGAGTTTTTAAGAGTTTTTATGGTTATTCACTTTTTTTTATTATTATTAAAAGTGGATAAAGTGCATGCATGTGGAGTTTTTATATAAAAGTTTTTTATATATAAGCTTTAATTTTTATATGTAAAGCTTTGAATGGGAGTGCAACATTGTATTGTTTTATTAAGTGGATACTTTTTAAAACCTAAGGTGAATTTTTTTTAAGGAGTTATAAGTTTTTTTTAAAAGTGGAGATTTTGGATATTAAGGTGGATGCATGCATGATTTAAGTTGACAATAGAAATATAGTTGGATCATTGGATTCGAAAGTCAGAGCGACGAACTGCTCAGCACTCGACAAAAAGTTGCATATCCTTGGTGATTTTCTTGCAGAGACTAAATTGCAGCGATGGCGAATCCACTGGCAGAGACCTACCTCAATGAAGCCAACAAGTTAGATGGCTTGAACTTCATTAACTGGAAATTCAAGATGTAGACGCTCATGGAGGGCTATGGTGTCTGGAACATTGCAAAGGGAACTGAACTGAAACCGGATGCGGCTGCAGGTTCGACAGCAGCATAGATCCAAGACTGGGAGAAGCGCGAAAACAAGGCAAAGGTATAGTTGCGCATGTCAGTTAAAGATAGCATAATTCCACATATTAGAGATGCTACAACTTCTGCTGCTACATGGACATCTCTTAAAACATTGTATGAAACTAGAAACACAAATTGCATTTTGTTCCTGAAAACTAAATTGCTAGGCATTAAGATGGATGGAAATGAATCTGTTAGTTCATTTTTGGGTCTCATTAAAGAGGTGAAAGACAAGCTAGTAAATATAGGGGAAACGGTTTCCAATACTGATCTAGTGACTATTACCTTAAATGGTATGTTAGAACACTATCATATGTTCATAACAGGTCTTGCAGCAAGGGAGAAACCTCCTACATTTGAAGAACTGACAGGTATTTTGTTGCAAGAGGAAGAGAGGCACAGGAATCTGAAGCCTCAGAGTAAAGATTTGG
>JZKD02S0291563.1:838158-883335 GCA_000966675.3 Picea glauca | reverse complement strand
TTTATTTATTTACCTTATTAATTAATGAATTAATTAATACTTAAATTAATCATTAACAATCATGAATAACTAATTAATAATAATTAATTATTTAATGTTATTTTAAGAAATAATTGTGGTTTAACTAATCTTTTAGGACAATTATATTATTAAATTAATTATAATTAATAATCATGTATACCTATTTAAGCAGGGTCGTTACACCAACCTCCGACGATATAGTCATGCCAGAAGAAACCATGATTCTCTCTCATAGTTGTTATGATAGATCAACAGTCATCATGAACTCTGATTTATCCTTCATTGTCAGAAAACCTTTCACTTTGTATGCCCTGAAAAATAGTCCACATTTGTTTTGTATGCCAAATCAATGGTGTATTTTCTCTGACTCGATAAAATCATTTTCTTTATGGTAGTGGTATAATTTGGGACTAAGCCATTTCCAGGATTAAAAAATTCTTCGATCTTCTTCCTGTCAATCATTTCCAGGGAAGAGACTCCAACAATTGGATGCAACACTTTTTTTATCTCTTTCACTTTCATTCACATGGTATACATAAAGAACTTTATTAGGATATTTCATTGATAAAAAGGCTCATAAACGCATTGGGACATTATTCCTCTATCTGGTTTGATCCTTGGACTTGTCAACATAGTCTTTCTTCCTTCCTATTCACATGAAATCACTCATCAACATGACATCCTTTGCCATCAATGACAACACAATTTCCAACGATGTCTAGAATTGGTGCTATAATGAGACATGGAATGCGATAATTACAAACTATTTCTAGAATGGGTTGTAACATACCCACACACCCACAGGCTCTCCACGCTAATTCAAAACTGATTTTGAAATTCTAGTAACATCTAATTAATAAATAAGCATGAAAGAACACCAAAACAACACATGAAATAATACATATTGATGTTGCAAAAAAAAAAAAAGTTTAAACATGCTATGCACAATAATATTTCGAAAGAAGGCATATTAAAGATACACATCTCAAAGATATTAATTAATACATAGAGGAAATAAATATTCAAGAACATAAACACATGACAATGAGAAATTGTATTTAACAAAATGAATCACCAACTGCCTGCAGACTAAGGACCTTACACCTAATGATAGATACTCCTATTCCAAGTCTGGATAGCAGATCAACCCTAAGCTAGGGCTATGAATCCACAAGGATGGTTCCAGGGTTCCACTCATCTTCCCAAACAAGTCAAGACTCAATCTCTCACCGGTTTCTCAACACACAACAATCCAAGATAAACCAAATCTCTTCTCTCCATCCTGAAAAACCCAAGAGGATGGACTCCCTTCTCTTCCACGCAATCCCTCATGTTTTCCACCTCCTTCCAGGAATCTAGTGCATCGAGTTAATAATTTCTATATTGATAATATCATGATTCACAACTATGGAAAAAAATTAACACATTCCCATGCATGCATTAATTGATAGATGGAATATACTAGAAAATACTACAACCAACAATCAATGGACTCCTTCCTTTGCAATTCCCCCTTGTGTCCCAACCAAGAACAAGAATTAATGATAAATAATGAATAAGTGAAAGAGTGGATCAAGATTGAACATAAATGAAGAGTGTGAACAATGATAAATGTGAAACCCCCAAATAGCCCAAATATCAGTGTATATATCTACTTGGAAATCAAGAACCACATGTCCTTCCCCAAGAAGCTCATGTAACCACTTCTCTCAATTAAAATTGTTGGATTACTCAGAGGGGGGGCCAACTAGTAATAGATCAATTTAATCCTTTTTTTGCATATAATGAAAGTGATATATCAATGTAGCATTATCATCCAATATTTGCAGAGTAAATAAACAATGAACAAATGAACAATCATAGACATGCACAGTACACCAGTGTTTTTACATGGAAACCCAAAGCAGGGAAAAACCACATAATGATTATTGTTAAATGTCTTGAAGAATTACATTCATTGGAAGCACCAACTTCCTTTTGTTTCCAACTGCAACTAGAAGGAGGCTCCAACCCCCTAGTTTCTGAGGCTACAACCTGCGGGAAGATCCAACTCCCCAATTCTCTAGCTACAACCAGAAGGAGGATAAAACCCCCTGCGTTCTCTAGTGACAACCATAAGGTGGCTACACCCACCTGTAATTGCCCCATCCAACCACCATGAAGTAGAAGTAGGAAGATGGAACCATTGTCACACTATCACTGTGAGATATACCACTGTACAACAATATCAATCTGTACCACTGACCTGTAGGCAACCTGTACAACTGCCCTATATTCAATTTGTACTCTAACTTAACATGTATCAACAAAATACAACAGGTACATGACCTGTAGTGATGCAACATGCATATGTACACGCCCTATTTGTTATGCATCTTACATATGTACGCGACCAAACTGTTATGCATCCTGTGTATGCCTTCTAAAAACTAGGTTTTTATTTCTTCTAAAAACTTCTGGCCCTATGAAACTTCTTTCTCATGAATCTGCAACCTGTCATTGTATCCAGAATGTAACTATACCCTATACATGCATCCTCATTCATAACCTTTACCCAAAGCATATATATCTCTCTCTAGTCATGTGCCATATAGGTGTGTGTAATCATGAACAAGTATAATAAACCTCACATGATTTAGTCATCAAACCCTTTCTCATATTCATCCTCTCAATAAATCAACCACATCACAAATACAATCTTTCAACCATGTACCACAAACCCTTATCCATATCCCAAGAAATACAAGATGTGCCCCAATTCTAACAAGAAGTATCAATGATAAATATACCTGCACTGTATTTCTATAGATCTGACTTATACAGAAGATCCCATGCAGCCACTAGTCTTTCTAGGGAGAATCCTCAAATCTCCATAACCATTTCTTATGAATACATCAAAATCAAACTATTCATAGAAACAAGACATACCTTTTGAACCAATGGATAGATCTGATGTATCTGAGCACTGTAGACATTCATAGAAGCTTGATCTCAGAATCTAGAACCTCTACATCTTCATCTTCTCAAGTTTCCATGGATTTACCAACATGTACGCACCCTAATACACTACCAGCCCACGTATGTACGCACCCTAATAGACTATCAGCCCATGTACTCCTCAGTATGTACACACCCTAATACACTGTCATCCCCCATATGCCTTAGAAATTAGGGTTTTTTAGTATTCACTATAGTTCTGAAACTTTCAATGTCAACCCTTCATACTAACTCAGACTTTCACAACTTCAGATGTATCAATGAGTAATTGCAATAAGCCTTACACAAGAAAAGATATTCAGTATGTTCAAGTGTAATTAAATGAGAGATCCTTGCCTCTTATTTATACTTTCATGTAGCATCCCACTTTCCTTATTTTTGGGAGTTCTCCATTAACTTTATTATTTAAATAATTTATTTCTCAAACACTTTGACTTTTTGTGGATTCTAGATGACTCATGAGGGCTCTCCAACCTCACATGATTATAACTCTCTAACCGTGAGGAGTTATGTGACATTTCACATACGACTGGAAATGGCATGACATGTACTATCCATATGAAATAGTCTCACCTACAAATATCTGAAAACTCATACAATTATCCATCAAAAAAACATGGGTCCAATACTGAAACCATTGTGCTAACAGAATTCACTACAGGACATTCTTCAAGGATTGACATCAATGACAACCAACAATCCATACCAATTTTCCATAAACCTAGGCCAACTGTCATAATATCCCCCTTTGGCATTGATGGGAACACATAGTCGTGATAACATTCATGCTTATACTCCTCATCAATGTTTCTATCTCTCCCCCTTTGAAATCAATGGAAAAGGGTATCTCCCTTTGGGGCTACGCCCCCTGACTGAACTCTCCTTGGTTTGATCCCCCTATCTACATTCCTATGTGATCTCTCTCCAATCATTTATATCTTGCATATGATAAATCTCTCCCTCTTTGTCATCAATGGAAAATGTATTTTTCCATCCGGCATTGCTCCCCCTAACTGAACTATCCTTGGGGATACTCCCCTTGACTAAACTCTTCCTGAAAGTGATCCCCCATCATGAATTTTCCTCTTTATGGTGCTTCCTCGTGTAATTATAAGACATATAATATAGGCATTCAAAATCATTTATTTTGGAGTAGAAATTACTCTGAGTCTTTGGCGAAAATACTCAAAGGCTTCCCTTGAAAGCGCTTTTGTAAAGATGCCTGCCACGTGTTCTTTTGTTCCCACATATTCAAATCTGATGTTCTTCTTTGCAACCTGTTCCTGTATAAAGTGATACTTTATTGGAATGTGATTCTTCTTGGAGTGCATCATCGAGTTCTTTGAGATACTGATGGTGCTTGTATTATCACAATAGATTGGAATAGGATCATCATACTCAACCTGTATATCTAAGTAGAATGCTGCTCCAGTGGTGCTTCGTTGGTCATCAATGAAACCTTCCCAATCTGCATCTATGTAGGTAATAAGTGATAGATCCTTTCCTTTTGGATACCATAATCCAAAATCTTATGTTCCTTTGAGATATCTAAAAGTCCTCTTTACTTCTAAGACATGTGATTCCTTTGGTGCTGCTTGAAATTGTGCCACCTATCCAACTATCTACATTACATCTGGTCTATATGTTTTCACATATAGTAAGCTACCAATCATTGAACTGTATTGTGTCTGGTTTGTAGACTTTGAATCATCATATTTTCTCAACTTGCAACTATTTTTCATAGGAGTGGTAACTGGTTTTCAATATTCCATTCTGAACCTCTTTAGCATTTATGTGATATACTTAGTTTCAGAAATAAAAATTACTTTGTTTCTTTGACATATCTAAAGACCCGAAAAAAGGATAGTTCTCCAAGTAATGACATTTCAAATTCATTCTGCATATCCTTTGCAAATTTTTGTCTTAACCTGTCATTAATACTTCCAAAAACAATATCATAAACGTAAATTTCAATTAATAAAATACTACCTTAAGTTACCTTTATGTAGAGGTTGTTTTATGCGCTTCCTTTCCATAGTTCGTAGGGAGTTTTGTCATTGTTGTTTCTGAGCATTACTATGTTTTGAATGTGAATTGTTGTATGCACTGCATGTGTCCAAAAAATATATGACAATTTGGAATCCATTAGCATTGTTTGAGCCATTTCTTGTGTAATTATCATCCATTATGATAATGTTCATTTGTCTTTGAACCACTCTTTGAGCCAATCTATGAATCCATGCTCTCATCCATGTTTTCCAAGACTCTACTTTCAAAATTGTCCATAATGCTAAACCATTTATCACTATACTATCATGAAGTCTTGATTAATCCATTAAATTGTACTTCTACTAACTGACTGCTCTGGATCTATCATCTCAAACTCTACAAGTTGCTTGATGGATGCTTCTTTGGTATGTTACAACTATCGCATAGACTCCCCCTATCAAATATTCATATTACTCGGGAGTCTCTAAGTTGGATGTCTCGGAACAATTCCTACTATGATGTGTATTCATCATCATCTTCATTGGTAGATTCATAATCTCTCTGAGCTGTCACTGCTGCTGCTATGCTCTTTTTTTTTTTTCTTTCCCTTTTTTTTTACCTTTTAGATTCTTTGAAGGATGCTTCTTTCATATGTGGACTTTCTTTTTCAGTTCTCATTTCATATAATGTGAAGATTCCATGTAGTTCATCCATGCTTATTGATTTCAGATATGTTCTTTCTTCTAGTGATGATATCTTAGGGTCAAATATCATAGGAAGAGATCTTAGTACTTTTTGAAAAATTACAGATTCTTTGTTTTCTTCTCCCAATACCATGATTTCATTTACTGTTTCATCGACTCGTAAAATGCAAGCTTCAATATTATTATCTTCCTTCACCTTTAGTTGTTCAAACAGAACTCTACAAGTTTGAATCTTTGTTGTTTTGACTTCTAAATATCCTTCAAAAATATTTCAAACTTCATCCCAAATCTCTTTAGAGGATTTAAATTGTGCAACTTTGGTGAATACCGATTCCCCAAGACCATTTAGAAGTGCATTGGTGGGTTTGGAATTATTCTAACCAAGTTTCATTACTTTGTCATTTGTTGGCAAAATTGTTGGTGTTGTGTATCCACCTACAATTGATTGCCAAATTTCAAATCCCTGTGCCTGTATATATGTCTTCATCCTTATGCTCCAAAATGCATGCTTTTGTCCATCAAACTATGGTATTCCATTTTTATACATGTTTTTTCTCTCCATGATCTACCTTTCAATGGTTAAACTGATTTCTGAGGGAACCTGCTCTGATACCAATTGTTGGACTACTGAGAGGGGGGGTGAATTAGTAATAGATAAATTTAATCTGTTTTTTCCATATAACGCAACTAATATATCAATGTAGCATTATCATCCAATATTTGCATATTAAATAAAAAATTAAGAAATGAACAATCATACACATACAGACTACACCAATGTTTTTATGTGGAAACCCAAAGCAGGAGAAAACCACAAAATGATTTTTCTTATATGTCTTGAAGAATTATATTCATTGGAAGGGACAAATTCCTTTGTTTTCTAGTTGCAACTAGAAGGAGGATCCAAACCCATAGTTTCTTAGTCTACAACCTGAGGGAAGCTCCAACTCGCCAATTTTATGGATGTAACCAGAAGGAGGCTACAACCCCCTATGTTCTCTAGACACAACGTGAAGGTGGATACAACCACCCATCCTTGCCCTATCTAACTGCCCTGAAGTAGAAGTATAAATATGGAACCACTGCCGCACTATCACTCTGAGATATACCACTATACAACTGTATAATTGTTTCCACTGACCTACAGTCAACTTGTACAACTTCCCTATAATCAATCTATACTTGAACAAAACATGGATCAACAAAATACAATAGGTACATGACCTATAGTGTTGCATCACGAATATGTATGTGCCCTATCTGTTATGCAACCTACATATGTATGCAATCAAACTGTTATGCAACCTGTGTATGCCTTCTGAAAACTAGGTTTTTCTTTATTCTAAAAACTTCTGATCCTCTGCAAATTCTTTCACATAGGTTTGCAACCTATCACTAGATGCATACTGTAACTATACTCTCTGAATGCATCCTCATTCATAACCTTTACCGAAAGCATACATATCTCTCTCTATTCATGTTCCATATAGGTGTGTGTAATCATGAACAAGTATAATAACCCTCACATGATCTAGTCATCAAACCCTTTCTGATATTCAACCTCTCAATACATCAACCACTTCACAAATATAAGCTTTCAACCATGTACCACAAACCCTTAGCCATATGCCAAGAAATATAAGATGTTCCCCAATTATAACAAGAAGTATCAATGATAAATATACCAACACTGTATTTTTGTATATCTGACGTATACGGAAGATCCCATGCAACTACTAATCTTTCTAGGGAGAATCCTCAAATCTCCATAACCATTTCTCATGCATACATCAAAATCCAACTATTCGTAGAAATAAGACATACCTTTTGAACCAATGTATAAATATGATGTATCTGAGCACTGTATACCTTCTCGGAATCTTTATCTCATAATCTAGAACCTATGCATATTCATCTTCTCAAGTTTCTATTTCTTTACCAACATGTAAGCACCCTAATACACTGCTAGCCCGCGTACATACGCACCCTAATACATTGTCAGCCCGTGTACACCTCAATATGTACACACCCTAATACACTGTTAGCCCGCATACACCTCATAAGTTAGGGTTTTTTGGTATTCGTTGTAATTCCAAAAATTTCGCCGTCAACCCTTCTTACTAACTTAGACTTTGCAACTTCATATGTATCAATGAGTACTTGCAATAAGACTTACACAACAAAAGCTATTCAATGTGTTCAAGTGTAATTAAATGAGAGAGCCTTGCCTCTTATTTATATTTTCATGTAGCATCCCACTTTCCTTATTTTTGGGAGTTCTGCATTAACTTTATTATTTAAATATTTTCTTTAGCAAACACTTTGACAGTTTGGGGCTTCTAGATGACTCATGAGGGTCCTCCAACTTCACATGGCCATAACTCTCTAACCATGAGGATTTATGTGATGTTCCACATACCACCGGAAATTGCATGAGATGTACTATCCATATGGAATAGTATTACCTAAAAATATCTCAAAACGCATACCATTATCCATCAAACAAACTTGGGTCCATTTCCCAAACCATTGTGCTACCAGAATTCACTACCAGTCATTATTCAAGGGTTGACATCAATGACAACCAACAATCCATACCAATTGTCGATCAACTTAGGCCAATTGTCTGACAAAAATAATTATGGGTAAATAAAATACAATAGAAAAAACATGTATCCCCTTAATCCCCCTCTCTCATTGAACCATATCCCCCTATAACTCTTGTCCTTGTATATCTAGAAGTGATCAATATAATTTATTATTATTAATGATCAAAGAATTACATTTCCCTAGGCACTCCGACCACTTTTATTTGTTTGGGGGCTATGGCCTTTCATAAAATAACAAAATACATTATTTAATCTGGGGTCTCAAAACTAGGGTATTACACCCCCCCCTTATTTTGGCACTATCCTCAGTGCATATACAAAACAAAAATCAAAATTTCAAAATTATTCAAAAAGTCACGAGTACTCTTCCCGCATAACATATTCATTATCCCATGTAGCATCTTCAAGACTGTAGTAGGTCCACTGAACTTTTACCAGTTCTATGAATCTATTTCAGAGAATTTTGACTTTTTTGTCTAGTATGCACATCGGTTGGACCTAAAGGTCTCCTTCTAGCTCTGTCTCAATCAAATTCCAACCAATAACATGGTTATGATAATGCACACAATTTTTTGATAAAGAGACATGAAATACATTATGCACGTTCATGGAAGTAGACAATGCAAGAATGTATGTAACTAGCCCTATTTTTTTCGGCATATGGAACATTATGGGATGTTCGACATATGGAACATTATGGGATGTTTGACATATGGAACATTATCCATTTCCTTTAACACCAAATTCCTAAGTTTTCCGTAACTAGGAAGATAAATTATATTCTTATGCATAAGTAATCCATATTCCTTAATTTCATACTCTTTAATTTTTTGTTGTACATTTTCTTGTTGTACATTTTCTTTTACTCATAGGTAATGTTAATTGTAACAATAACATATAAAATTCTTCTCTTTAAATCTAACTGATGCATACTAATAGTTGTATCATTCATGAAATGTACTCTTTTGTTGAGTGCATCAACAAATTTATTTTATTTTCCCTTGATATCGTTGATGTCAAAGTCATACTCACTTACAAATTCCAGACACCTTGTCTTCCTAGCAGTCAAATTTGGTTGTTCAAAAATATATTTCAGACCACTATGGCCTATCCTTAATTCAAATATATTTCCCATGAGATAATGCCTCCATATAATGCATGGACTCATAACCAATGACATGTCCTTTTTGAGTGAGGACTCCCACGAGTCCTTATTTGTTGGCACATGTACATACCATAAAATTCTCATCCGGGTCAACAATATTTAAAATAGGTGCACTAGTAAGTAATTCCCTTAACAAATTAAATTTCTCTTCACATTTTGTTGTCAATTCAAAATTAATTCCCTTATTTTGAAAATAAGTGACGGGATGAGAAATATTATAGAACCTTGTTATAAACCTCCTATAGTATCCAACTAATCCCATAAAATATATTATTTATGAAAAATTCTTGGGTGTTGTCCATCCTCTAATGGATTCAAGCTTCTCTAGAGATACTGTTATAACTTCTCCTAAAATAATGTGACCCAAATAATGTAATTGTTATTGGTAAAAATACACTTACTAAGATTTGCATACAACTGATGTTCCCTCAACACTTACACCACCAACCTCAAGTGATGTTCATACTCTTCCTTAGACTTAGAATAAATAAGTATTCCATCCAAGAACACAATCAAAGACTTATACAAATAATTTTTGAATATGCCATTCATTAAGAACATAAAGACAATTGGTGCATTTGTCAGTCCATATGGAACCACTACAAATTCAAAATATCCATACCTCATTTTGAAGATTGTCATATTGATGTCTTCTTTCTTTAATCTTACCTGATGGTATCTAAATCTCAAGTATATATTTGAAAATATATTTTCTCGTCTTAGCTGATAAAAGAGGTCATCAATTCTAGGTAGAGAGTAATTTTTCTTCACCATGGCTTTATTCAGGTGTCTAAAGTCTATACAAAGCCTCAATGTTCCATCCTTCTTTTTTACAAAGAGTATTGGTGCTCCCCAAGGTGAAACACTTGGGCATATGTACCCTTTATTGAACAATTCCTCTAGTTGCATTTGTAATTATTTTAATTCGGATGTACTCATTTTGTAAGGTGTTTTTGATAAAGGGGAAGATCCTAGTACTAAATCAATAGAGAAATATATTTCCCTCTTCAGTGGAAATCCTGGTATTTCTTGGAATACATCCTCAAACTCTTGCAATACCGAAAAATAATCAAGGCTTGGCCCTTTTGTATTTTATGTCTCCTCCACATGAGCTGCATACAATTGACATTCTTTCCAGAAACATTTCTTTAGTTGTATGGATTAAATCTCACTTATAGAAATGGGTTTTGGAATTCCTTTCATAGTGCTCTATCTTTGTTCTTTATCAATACATGTGAAAGTCTCGTTATGAAAATATAGGATAGCGTGATGCTTGTCCAACCAATCCATTCCAATCATGATATCATAATATTTTAATGGGATGATATTCATATCAGACTTAGTATTCACTCCATTAAGACTTATTGGACAACCTTTGACCATTTCATTGATCCTTCTTTTGGTTCCAGTGGCTAGTTGAACCAAACTTGAATTCTCAAGCTTACTTTTCTCCAAATGTAATCTATCCACTATTTTAGGATCAATGTAACAATGGATTTCTCCTTAATCAATGAAAATATAAACATGATGATTAATGATCTTACCTTCCACTTTTATCATATTGAATTGGTACTTTTCTTGTCGATCTTGTAAGGATGCATATATTCTTCTCATGTCTTCTACTATTGTATCTTATTGGATGTTTTTCATGGTCTTCACTTTATCTCCTCCGTGAGGGAAATCCTTGTATAGGTGGTTTTCTTTTCACCCACAACAGTGAATTTGTGGTCTTCCTTGTTTTTTCCCAAGGAGTCTTCCTTCTTGGATTCATTCTTAGTAGACTTTTCTTGTTGATTTGTATTTGGAATATTTCTATTGAAAGGAGGTTTGAATCCCTTCCTTCACTAATCATATTTCTCATTCTTCTTATCCTTCTAAGATATCTACATGGATTCTCTACCCTTTCCTTTCTCATATAGGTACTTAGACTTCCAAATGGTTTATGTTAGATTCATAGGCTCATCATATTGAATCTTTTCCTTATAAAAATATGGAAATCCACTCAAAAACCTTTGTATATTCACTTTTTAATCCTTGATAAACCCCACATACTTAAGAAATCCCAATAACTTGTTTTCATATTTAGCTATGGTCATGATTCCTATTATGAGATCAAAGAACTCTTGTATTTTATTTTCATAGAAAGTATCTGAAAGACAGTCCTTCTGAAAATATCACTTTAATTGATTCCAAGTTATCCTACTCTCATTATTGTCCTCAACTTGCGTCAACTCATCCCACCACATAAAAACTCTTCCATGCAAATGGTATGTAGAAATTTTGGCTTCTAGGTTAGATGAGAAGTTGTGCAACTGAAAATACTTCCTCATTCCCAAAACTCATGCTTCAACATCATCTTCCATTTCTCTTTCACCATAGAAGGATGGTGGCTTAAGCTTCCTCATCTCTCCTTTAAAATTGTGTAATTCATGTCTTCTCCTTTGGTGTCTAACAAGAGACACTTTTGGACTTCTTGAGTATTCAGATGCATACAATATCCTTGTGGAGTAAGGAGGTGAGTGATTTCTATGAGTTCTATTGGTACTTCTTTAATGATTAGCTCTTCTATAGTTATCTCTTATTTCATGATATCTACCTTCTTCCTCCTTCTTTGAGTCTAATCTATTCCTTTCTTTCCTATGCAACTGTTTTAGGATTTGCTTCACTTGAGAATTTATTTGATTTTATTCTTTCATCAACCTCTCATTGTCTTATTTGTAACTCTACACTTATGTTTTTAGGATTCTCATAGTATCTATTAATGTTTCTTGTTCCCCTCTACTCCCCTGCCCATTTTATTCGGTCTCTCTCTTACCAACACTAATATTTTGACCTTTGGCTTATTTATCATGAATAAAGGTTCCCTCTCCTTCCTCCATGTCAGAAATATGTGTTATTATATTGAAATAATATGTTTATATCCAATAATTCTGTAAAAATTGCAAGACACCATTTTGTTAGAATTATGCATATTATAAAATTTGTCAAGTAATTCTACATGTCCTTTTTCTGCTCAATTCATGAAGAAATATAACATCATTCTCCAAATTATACTAACACAAGGTTATTATCCTCTAAATCATCATTCCAACGACTATATTCATTCCCCAATATGATCTCTAAGATGAAAGCTATGACATCCTGAAAAACTCACAGTCACCACATTTATGCAATTTCTCCACTGATGTAATTTTATTGAAATGCCAACTTTTTTCAACTACAAAGGAAGATATGTTAGATTATTAAAAAACATTTGTAGGAGAAATATATAAAAATAATGACAGGGAAATCATATAAACTATGATATTTTTAGTTTGATACACCTGTCAAAAACTACAATAATATGGAATCAACAACTTTGTCCATTTTCACTCCTTTTTCGGGACAATTTTTTTGCAAAAATGACTATCTCTCAATCTGTTCCCTTTTGGATAAATTTTAATACACCATAGTTGTGTGTATCAATGAGTATTTAAAATTTTGAGTAAATAAAGTTTTCCATTTTTTTGATCTAGGGTCTCTTTTTCTGCTCTGAAAATCTCAAAAAACCCAAAAAAGTGGCCCAGAATAGTTCATTTTGGCCTATATCAACATCCTCATTCCAATCTACATAGGATTTATTCAGTTCCTTCTTGGGTTATTTCTGTGTTTGATTGATGGACTCTCTCCTATAGTTTCATTTTAATCTAGACCTATGCCAATGATTTGGACCGGATCTTTGAAAACTATTATTTTGCACTTTATGACAAATACAAGCAGAATTAGACAATGGCTCTCTTCGAAACTTTTGTATATCTCCTCTCTGCGGAAAAAAAATAGAATTTTTATCCTAATCTAAATTAATTTACTCCAGTTATGGCCAAAATAAGAAAATGGTTGCAGACTTCTTTTTTTTTTGAAAATGTGGAACAATTTTGTATAAGTACAATCTGCATCATCTATCTCAAGTTAGAAGAAATATAGATCATTGGAGTCCACTTCATCAGCCATAAATGACCCATTTTCTCCTTTGGTGCATGAAAAACATTCCCAAAACTATCGAACTGACTACCGACAATCATCCTAACTCCCCAATGATCGATTTGTGCACAACTCCAAACAAGACAACCTCACCATCGATCGTCGATGATATTCATTACTGAATGGAAATCCCAACCACTTCGTCCATCGCTTGATAATGGACCCATAATTAATCAATGATCCCCAATGACTGTAAAAAACATTTCCTCAATTCGGTTGACCTAATTCATTAACCATCTACCATCAATGTTCGCTAACATGACAACTATGATGACGTGAAAACTACGTTGATGTGACATGGCACATGGATTCTTACATGGCATGACACATCATCTTGAGACATGAAATGGGATGACATGGCATGAAACATGGATGGTTATGTCACATGACACTTCATCACCTTCTTTTCTGCATTGTCCATTGACAGTTTCTCTTGGAATAATCTAAACTTAGGACTAAAATTTGTTGATCCCCAATCCATCAGCCATCGGCAATCTCATATGGAAATTAGGCGAACTTCAAGCCTTCTCCAAACATTCTAATCCCTGATCCATCAAATATCAATGATCTCAAATGGTGAAATTCAACACTTCGCCAAACTTGTTGATCTTTGATCCATCGACCATCAACAATCTCAAATGGAGAACTTTAACACTTCACCAAACTCGTTGATCTGTGTTCCATCGGCCATCGATGATTTCAAATGTTGTTTTTCCAAACTTCAACACTTCGCCAAACTCATCGATCCATGATACATTGTCCATTGATGATATTATATTTCATTTGGATGAACTTCAACACTTTTCCAAACTCATTCATCCCTGATGCATTGGCGATGGACGATCTCAAATGGAGAACTTCAAAATTGACACAAATTCGGCCAAAACCTAGGTGAATTTGGGCCATTGATATTTCATGCATGATGATCTCAACCATTGTTCTTCTCCAACTTCCCAAACAACCAAAAATGAATACGAATCGTTGATCTTCCTTCTTTTCAAAACTTTTGAAATGAATCTCACACATTGATCGCATAACATTGTCAAACTTCAAAACTTTATCAATTTTTAAATTTATCAAGGGCGAATATCGACCATTGATGTAGAGATCAAACACAATCTCGGTTGTAGATTCTCTTAACTCTTCCCCGTGCTACAAAAACCATTAAAAATAATAATTTTTCAACCTTTCGCGTAAAATTTGGATATGAAAATCTACATATCGAATCTATTAAACTTATTAGATAGTTTGAATTATTTCAAACTGAAATTTTCCCATGAATTCAGGGATCTTTCTCTCCAATTTTCCACATTTTTCCCCAAATTCAAACATATCAAAATCTGTGATAGTGAATCTTCTTGATTCACACTTGTTTTGGCCCATACCAGTCCAATGTTTCAACCAAAAGATCTGATACCAATATGTATAATACCCAACCACCCACAGAATGGTCACACTACTTCAAAATCTCACTTCAAAATTGGTTTCAAAATTTTGATAACATCTAATTAGTAAAGAATCATGAAAGAACACCATAACAACACATGCAATAATAAACATTCATGATTCAACATAATATAAATTTTAAACATTCCATGCACAACAATAACCAACAAGCATGCACATTAAATATACACATCTAAGAGATATTAATTAATATACAATGGAAATAAATACACAAGCATAGAAACACATGACAGAGAAACTTATCTTAACAAAATGAATCACCAACTGATTGCAGACCAAGGACATTCCACACAACCATGCACACTTCTATTCCAATTCTCAACAACAGGTCACCCACGATCCATGGCTATGAATCTACAAGGATGGTTCCAGGGTGTCTCTCAACTTCCCAAAACAGTCAACACTCAAGCTCTCATAGGTTTCTCAACGCACAACAATACAAACTACACCGTCTCTCTTATATCCAACCTACACAACCCAAGAGAATGAACTCCCTTCTCTGCCATGTAGATCCTCATGTTTTCCACCTCCTTTGCAAGATACCAAATATATATAATATGTAGAACATAAATAAAATGCTAGAAATGGAAGGATAACAGTAAAATATCCATCATAATCTTCACAATAACACAGAAATGATATAAGAATAGCAATATAAATAACACTTTGATTCAGAAAGAAATGTTCACAGGCCTCTTCGAGGGGGAAAATCAAGCAGTGCTCTGTTACAATAATCTCCAAGCTAGGGTTTTCATACCCTTGACCCTTATTTATACTAAATATGTCTATTAACAGAAGCATCTAGAGGAAGATCCTCCTAGAAGTGGAAGCTTCCATTAGGTCTTCTTACATCTGCCTTATTCTATTTTATTGAAAGGCCTTATTAATACTGACCTTTATTACATCAGAATACATTGATCTACCTATGTGCGCGTTAGGAACTTAACATGTCCGCCCCCTTAAAAACAACCTTTTCCTCAAGGCTTGAGATGTGGAAACTACTGCAGAATGGTAGCTGGTTCCCAAGTGGCATCTGCTGGAGTCATATATTTCCACTGTACTAGCACTTCCTTGATGGTTCTCTGACGCAGGCGACACTCATGCTGGTCCAAAACTGCTTTTGGCTATAGCCAAATGGATCCTTCTTCAGCTAACTCTGGAAGGTTGGTTTGAATTTGGCACCTAGTTCCAATCACCTTCTTCAAGCATGAAACATGAAAAACAGGATGTAGCTTCGACTGACTGGGTAGAGATAATTGATATGCGACTTGTCCCACACACTTGAGAACTTTGTAAGGACCATAAAATTTGGGTGCTAGCTTTTGACAATGCTCGGCCTTGAGGGAAGCTTGCTTATATAGTTGCAGTCTCAGAAACACCTAATCCCCTTCTGCAAATTGACATTCAGAGTGAACTTGATCTGCCTGCTGCTTCATTCTATTATGTGCCATGACCAAGCTCTCTTTATGGGTACGAAGGATATCCTCTCGAACTGTAAGTGTTTGGTCAACCGCTTGGACCTTTGAGGTACCCAGTAAGTATGAGATAACTGAAGGTGGCTTCTATCCATATACCGCTTCAAAAGGAGTCATGTGAGTGGTTGTATGGTATGTAGTGTTGTACCACCATTCGGCAAGGGGTAACCATTGAGCCCATTGGTGTTGTTTTTTAGAGGCAAAGCACCTCAGATATGTTTCCAAACACTTGTTGACAACTTCCATTTGACCATTCTTCTGGGGATGATAAGCTGAGCTGAGATGCAATTGTGTGCCTTGTAGCTTAAATAGTTCTTGCCAAAAATTGATTTTGAAAGTTGGGTCTCGATAAAAAACAATAGAGCGTGGCATGCCATGAAGCTTGAATACCTGGTCCATGAAAATTTGAGCCACCGTGGATGCAGTAAATGGGTGGTGAAGAGTGCAAAAATGAGCATACTTGGAAAGGCGATCCACCACCACCATTATGAATGATTTATTCCCCGATTTGGGTAAGCCTATAATAAATTCCATAGAGATATCCTTCCAAATAGCAGGGGGAATCGGAAGTGGTTGGAGGGTGCCTGAAGATTTGACTATTTCTCCCTTGTTGCATTGACACACCTCACATTCAGGGACAAACTTACGGATGTCCTGTTTCATACCATCCTAGAAAAAAGAACGTTTGACTCGGTCATATGTTTTGGTGAACCCTGAGTGCCCTGCTGTGGGTGTAGCATGAAGCTCAGAAAGAACCGTGGATTTGAGCTTGGATTGTTTACTTAAATACAAGCAACCTTTGTATCAAAGCTCATCCTGGAGCTAGGAGTACCCTAGGGGAGTCGGATCCTTGTTCTACAGTTGTTGGATCAGATGCGAACTTTTGGGATCTTGAAGCCATTCTTGGCACAAAGCTTGGAGCCAATTGGGTACAATGAAGGAAAGATAAAAAAGGGATCCTTCATCTTCATATTTCTGGGACAGTGCATCTGCCACGACATTGTCTTTGCCCTTCTTGTAAATGATCTCATAATCATATCCAAAGAGATTAGTCACCCATTTTTGTTGTTCCTATGAGGAAATGCATTGTTCCAAAAAGTACTTGAGGCTTTGATGGTCGATCTTAATTTGGAAGCGTTGCCCCAAGAGATAAGGATGCCACAAATCAACGACATGCAAAATTGCCAACATTTCTTTTTCATAAATGGGTTTGCCTAGATTCCTTTCAGACAGTTTCTTGCTAGTGAAGGCCAAAGGTCGACCCTCTTGCATAAGGACAACGCTGATTCCTTTCCCTGAGGCGTCACATTCCAACACAAAGGTCTTTGTGAAGTCAGGAAGGGCCATAATCAGAGTGGTGCACATGGCTATCTTTAAGGTTTGAAAAGCTTGAGCAGTGACTGGAGTCCAAGTGAAAGAGTTCTTTTTGAGGAGAGCTATGAGAGGCACTACAATATTTCCGTAGTTCTTAACGAACTTGAGATAATACCCTGTGAGGCCCAAAAATCCACACAATATTTTGAGAGTCTTTGGGTGTGCCTAGTCTTGCATATCTTCAATATTTTTTGGGTCCACCCTGATGCCATCCTTTCCATCCAGATGACCCAAGTATTCTAATTCTGAGGCACCAAAAGAGTCATTGGTAGGGATCTTGAGTTTGGTGCAGAGTGATGCAAAGACATATTCAAGCTGGGTGGTCAGTTTGTGTTCGACTTCTGCCATTGCGGACTACACAACTGCATTTAAAAATGAATTTATGGTGGTATGAATGGATTCATCACGAGAGGAAATAGTAGCACTGAGTTGTTGCACTTCTTGTTGGGTCTCAAGGAAACCAGATTGTAAGGTGTTGAAGCGAGACTCTAGTTCTTGGCTATGGGTATGGGCCATGAGGATGGGTGAACTGAAAAGAGAGCAGGCGGGGTCATAATTTTTTGTAGAAAAATTATATGGATGAATATGATAAGGGAGAGGAGATGAATCTAATGGAATAGGTCTCAAATAGTTGTGGGTTTATACTTTGGTCTGAAGAATATTGCAGTATTGAAATCCCCAAATTCTTAATTAGAAAGAAATGTGTATTTACTTGGCAATCTGAACACAGATGCGCGGCAATAGATCTCGTTGGTTCAATTTGTTTATGTTCCCCAAGGGTTAGGTATTCAAGGGTTCTACAGACAAGGGTTTTCCCTATGCTATAGCTCTTTGATATACGTGCAGGGTCCAACAATAGTACTCGGTCCAATATCTTAGGGCACTAACTAAGGAGGATAGACCGTACCCTTAGCCGTACTACCCGACTACCCAGGTACTAGAGAGTATCTTCCCGAGTGTTGTTCTCGGTGACACTATAGCAGTCCGACGACCGATAGGTTTATTTAAAGAGGGCTTCAGGAAATCTAGGTCGATCCGTACACAGGTTTTGTCTGATGCACTACCACTCGAAGGGGTACCAACAGAGGTTACAAGGGTGGCCAACAGATGTTCCCTTAAGAACCACTTGTATTTCCTATGTGTATGAATCCCTCAACCATGGGTTTATGCGTGTAATGACAGATATCTGTGGATTAAAGAGGTCGGAATACGTCTCTGCCCTGAAAAAAAATACCCACAATTTCTGCCAAGGAAAGTGCTCTCATACCACTTGCAAGATACCAGATATATAAAATATGCAGAACAGAAATAAAATGCTAGAAATGGCAGAATAACAGTAAAATATCAAGCATAATCTTCACAATAACAGAGAAATGATATAAGAATAGCAATAGAAATAGCACTTTGATTCAGAAATCAATGTTCACAGGCCTCTTCGAGGGGGCAACCTCCAATCGAGCAACGCTCTGTTACAATAATCCCCAAGCTAGGGTTTTCATACCCTCTACCCTTATTTATACTAAATATGTCTATTAAGAGAAGTATCTAGAGGAATATCCTTCTAGAAGCAGAAGCTTCTATTAGGTCTTCTTACATCCACCTTATTTTATTTTATTGAAAGGCCTTATTAATATTGACCTTTATTACATCCAAATACATTGATCTACCTATGTGTGGGTTAGGACCTTAACATCCTTCCAGGGCTCGAGTGCATTCGGTCAAGAATCCCCATGCTGGGACTCTAAAGATTCACAATTTTGAACAAAAAATAACAAATATCCATGCATCTTAGACATGCAAGAATTAATTCATGGTAGGAATACACTAGAAAATACTACAACCAAAAAAAAATGGATGCATTCCTTAGCAATTCACCCCTATGTCCGAATCGAGAACAAGAATTAATTAAGAATAATGAATGAGTGAAAGAGTGAATGGGGAGTGAACATAATTGAAAAGTGTGAACAATGAGGAACGAGTGAACCACCAAACAACCCCAAAATGGGTTTATATATTTACCTCGAAATCGAGAACCACATGTCCTTCTCGAAGAAGCTCATGTGACTACTTCTCTAGATTAAAACACTTATGGGTAAATAAAATATAATAAAAAAATTTACTTATCCCCTTAATCCCCCTCTCTTTTGGAATCATAGCCCCCTATAATTCTTGTCCTTTTCCATATGGTAGCCAACAATGCATCTTATTATTATTAATGATAAAAGGATTACATTTCTCTAGGCACTCCGACCTTTCATAAAATAACAAAATACATTATTTGATCTAGGGTATTACATGGGTGCATTTTCCTTCAGAACAAAATGATTTGGGGATCTCCAAAATTCATAGTTATGGATTGTATTTTGGCCCAACAGGTCTAAGATAGTGTTTGGTTATCATTATGCATGTTTTTGTTGAAAACACAACAACTTGGTGAGGTTGAATGCTACTTTGGGGGTAGTTTAGGAATTTTATGAGTGTAATACGCTTGTTTCCCCCAGTTTTTAAATATAACTATAACTGGACAAGAGACTATGAAAGACTAGATATGTGTGAATGTTTGATTTGATGAACCTTTGTATAAAAGGCTCAATGTATGTATTTTTTGTTATTAATAGAAAATGGATAATTGTTGCATAACTACTGAAAAGGGGAGGGTTTGCTAAGATATACCATGGATGATATGAGAGAAGAGGTGAGGGAAACTAGGAATGGTTGATATTACCCTCACCAAACCAGTACCTTACTAGATGTAATTACTAAATAGTCCTCTAACCCAGAAATGAATTACCAGTTAGGCTGGTAATGGGAAGGCCCTCCTCCAAAGTTAATGAGGATATGGGGCATGGTACCCATCTGTAAGACTTCCATACCTAACCACAAGTTGGGAATTCATACACATGCAACCTTGTTGAGGAAGGAAAGAAATAAAGTAATTCAAGGACAGAGGAAGATATGCAAGGAAGCAGAGTGGACAAAAATGATCTCCAAAAGAGAAGAGATTTCTTTCAACTCAGGATTTGAAAGGAAAACTGAGAAGTAAGATCTTTCTAGACATAAGAATCCATGGGCAATATTTTCGCTACAAGATGATAAATGAGGATGACAAGTGACTATGTAAGTACTCGTGCAAACCTCATTGATTGGTATAGAAAAAAATGGTTGCCAGGATCTTGTGGGAGGAGGGGAGTAACCTCTGTCCCTGACTGTCATTGAGCAAGGAGAAAGAGTCTCTCTCAGAGAATAATGGTCTAGCTCAGGGGTGGCCAACGACAAATTTGTGAGGAGTGGTTCTGTCTATGGTTGGGTGGAAACTGGCACCCCGTTCAACAGTCTCTTCACGGTTTCCATTTTGTGATAAGTATATTCATATTATGTGTAATGAAATGTATGTGATGGTTGAATGTCTATGTTTATGGTTAAGTTTTACATTTTTTGAAAAGTTATTACAAATGCTCATTTACTTCTGTAAACTGCTATATTTACATGGTATTTTGTTTGCCACAGTTTAACAACTAGAGAACTATGTCACGTGAGTCTGTAAATCGAGTCTAAGCATAGGCTATGGTTTCTGCACTGGTTGGAGATCTCCTAAGGGGAATTTTCCCCATGATGCAATTTGTAGTGAAAGAGTCATGATGCATTTAGCCATATTATTTTAGTGTTGTCGACCTCTGAAACTCACTTTGCGGGAAGACTAAGTTCGAATTCATTGGAAGTAGGGCACTTCCATTAGAACCTTCACCTATATGACCATGGGTTCGTGCCCAAGTCCTTAACCAATTCACACCTAAGAGATCATTGTGTAGCCCATGAGAAGTTTTTGAAGACCCGTGTGACCAAGGTCTGGGAACCCTGTGCTAGGCCTAAAAGGAGCTAAGTCTTTCTTGCTTCAGAATTCTGGGAGTTCAGAACTTCGGGGTGTTACAAACTTAACATTTTCAAACTTGTCGAAGGAAACTTTTTGACACGATCAACCACGAGGTTGACTGATGTCTAGCAGTTTCCATAACCCTAGAATAATAGACATGTCCCACACTTACACCCTGACTTACTCACCAATTGTGAAGTAACGCAAGTCGCAGATACAAGGGTATTCAAGAGTTTCCTTGGTTGTTGGATCTACATCAAATTCAACTCTGACGTTGACCATGTTGGGGGAACAGTGATGTCATGACCCAAAATTCCCAGAATGCTAGAGTTGAAAATTGATTGGGGACATGGATATGGGAATCTATTGGGAATGACTCTCATTTGCTAGAACAAACTTAGTGAAGAGGTAGTGCTAAGTACTTCATCGAAGTCCCACTTTGGGAGAATAGTGGTGGTTTAATGCCAAAATTTTCAAATGCCAGAGTTGCAAAGAAACTTATATCATCGATCTAAGGACCCTTCACAATCCCTCTCAATCATCTGATAAACCAAGAATAAGGACTTCTGTACAATACTTTGGTGAAGTCTTCCTCCAGGAGGAAAGGAGTGTGGGGTCAGTAGAAACTCCCAAATGTCAAAGTTACAAATTAATGTGAGTCATAGATTCAAAGAAAATTGGTGGATACTTTGGACTTCAAAGCTCCAGGAGGTTTGGCAAGTAGGTGAAGCTAGGAACACCTAGAGGCTGCTAGTCCCAGATTGACGTGGCACTCTGAAGTCACCTAGGATGATGTGGACCCCTGTCCTGTATGCCACATGTCACCCTAATTGTTTCTTCTCACAGACCCTAAAGGCCATTAGAACATGACATGTGTCATCCTCTTACGAGGACACATGATACCCTGGCCCTTGTTGTGTGTCATCCCCCTGATGCATGAATGCTTGGTCAAAGGTTGGTGAAGTACCCTAGACTTCAGGAGTTCAGGACTTTGAAAATATTGGGAGGATGGAACATTTGGGATAAATAAGTTGAAGGGTCGGACCCACATATCCCTATCTCTATGTATAATGTGTCACCACGTCTAATTGGGGAACCCTCAGGAGGTCGGGACTTTGCGACTCCAGAGCATGTACACGTAAAAAGAAAAAGGGGTGTTCAGAGCCGAACGTCGAACTCCCCTCTATCCTATGTGTTAAATAAGGAACAAGCCCCCACTGTTGAATTGCATGATGGGTGGACTTCCACTGTATATGTGTAAATCTGGAGATGGTATGAATGATACAAACCCATGTGGTTCTTGACTAATAATGCTCGAAGATATTTGAGAGGAAATAACTTGCAATCCATAAGTCAAATTTCAGTATAGTGGCAACCGTTATAAATCTCATGGTGTGAAGAAGCCAATTGCGATCATGGAATTAGGATTTGAGATAGTTAAGAAAAACAAAATTATGATGCCCCATCCCTTAAAACATTTTTTAGGGGTCGGGTGTGTTACAAATTCGTATCCAAGCATTGAAAAAACACTTTCCTTTCTTGGGCTCATGCATGAGTCGCATAAAAATATTATTAAATAACTTTAAGGGGTAACACCCTACCTTACCCCCTTCTATAAGAAACATGTATGAACCTATACTCAAGAGAGGAATGAAACCTTCTATTGTTGATAGAGGTTTTGGAAATATGCATTGTATGTTGCTAATGTTTCCAAATAAAGAAGCTGACTTCACCTTGCAATGATACGTGTTGTTCATAAAATGGTAGATAAATAACTAACAAAAAGGCTTTTATCAAAACTCAATAAGTTAGTGCACAACATGGAAACTAGAGTGCAAGGTATGGTGAGACACCATGAGTTGGGGGAAATATCCCACAATAGAGAGGAAGAATATGATGAGAGGAGGGTGGTGGAAACCCCTCCATATTTGGCTAAAACTGTAAGAAGCCTCATGGAATAATTACAGTGTTGAAAGGCTAGGAGTGAAAGGATGATAAAAGAGAGGGAAAATAAAACTGAAATTAATGTAGTCTTACTACAAATCTAGTGAGACATACAAAGGCAGCTGCAACATGGACCAACAACCAGTCATGTGCACAGACATCATATGAAGAAAACTCCAAGTCCACCCGAGATACAAATGCATCGTCCTGAAAGTGTCCACACCAGTAGGAGCATCTCAATGAAGGCCCAACATGGAGCCAAGAGACACTCATTGGAATATTCCTCTGGTGAGGACACTGAAAAATCCAACGAATATTCCAGTGGTAAAACTAGTTCATATTCCCAAACGAAAAGGAAGAAAAGGAAACATTCCAAGGGCCATGACCATGGACAATTTAATAAATCTAAACCTCCCAGCTTCGATGGAGTGATTAAAAAGGGGGAAGAAGCAAAATTTTGACTACTCAGATTGAAGAAGTACTTCAGAGTCCATGACTGCTATGAAAAATTAAAGGCCCAAATATCCATTTTCAACCTGAATGGGAAAGATTGCATTTGATGGGAGGACCTTAGTAATGGGAAAGGAATCCACGAGAAGGAATTGTCATGGAAACAATTTGAGAAATACTTTAAGAAGAAGTATCTATCAGAAAAGTAATTTGATGGGAAGGTGAAGGATTTATCTGAATTCAATATAGGACAACTCACCATAGATGAATATATAATCAAATTTCTGGAGCTGATGAGGTACATTCCCTACATAAAGGATGGAAAACTAAAGATGAAATGATTTATTAGTGGATTACCTCAATCCTACTGGGACTGAATTCAGTTTGATGAACCAAATACATTAGAATATATTGTTTGAAAGGCAAGGTATTGCTATGAGCAATTCAAGAATAAGATGGAACCCCAAGAATACTGGAAGAAGAAAAAAAAATTGGGATTCAAGAAGAACAAGTTTAAATCCTAAAGATTTAAGAACCATGGGAAAATCTCTAGGATGAGCCCTCCTACTAGAAGTGTGTATCAGAAAACATTTTCATCCCAGAATGGAAATAAACCATTCAGAGAAGTCCCAAGTAATACTGATAACACAAAGAGAAAACGCTTGAAATGTTGGGGTTGTGGAGAATAACATTTGATGAGGGATTGTCCACATCAAGAACATAACAATAGGAGGGTCTACAACTTCCAAGAGTCTACCATATTCAATTATGTGGCTAGGAGTATGCCACAAATTTATGTAGCCTTGGATAATACACAAGTTGACCACCAAGCTTCAATGGTGGAGATGGAAGGTATGATTTCCAACCATCCTGTTTCCATTTTAATTGACTTGGTTCTAATTTGAGTTATGTCACCCCTCAAACTATTGAGAAATGTAAATTGAAACAACTTAAACATGTCAAATCTTGGTTGGTACAACTAGCCACTGGAACCAAAAGGATGGTAACAGATGCCATACCAACATCCCAATTCATTATGAATTGATTACCCACCCGAGCAACCCTAAACATGCTCCCTTTAGGATATTATGACGTATTGATTGGCATGGTGCTTCCCATAAAACCAATTTGGACTGTTACAATAAAAATTTGAAGTGTAAAGATGGAGAAGGGACAAGGATAACCCTACAAGGGATTAAAAATCCTGTCCCAGTGAGACAAATATCATCCCTCCAAGTGAATAAGTATTGCAGAAAGGGATGCCCCTTGTATGCAATACAAGTGTTGAACTCTATTGAGAACAACAAACCCAGCCTACAGAACCATCCCATATTAAGAGAGTATAAATATGTATTCCCAGAAGAGGTGCTAGTTCTACCTCCAATAAGGGATATTGACTTTTCAATAGAACTTGGACCATGAGTGGTGCCAATGTCTAGAACACCCTAGATAATGAGTACACTAGAGCTAGTTGAGCTCAAACTACAACTAAAGGAGATGTGGGAAAAATGCTACATTTGACCTAGTGTGTCTCCATGGGGAGCACCGACCTTGTTTGTGAAAAATAAGGATGGCACACCCATATTATACATAGATTATAGACAACTCAATAAGATGACCATCAAGAATAAGTATCCCTTACCAAGGATCGATGAAATTTTTGACCAATTAAGAGGTGATACAATTTTATCCAAGATTGACTTGAGGTATGGATACCATCATGTCCTAATTAAGGATGAAGACATCCACAAAACAACCTTTAGGGAAAGATATGGTCACTATGAATTTGTGGTGGTGCCATTTGAGCTTCCAATTGCACTAGCCACTTTTATGTGCTTAATGAATAAAGTACTCAGAACGTTATTGGATAGGTTTGTGCTAGTTTTCATTGATAATATCCTAATTCATTCCAAGAATAGGGAAGAGAATGAAGAACATCTCAAGCTACTACATCAAGTTCTAAGAGAACATCAACTCTTTTCTAAGTTTAGTAAATGTGACTTTTTCCAGAAACAAGTCCATTACTTAGGCCATGTTATTTCTGAGGAAGGAGTGGCAGTCGATCCTAACCAGATCAATTCCATTATAGATTGGCCTATCCCAAAGGATGTATCTGATCTCAAATCCTTTATGGGACTAGCAGGGTACCATAGAAGGTTCATTAAGGGATTCTCCAATATTGGTTTTTCAATCACCTCGCTTCAGAAAAAGGGGGTTAAATTAATTTGGACATCTTAATGTGAAGAAACATTTCAAGAGATGAAATATCTTCTAAACAATGTGCACGTGTTGAATATTGACAACCCAAAAAATGACTTCCTTGTGTGTACAAATGCATGTAAGGAAGGGATCGGAGGAGTCCTTATGAAAGAAGGAAATATTATTTGATACCAATCCATAAAATTGAATGAGCATGAAGTCAATCATGTGACCCACAATGTGGAATTGGCTACCATACTACACGCTTTAAAAATTACCTCTTAGGTAGAACATTTTTTCTTACGACAGACCATAGTGTGTTGAGATATTTGTTTGACCAACCAAAACTTGATGTTAGACAAGCTAGGTGGATGGATCTCCTTAGTGAGTTTGATTTTGAAATCAAACATATCAAAGGAAAGGATAATAGGGTGGTTTATGCCCTTAGTAGAAGTATGAAATTGATTCACTTGGCATTTGTAAGTGCTAGTGAATCAGAGATCAAAGAGAGAGTCAAATGTGCACAAGAAACAAATGCATTTTTCAATACCGTGACATCATACCTAAAACAAGAGCCCACAGGGATCAAGTACGATGGATATCAAATGTTTAATGATGTCCTGGGAACTTACAAAGGTAGATTGTATATTCCGAACTATGACGACTTGAAGAGGTTCATAATGGATGAACTGCACAAAACACCATATATTGTTCATCCTGGTTATCAAAAATGATCACGACCACTAGAAGACTATGTTATTGGCCCAAACTCAAAAAGGAAATAGTTGATTACTTAGCTAAGTGTCTAGAATTTCAACAAGTTAAGGAAGAGAACTGACACCCAGAAGGGTTGTTGCAACCCTTGCCAATTCCCAAATGGAAATGGGAAACCATCTCCATGGATTTCATCAGAGGGTTACCAAAATCAACCAAACAACACGAGGCCATAATGGTAGTTGTGGACAAACTGAGCAAGGATGCTCACTTCATTCCCAGCAAGTCAACTTGCAAGGAAATATATATTTCCATTATTTTCATGAAAGAGATATTTAGACTTCATGGCATTCCTAAGGAAATTATATCCGATAGAGACACAAAATTTACTTCAAACTTTTGGAAATCTATGTTTGTTGGTTTTGAAACAAAATTGCTCTTTATTACAATGTATCACCCTCAAATGGATGGGAAGACAAAGAGGGTAAACCAAGTGTTAGAATACATATTGAGGACGCATGCAATGCATCACCCCAAGAAGTCAAAATACTACCTACCACTGGTAGAATTTGCCTAAAACAATGGTTATTAAGAGTCATTAAAAATGATCCCTTTTGAAGCCCTCTATGGAAGACAATGCAACATTCCAATCAGTTGGAAGAAACCAGTAGACAGAGTTATAATCGAGCCAGATATGCTAAAGGAAATGGAACAACAAGTAATTCATGATCCAAAAAGATCTTTTAAATGACAATGGTTGAGTTACTTAACATGTGTTAATTAACCATTTAGGAAGCTTAATGAAAGAGGAAGAAGTTATATAAGAAATATAACAGCCATATGTACATGTACAGAACTGAAATGAAGCATAAAACAACAACAAACCATAATATCAATGTGATAACATAGTTTGACAATGTTGCCTACGTCTCTGGGCCTTTGACTCGGTGGGTGAGGCTTTCTTATTTATGTTCAAAGATCAATAAGTACATCACAACAGTGCCAAAAGGTTACAAAATGGATATGTTCTTGTTCTACCATATCTCAAGAACCCAACATAAGGAATGACACCCAAATCGAATGACTCGAGCACCCTGAAATGGCCCACAAAGGTGCGCTCCTCAACAACTTCCCTTCATAAAAATGGCTTTGGCTTTGAAAATATTCAGCATAAACCTACTCTGAATATCCTCCCATGGCCTCAAGAAGGCCTGGTTTATATATATCTGAAGTTGGTAACCATTTCCCAACCTCCTCCCAAGACCTAGCCTAAAAAAGAGCCCAATATCCCCCCACAAGGGCCAAAAATCTCCAATAACAGCTGAAGAAATCATGTAAAATCACTATTCTAAAGTGAAAAAACCACTTTATTACAAAAATATGGACATAATCCCCATGTAATAGGAACGCGCTCCAAAACAGGTTCATATGGAACTCATGTGGCCAGGCACCATCCCCTAAGGGCAGTGCGCTAACCCTTTCCCCACAAGTCTAGGTCACATGGTAGATTATAATAAGACCCTGCCCCAAGATATGCTCCCAAAACCTTGGTCACCACCCCTAATTATATGCATGGTAAGTGTCGGTGGTTAAGCGTGGCCCCACACCCTTTGTTGAACCATGGACTGGAGCCCCCTCCATAAGGCTGTGGTTAAATGAAATAATAAGTCTGCGGGTCGGGGCTACACCCCAACCATCTTTCACCACCTCTTTACCATTTAAGACACTTTATATATTATAAAGTGGGATTGTATTAACAATTCCAACCATAGCGCATTGACAATCTGACCTTCCCCAAGTCATTTCTCCTACCAAGAGGTCATGGGGTCAAATCCCATGAGGCTCAAATTTTTTTTACCAACGAACAAATGTTGGGGTGCCACGTGGCACCTTTTCATTTGCCCATGAAATGCACCACTTGTCGAAGCGAGATTGTACCACTGTCATCTACCCAATCAAACTATTGTTGTGGTGCCACATGTCTCAATGCTATGTGAACATGATGACATCATGTTGACGTTAGCATTGACTTTTTGCGAGTTGACTGTTGACTTTTTGCATGTTTGGGAAAATGAAAAGAACACGATATCAGGAGCATACGATGTATGTTTGAGCCCGTTCAAGTTTCTTTGGGTTCATATTGATCAGACCTACACACACGTCCATTTTGAAGCCATTCTCATAACATTGATTCTTAGGCCTTTCTAAGCCCTATCAGGCTCCTAGATCCGATTCTAGATCAATTCATATCAGACATAATATGAAAATAGCCCAAGATAGAAAAAAGAGATATGCATATAGGAAAAGGACTCCTAGAGATTTCAAAGCAGGGGATAATGTGTATCTTTGAGTTAGACCGAGGAAAATCTCTTTTAGGATGGGAGCTTTTTCCAAGCTGGCACCTCAGTATTCTGGACCCTTTGAAATTTTTGATAGAGTGGGAACTATGGCCTATAGGATAGCACTCCCTTCCACAGTAAAGGCACATATTGTTTTCCATGTTTTGTTATTAAATAAATATGTGCATGGTTCTAATCATATTATTGACTAGTCTATGATTCAGGTGGAATCAAAGGGAAAATTCCTGCCAAAACCTCAATGCATGATAGACAGGAAAGAGACCCCACTCATGAACATAAACATTGCATAGGTCAAGGTGCAGTGGAAACACTTTGTCCAGTATGAGGTTACATTGGAAATAGAGGATGCCATGAGACAAGCATATCCATTTTTGTTTACTTATGTACATACAAAGCACATCGGTAGATAGAACATCGAGGATGATGTTCCTTTAATGGGGAGGGGATCATAATACCCATCTTTCCTCCAGTTTGTAAATATAACCATATTAGATATGTGTGAATCTTTGATTTGATGAACCTTTGTATAAATGGGTTAATGTATGTATTTTTGTTATTAATAGAAAATGGATAAGTGTTGCATAACTGTTGAAAGGGGGGGTGTTGCAATGAGATACCTTGGATACTATGAGAGAGATGGTGAGGGAAACCAGGAATGGTTGAGATGAACCTCACCAAACCAGTACCTTAATGGATGTAATTGATAAACAATCCTTTGACCAAAAAATGAATTACTAGTCAGGCTGGTAGTTGGAAGGCCCTCCTAAAGAGTTAATGAGGAGATGGGGCAGGGCACCCATATGTAAGGATTCCAGAACTGACCACGAGTTGGGGATTCATACCCACACAACCTTTTTAAGGAAGGAAATAAATGAAGTAATTTGGGGATAGAGGCTTATGTGCAAGGAAGTATAGTGGATAAAAATGATCTATAGAGGAGAAGAGAGCCCTTTCAACTTGGTAGTTGAAAGGAAAACTGAGAAGCAAACTCTTCTTGGGTGCAAGATTGCATGGGAAGGATTTTCAATACAAGATGATAAATGAGTCTAATAAGTGACTATGGAAGTACTCGTACAAACCTCCTTGATTGGTACAGAGAAAATTGGTTTCCAAGATCTTGTGGGAGGAGGAGAGTAACCTTCGTCCCTTACTGTCATTGATCAAGGAGAAAGAGTCTTTCTTAGATCATCATGGTATAGCTCGGGGGTCGGAAGTGGTAAATACATAAGGAGTGCCTGTGCCTATGGTTGGGTGGAAATAACCACCCCTTTCAGCAGTCACTTTACGGTTTCAAGTTTCTGATAAGTATGTTCATACTCTGTGTAATGAAATGGATGTAATGGTTGAATGTTTTTGTTTATGGTTAAGTTTTACAGTGTTTGAACAATTATTAGAAATGCTCATTTTCTTCTGTAAAATACTATATTTACATTGTCTTCTATTTGCCTAAGTTTAACAAATAGAGAACTATCGGACGCGAGTCTGTAAGTGAGTCTAAGTATATGCTACAATTTCTGCATTAGCTAGAGATTTCCTCGGGGGAATTTTAGCCGAGATGGACTTTGTAGTGCAAGGGTTGGGATGGGTTTAGCCAGATTATTTCAGTACTATCGACCTCTCAAATTCCCTTCGCGAGAAGACAAAGTTCGAATCTGGTGGAAATAGGGCACCTCCATCAGACCCTTCACCTGTATGACCATGAGCTCATGCCCAGGTCCTTAACCAATTCATTCCTAAGAGATCAGTGTGTATCCCATGAGAATTTTTGGAAGACCCATGTGACTAAGGTCTCGGAACCCTATGCTAGGCCCAAAAGGAGATGATAATTTCTGGATTTAGAAATCTTATAGTTCAGAGGCTTCGAGGTGTTATGACCTTAACATTTGCAAATCGACCAAAGAAAACTTGTTGACATGGTCAACCAAGAGGTTGATCGATGTCTGGCGGTTTCCCTAACCTTGGAAGAATAGACATATCCCACCGTTAAACCATGACTCACTCACCAATCATGAATTAATGTGATTCTCTGATCCAAGGGAATTCAAGAGTTTCCTTGGCCGTTGGATCTACGCCAAAGTCAACTTTGACAGTGACCACTTCGAGCGAACAATGATATCATGACCCCAAATTCCCCGAATGTCAGAGTTGTGAATTGATTATGGCCATGGATCTGGGAATCCATTGGGAATCACTCTCATCCACCAGATTCGAACTTAGTTAAGAGGTGCGCTAAGTACTTCGATGCTAACGCCAAAACTTCTTAATGTCGAAGTTGTGAAGAAATATGGATCATCGATATAAGGACCCTTTGGGATCCCTCCCAACCGTCTGATGAACCAATAATAAGGACTTATTTGCAACACTTTGTCTAAGTCCTACTTTGAGAGGAAATGAGTGTGGGGCAGGTAGAAATCCCGAACGCCAAAGTTATGAATTGACGTGAGTTGTAGATTCATGGATCTATGTGAACACACCTCGACCATGGGATCTAAGGGGTATTGGGAGACAATTGGCGGGAACTTCAGACTTCAGAGTTTTGGGAGGTTTGGCAAGTATGTGAAGCTAGGAACCCCCAGAGGCTTCTAGTCCTAGGTTGATATCGCCCGCCAATGCCACCTAGGGTGACGTGGACCCCTATCCTGTATGCCATGTGTCACCCTGATTTGGGCTTCTCACAGACCCTAGAGGTCATTATAACATGACATGTGTCATCTCTTGATGATGACACATGTCACCCTTGGCCCCTGTCGCATGTCATCCCCCGGATGCATGAATACTTGGTTAAAGTTTGGTGAAGTAACAGAGACTTCAGGAGTTTGAGACTTTGAAAATATTCAAAGGCTGGGATGTTGGGCCTAAATTATTCGAAGGGTTGAAACCACCTATCCCTGTCTCTATGTGTAATGTGTCACCACATGTAGTTGGGGACCCTTCGGGAGTCTCGGACTTCGGGACTCTGGAGAACATGCATGCAAAAAGAAAAAAGGGGTGTTCAAAGCTAAATACCAAACTCCCCTCTAACATATGTGTTAAATAAGGAACAAACCCTCGTCATTAGATTAGACAGTGGATGGACTTCCACCATAGATGTAGAAATCTGGAGATGGTATGAATGAGACGGGCCCACGTGGTCCTTCACTAATAATTCCCGAAGAGTTTCAGGAGGAAATAACTTGCAATCCATAACTAAAATTGTAGTATGGTGGCAACCATTAGAAAGCTTGTGGTGAGCATAAGTCAATGGAGATCCCAAAATTACGATTTGGGATAGTTAAGGAAAATGAAATTATTATGCCCCATTCCTTAAAAGAGTATTTAGGGGTCGGGTGTGTTACAATGAGTTTGGTTAAAGTGGGTTGTTAAAAGGTTCTCATATGATGAAATTTTGAGTTCAAAATATATGAAAAATAAAATCCTTTCTTTCCATACTTTGGAATCTTGTACTTTGTATCTCAATAATTGGATGCCATTTTTACCATACTCTAAAATCCTTAATTTAACACCACATACATACATCATTAATAGAAACAACTTTATCCTTTAATTCTTTCTCAAAGAAAAATTCTATTGATCTTAATGGTTTGATGGAGATATTAGGTGACATGTCAAAAAACCAAATGCAAAGGGTAACTACCTCTATAAATAAACATTGATTTTCTAATAAATGATATCATAAGAATCCTTGTGATTTTATTAATATGATAAAAATAAACTTAATGGAGGATTTTGGGAAGAAGGCTATGAGAAAATATATTAGAAGAGATGGAGATAATGGGAAACTTAATAGATTTGATATGATCCTTTTTTGGCTCAAGAGTAATAATAAAATCCAAAATAGGATTCATGTTTTTAATCCACCTAGAAGAGGTGTTCCTACAACCTATGTTACTTGTTCATATTTCCCCATTGCTAGAATGGATTCAAGTGGAGAGATATTTTGTTATGATAATCAAAATTGGAAGTTTAATATGGTTGGTCCAATAGATGAAGTGAAGAATCCTATGCGTTATTTTAAGAGGGAATGAAAGGATATTGGAGGAGATCCCATTTTCCCTTGGTAATGGATTGAGGGTGTTCGACAACATAGGTATTCCAACATAGGATGAGCACCTTTAGTAACCAATCACACAACCAAATCAAATATATACACATTGATGTTTTGACATGGAAAAACCCCTACGGGGAAATATCCATGGCCCCATCCAAAATGACCACTTGGAACTGTTTATTAATGCACAAGAAAAAGATTACATAGAGATTTTACAAGAGAGTATCTCACAATTGATCATCGAAAAATTCCCCTCCATGCTCTTTAAATAGAGATCATGGGCCAATCGGGTGTTAAGCCATGGATCAATGGTTGTTAAGATCGAGGAGAATATGAACCGTCGGATCACTCTATGTCAAGAACATATCATGACTGTCAGATTTCCTAACTACAAATGCATACCAATGCATACTTAATAAAGACACTAAGAAACACACTTTTACCTAATGACACATTAGACCAAGTAGATCTTAACTAACTCCTATGTGTCTAAATATCCTAACATCCCCCCTTAAGAACAACTTAGGAAAGGATTGAAGGATTTATAATAATGACACAATAGGAGAAGGAAGGAGACATTAGAGCCTATCCCCCCTTAATGACAACTTCCTAAACTCCTAACATATATCAAATTTTTGAAAACTTCACTTCTATAAGAGACTTTGTGAAAATGTCTGCAACTTGATCTTTTCTAGGGAAAAAGAGAACTTCAATAACTTGATCATGAATGAGATTTTTGATGAAGTGCATGTGTATCTTGATGTGTTTGATGTGTTGATGTTGAATTGGGTCTTTGGTGAGCTTGATGGGACTCTGATTATAGCACCAAAGGATGGTCAGAGGTTGCTACTGAAATCTAAACTCTAAAAGGATCTGTCGAAGCCACAAGGCTTCCTGACTTGAATTTACCACTGCTCGGTACTCTGCTTCTACTGAAGAAAGTGTAATAGCCTCTTGATTCTTACAGGCCCAAGTGACAGGTCCTAAACCAAGGCTGAAAACATAACCTACAGTAGACTTCTAATCATCAGGGTTGTTGGCGCAATATGAATCAGTGAAACTAACCAATAAAGGAGTCCCCCCTGAACTGTAATGTATCCCAAACTCAACTGTAACACAAACATAGTGAAGTATCATTTTAGTTTTTTTCCAATGGATTTCATGGGGTGTTTTCATATACCAGGAAACAAGACCAACAAAAAAGGAAATATCAGGATGTGTATGAGTCAAGTATAAGAGGCTACCTCCTAACTGACACTACAGGGTGGCATCAACTATAGGATAAGTACAGGTGGAAGTAAGCTTGAATCCAAACTAGAAGGGAGAAGGAGATGGTTTACAATAATCCATGTGAAAGCGACGAAGAAGGTCACAAGCATACTTAGACTGGGAAAGAAAAAATCCTTCATTGGTTTGGAAAACTTAGAGGCCAAGGAAATAGTGCAAAAATCCTAAGTCTCTCATTTCAAATTTCTTCTTAAGGCTGGTTTTCACATGGAAGTACAAGTGGAAATAAGCTTGAATCTAGACTGGAAGGGAGAAGGCGATGGTTTACAATCATCCATGTGAAAGAGACGAAGAAGGTCAAAAGCATACTTAGACTGAGAAAGAAAAAATCCTTCATTGGTTTGCAAAACTTGGAGGCCAAGGAAATAGCGCAAAAAGCCTAAGTCTCTCATTTCAAATTTCTTCTTAAGGCTGGTTTTCACATGGTTTAAAAGTATTGAGTCACTACTAGTAAGGATAAGGTCGTCAACATAAAGGACAAGGATTATGAGATGGCTTCCTAGTTTCTTGGTATAGACATTAGGATCAGAATGGCATCTAGAGAATCCAATGTAAATAAGAAATCTTCCCATTTTGTCATACCAAGCTCGGGGAGCTTGCCTAAGAACATAAAGAGATTTATTAAGGGGACAAACAAGGCTAGAGTCATTTTGGACATAGAAAGGAGTTTGTTCCATGTAGATTTCTTCTTGCAAACCTCCATGCAAGAAGGCAGATTTAACATTCATCTGATGGACCTCCCATTTATGTGAGGCAGCAAGGGCAAGAACAAGGTATATGGAATTGATTTTGGCTACATCAACAAAGGTTTCATTATAGTCAATTCCTTCAACTTGGGAAAATCCTTTGGAAACTAACTGAGCCTTGTGTCTTTCATCACTTCCATCTGATGCATACTTATTTCTATATACCCATTTACATCTGACAACTTTTCTTCCTTTTGGAAGAGGTACAAGATCCAAAGTATCCTTTTCCATTAAAGAACGATACTCTTCATTCACTGTTGTATCCCAATCTAGATGACCTGAAGATTCTGAAAATGTCTTTGGATCATGAGTATCTAAAACTTGAGCCAAAAGAGAAGAGGCTCGCTAAAATTATAAACATGTTCGACGCTGATCTCAAGGATCACTGACAAGACCACCAATTGCTTCTCGTGTTGAATGGACCCATCTAGGAAGCGGTGGAACTGGTGTTGTTTTAGGTTCAAAGGACTCATCTGGAGGAAGGTGAGCAGGCGGAGGTGTATTTTCATTCTTACTATGATCATCTGAAGAAGAAACTAGAATAGGAATAGAAGAAGGCACAAACTCTGAAGATGGATCGCGGGCCAAAATATTTTCATCAAATTTAACATCTCTTCTAATAATAATTTCATTACAATGTGGTTGAAGAATTCTATAACCTTTGACATCTTCAGAATAACCAACAAATATACACTTCTCACTTTTAGGTTGCAATGCCTTCCTTTTCTCATCAGGAATATGAGCCCATGCTATACTTCCAAATACACGAAATTGACTTGTATCTAGTTTAAGTTTAGTCCAAGCTTCTTCCAGTGTTATATTTTTAAGAGCCTTTGTGGGAGTGTGATTAACTATGTAATTTTCACAGTTGATTACTTCCGCCCAATACTTTAGACCTAATCCCTTAGATTGGATCATACAATTAGCCATTTATTTTAATGTGCAGTTCTTTCTCTCAGCAATACCATTTTGTTGTGGTGTATATGGAATAGTTTGTTGCATTTGGATGCCCTGTGTAGTGCAGTAAATTGTAAAATTATTGTTCACATATTAACCTCCATTATCTGTTCTTAAAATTTGAATTTGATGTCGAGATTGCTTTTCTACAAGGGTCTTGTAGGCCAAAAACTTGTCAAAAACTTTGCTCTTAAGTTTTAATAAGTAATCCAAAGTACATTTGGAAAAATCATCAATGAAAGTTAAGAAATACTTGCACCCAGAAAAAGAAGAAGAAAGTGGACCACAGAAATCACTGTGAACAAGTTGCAAAGGGACCGAGGCATGCCAAGAGGCACATTTGTCAAAACTATCCCAATGATGTTTTCCGAGAACACAACCAACACAAACACATCTCTGCATGAAACAGGAGGAAGAATAGTCGTCATCTGTTGATTACATAGTTGTTGTAATGAGCGACCGTTTAGATGATCAAACCGCTCATGCCAAAGTTTTCTGAAGTCATTGCTATGAGAAAGAAAAACTGATGAAAAAGATGATGAGCCAAAGTTTTCAAACTTGTACAACCTGGTAATATCATCAACAATTCCAGTTGCAAGAACATGCTTAGGATCTTTTAAATCCTTGATTACAAGTTGGTGAGGTGAAAACTCTACGTTTTTACCTTCACTTGAATGAGTGATTTGATATACTGATAGAAGGTTACAAGAAATACTTGGAACACATATCATTGAAATGACCATTATATGCTTGAATTGTTCTAGATCCTACAACACTAACATATCTATCATCACCAACCAATATTTTCTTGGTGTTACATTCATTTAGAGAAGAAAATATGTCTTTATCCTTAGCCATATGATACAATGCTCCAGAATCAATAAGCCACTCAATTGAAGAAGAAGTAGAAGCTATATTTAAGGAGAAACCAGAAGTAGAAAGTGCATGTCTTGAGAATAAGAAGAAGAAGTAGAATCAATATTGATGTTGTGATTCTTCATCGTTGCTTCTAAATATTTCATCTTCTTGAAACATTTGGACTCATCATGACCATCTTTATCACAAAATTTGCAATGTCTGTGAGTCTTCTTATTTTTATATTTTGATCATTTGTCACCATTAGAAGTTGAAGTTGTCTGAGTGGGTTTGGGACCCTTATGTTTCTTGTTGTTGTAGCGAGGATTTTGCTTCTTGGGATACTTGGGTTTATCTTTCTACTGGGAAACTAAGGCTTCATTGGAGGTACGTGCAGTGGTGATAAATCCTAGTTGTACAAGCTTATATTCCTCTCTAATCAAAGAATCACAAAAGGACTCAAGAGTGGGTTTTTGATAATCTTTCCCTAGAGCCTCTCTCATGGAATAAAAGGTAGATACAAACACAAAATATGCACTACCTAGCTTAGAAAGAATACGATAGATGCAATGCTCTTCCTCCTTTTTTATCTCACATTCTTCACATAAAATTATGAGTGTTTTAAACTTAGATTAATAGTCTCCAAAGAAAGAAAAATCACTTCGACTTAAGGTCAATACTTGATTTTCTAACTTTTGTGCTTGAATAATATTGATTTTACCAAATAGAGATTCAATCTTTTCCCAAGCTTATTGAGGGTCATCAATTTCTTTAACATGGAACCTTAAATCAGGAGAGATGGACATTCCAATTATTCCACGTTCTTAGTCACTCCTATTAGCCCATTTGAATTTCTTATCATCTTCAGTGGGTTCATTTTCCTTTCCCAAGGTAATCAGGTGCAAGCCTTTACTTCTTAATAAAGCTTCCATATGAGATTTCCATTGGAAGTAGTTGGTGCCAGTAAGACAAAGATTACTGGAAGAAGCCATATTAAATCTGTAGATAATATGGACTTAAAAACTGAAACTAATAATATGGATGGAAAGATCTCGAAGAATTATGTGGTTTTAAAAAAAACAACACTAAAAACGGACTTCGGATGTGAAAGTTATGCCCTTTTTAAAAATGGCATAACGAGTAACCAAAGGAACACATGGTGGTGTAAGTTGCTTTATGAAGTGACCCACTTTTATAAAGATAAGTGGGGATCACTTTTACAATGAAGTTATTTTATAAAAGAAAAGGTGCATGCAAAACAAATAACTCTAAAATAAAATATTAAAGCTACTTATAGTGATTCACTTTTATACTTGAAGTGAAATACACTTTACAATTTTAGCATGAACTTTTTCAAAAAAAAGGAACAAAAGAGAGACTTGAACTCAAGACCTCTTACTTAATAAGGCAAATTTTAACCAAATGGTCTAGCAAAATGTATTGTATTTTTTAGGAAGAGGATTGGGGTTGTTGTTTTTTTTGGCCTTGGAGAGCGTGCTAAAATAAAATATTTTCACACAAGAAAAAAAATTCTCTTCTCGATTACAACAAGGGTTAGATCTCAGTTAGCTTACCCAGAAGATGCACCTTTTCCTATCTTGTTCTGATTTTCTGAGATCACACAGTGCGCGGAGAAAATAACATACACAGATCTAAAAGAGTAGCAACCTACAAATAAATAATACAAAACCGAAATAAAACCAAAATGATACTCTGCAAAAATTTAAAAAAAGTGTATTGAGGCTTTATACCTCGAGATCTGGCTGAAATGGCCCTATATTGGGCAAACATAAACCTTTTCGAGTGAAATGAAAAACTTTTCTAGCTGAAACGAGCACTCTGGACGTACTGGAAGAGTCCACTTAGTCCATAAATGCATGAAAATGAAATAAAATGGAGATGAGGCAATCATCTTCACGATCTCGATCTACAAGAGGAGCGGGTCTTCAGACAGACTCTGATACCATGTTCGACAACACAAGTATTCCAATAGAGGATGAACAGCTTCAGTAACCACTCACACAACTAGATCAAATATCAACACACCAATGTTTTGACATGGTAAAACCCCTACGGGGAAGCATCCACGGCCCTAGCCAAAGTGGCCACTTGTAGTAATTTATTAATGAAAAAGAAAAAGATTACATAGAGATTTTACAAGATTTTTTCTCACAATCGATCATCGTCGAACGATCCTCCATGCTCTTTAAATAGAGATCATGGACCAATCGAGTATTAAGCCACCTATCAATGAACATTAAGATCGAGGAGAATATGAATCATCATATCAGTCTATGTCGGGAACATATCGTAACCGTTGAATTTCCTAACTACAAATGCATACTAATGCATAATAAAAAAACACAGTTTTACCTACCTATAAATTAGACCAAGTAGATATTAACTAACTCCTATGTGTCTAAATATCGTAACATAAGGATTGATATTCAAAGAAATGATTTTTTTTATGGAACATAGTGATATCTACATATGTGAAAGTGGTCATTGTCATTAGGCTTTGAGACTGTATAGCCAAATGCAAGTTGTAAACACAAAAAAAATTATGTAGTCACATGGAATATGCTAATTATATTCTATGCCCATAATGTGCATGTCAATGAATCCTTAAAACTAATTACCCAAATGCATATACTGGGTGTAAAATCATATTTGATCATATAGAATGGAATGATTGGATGGTATTATGGAATGGGTAGGGTGATTAGGCCATGCAATTATTTTATCAAATATAATTGATAGGTTTCAAATCCAATTCTGCAACAATTTCAAGAGTTCTTCCATCATTTACCTTCTTGTAAACTTTACAATAGGGTAAGGAGTTGATCCATGGTTATGTAACTAGAAATGGGTTTGATTTAGAATCATTTGTGTGGAATTTACTTATTGAAATATATGAACTTTTTTGTAATTTAAAGGTTAGAAAAGAAGATTTTATCAATACTTCTCAAAGAGACGTTTTCTATGGAATGCAATGATTGTTGGGTGTGCCCTTCATCATCATGGTAAGGATGCTCTCTAATTCTAAATTAGGTTTAGGATTTCAATTTTATCATCATCATGGTAAGGATGCTCTCTAATTCTAAATTAGGTTTAGGATTTCAATTTTATGATTGCTAATTTCTTTACAAGTGACACATCCATATTGCATTCTTCAGTCGATTCCAATTACATCCATGATTTGTGTAAATTTTGCACTCATACATGCAATATAAATGAGCAAAATTTACTTATTTTGTATTTAATGGTTTGGATGTACATAAATGTCTACATATAAATTTTGATTATTACTTTATGTAATATTTTATTCTACCATTTTTTATATTGGTTTCTTAATTTCTTTCATTATGGTTCTTAATTGATGGGAAAACTACTTTTGATTTGATTATAATATTGATAATTTTGTATGAAACTGAGATGTGTTTTCTTATATTTTTAGTTTATTTTTATGAAATATCTTTTTCTATAATATGAATCATTCAGAGGATAATGTATCAAGCATCCCATACAATACTCTTTAAATGGATAGAAGAACATTATTTTTGAGTGGCGAAATACCTTTTGATGAGTATATGTCATGGTGTTCCTAGCCTATACCCTTCGAATAAGTGGGCTAGGTATTAGAGCTGCAATTACTAGATGCTGAAATGCTTTCTTATTTAAAAATTTGTTTCCTTGTTATATGGACTTTGAATCATGCTATACAAAGTATGACATGGATTAACTTTAATTCCCTTGTATGAAATAATAATAGAAACTTATTTGTGATTCCTGATTTTCTAGTTGATGTATGGGTTGCACAAATATTCTCAACATTAAATGGAAAAGAGGAACTACAAACAACTTCAATATTTCATAAAGATGATTTCGTTGTTGTTTTGGTTGGAAGTCCTTTCTAATACAATACCTTATGGTGGGAGCATACCATGAAAATAGAAGCTATCCAACCATGAGCCCTAATGTTTATTAATTAACTTATTACACAAGAATTAGGATAATTTTCTTGACTAACAACTTGAAAGGATGTTATGGTCTAACTTTACAGTTATGCAATTTCTACAATTTCTAGAATTATAAGGGTAGTTTAAATATGGTTGTTATATTTTATGTTTGTAGACTTGTAGAGGTTGGAGGCATGAATGTACGTAAGTATTTAACATAAAATTAGTATTATATTATCTTCATGTAAGAACCAACCATGTGTTGTATTTTATGTTTGTAGAGTTTTAGAGGTTGGAGGCATGAATGTACACATGTATTTAACACAAAATTAGTATTATATTTTGTTCATGTGTGAACCTACCACGCTATCAGCTTCCTTTTGAATAATATTTCATTACAACACTAATATAAAATAAAAACACTTTTTCTTATATCGAGCATTTATATTAAAAAATATCTATTCACTCATTGATGCAAATAAAACCTATCATGCTATAACAATGAATGTTGAGAGGAAATTGTACTATGTAGGGAGATATCTTGTTATGATTATACATGCATTTAAATGTTGTGAGATGTTTTGAATTGTGAAATACAATAAACATGTCTCTGTAATGAATCACAAGTATATTTTAAGATTCAAAATAACTTTATCTCTATACAACTTTCTAGCATTTAAGAAATTGAATATAAAAATTTGGAAATTGTTCTATTTTATATTATAATTTAAAATCATTATCACTTATTATCTTTGATAAAGAATTAGGTTGGTAAGTAATTTAACTTGAAATTACCAAATTTTGTTTTCATAATTATTTCAATTCTAAACATAATTTTTTTGTTAATCAATTTTACAAAATTTAAATAAATATACGGCTTATTTTAATTTTAGATATAAATGCTTTCACAAAATTTAAACAAATATTTCAATTTTAAATATAAAAGCTTTCACAAAATAAAAAATAAATAAAAAAATATTTCAATTTTAAATATAAAATTTTTCACAAAATTTAAACAACCATAATACTCAAATTTATAGACTATCCAACCATAATACTTCAAATTTATTAATTAATATTATTGAACATTTAGTAACATTTTCTTGACTACAAATTTCTCAAGATGCTATGATGACGATATAGACTATCCAACCATAATACTTAAAGTTTATTAATTAGTATTATAAAACATTTAAATTTATTAATTAGTATTATAAAACATTTAGTACCATTTTCTCAAGATGCTATAGTGATAATATAATCTATCTTCACAAGTATGTGCTTTCTAAAGTTCTGAGGTAGTTTAAATCTGGATGTTATATTTTGTATTGGTAAAATTTTATATTTTGTAAAGTTTTAAAGATTGGACTGTGAAAACACATGGTATTTAACAACAAAATATTATTATATTTTATTACATTTTCTTGATGCATGAACCTACCATGCTATAATCTAACTCTTTGAATAATATTTCAGTGCAACATTGATATCAAATAACGATACCTATTTTTTTTTTATGAAACCATCCTATTACAACAATGAATATGAATATTGAGAGATAATTGTATTATGTAGAGAGATATCTTGTTGTGATTATATACATACATACATGAACTATTTTTTTAATTGCAAAATAGAATTAGCATGGTTATATGTAATAAATCATAAGAATATTTTAAGATTAAAAACCACTTTATCTGTATACAACTTTATAGCATTCAAGAATCAAATATAAATATTTGAAAGTGCTTCTATTTCCTATTGTAATTCTAAAGCATCATCACTTATTATCGTTAATAGAGAATTGGGTCAATAGATATTTTAACTGAAAATTCCCAAATTTTATTCTCATAATCATCACTTTCTTAAAATCTAAACAAAAATGTCACTTATTTCAGTCTTAGATATAAATTTCTCATTGGTTATTTTCATAAAATTTAAACAAATCTGCCAATAACGTATTAATTACAGTTTGGTTTATTATATTTGATGGAAGTTGTATTCAACTTTATTTTTCATTATTTTAATTTAAATTAACAGATCTGCCAATAGGGTATTAATTACAGTTTGGTTTATTATATTTCATATTAATTATAGTTTGGTTTATTATATTTCATGGAAGTTGTATTCCACTTTACTTTTCATTATTTTAATTTAAATTAACAGATCTCCCAATATGGTATTAATTACAGTTTGGTTTATTATATTTGATGATAGTTGTATTCAACTTTGTTATTCATTATTTTAATTTAAATTAGTTCAAACTCTTGTCATTTCAACTTTTGACTTTTGGTTAATACTATTTAGTGAGTCTTAAATATATTTCAACAATATAGAGTTTAATTTCACTTTCAGCCAATTTAGATTTTCATTTTAATTTAGAGTAATGGGGTTGTTACTACTTGAACTAGCATTTTTATGAAAAGTTTCAACATAGTTTTTAACTAGTGAAACAAAATGAGAAGTCCACCACTATCACCTCAGAAACAAATATCCTTCAGTTTAGGTCAGCTCCTAGAAATAAGGGGGTATCCCTATTGATGAAGTAAACCTCCTTCAGTTTAGGTCAGCTCCTAGAAATAAGGGGGTATCCCTATTGATGAAGTAAACCTGTTTAAGAGAATTAAACCCATGCTATTTACTTTGACGAATCCAAAATATATGTAACAAGATCGTGTATAAGGATTTCAATATGTGATTAAATGTTTTAAAGATAAATAACTAGGAACAGTACCATAAACCACAAGGTATCCACATGAAGAGAGGGTTAGGAGATAGTGGATGTGTCTCACAAGTCTTATATGTAAAGATATCACTCAACCAACGAAACTTCAAAGATGTGAGAACCACTTTTAGGCTACTTTAGGGCACAAAGCTGAAACCAATTAGCATAAATCAATGGTGCAGTCTGTGATTGTGATTATGGATTGATCAGTTTCTAATAAAAAACAATTTTAGGTCTTCCCTTCAACATCTAAATATGTTTTATGATAAATAATGCATAAATTTCAGATTTATAGCATAAAAAAGACCATCTAAGAGAGAGAGAGAAAAAACATTAGAAATAAAGACATCTTGGATGTTTCCACTTAGGAAATACAAATATTAAGAAACAAAGGCCCAAAAAGTGTTAGAAAATATTCTAAAAATGTATAACCATTAAATAAGAAAAAAATGTAAAATAGATGGTGAATCCCCCTAGGGTTTCCACTTTAGTGCTTGCAATTCACTAAAATAATCTCTAGATATAAGATATGAAACATTAAACACATTACACATTAAATTCATCCCTAGATGTGTAAGATAAATTTGTAAAAACAATCTAGAAATGAAATAGAGACTAGGTATGAGTAAGATTAGACACTTAAGCATTAAAACCTAACCTTAGGGTTTCAACCAAAAACTATTTTCTATTATTGCAATTTAATTTTTAGATTTGAGAAATAACTTAAATCATCCAGCAAAACACTATAAAATATCTTGAAAAACCTTTCTATATGGTCTTTTTTCCTTCTAAAAGTTAAGAATCAATAATTAAACACAAACATGCTAAATAAAATTTTCATCACCTATATAAAAAACTCACAAACTATTATGAAGCCTATAATTATCTATGATATATAACTATTAGATGGGGTCCCAAAGAAAAAATGCAAAAGATTTATCTCAAAAATATTTTAATCAACTTACTTGTAATTTTTTCCTCTGAAATATTTGGTTCATGGATATTTCAATCATGCATATGATTTTAATCAGCTTACTTGTAGTTTTTTCCTATGAAATAACTGGTTCATGGATATTTCAATCATGCATATGGGAAATATTTGGTTCATGGATATTTCAATCATGCATATGATTTTAATCAGCTTACTTGTAGTTTTTTCCTATGAAATAATTGGTTCATGGATATTTCAATCATGCATATGGTTAATGTTTTAAAGGATTCACTTTCCTAATATTTTGAAT
>JZKD02S0291563.1:814845-833495 GCA_000966675.3 Picea glauca | reverse complement strand
TCATATAATCAATAGTACATCATCAAAATGAAACAACATCATCATAAAAGAAACAACTCAAATACCCCACTCCCTGACTCAATCCGGAGTCCAAGGGAGTTCTACCGATGCCTCTTCATCCTCAGTGTCCAAAACCCTCCACACTCAACGAAACTGAGTCAGCGGCACCTGTCTATATCATAGTAGTAAAATCATCCTGTCATATAACTCAATGCATCCAAATGAAAGAAAAGTTTTATCATCATATAAATCCAGATCACTTGCGAGCAAGTGTCCTCAAAGAATAAGTTTGGTATGTGCGCCAGAGCGGGATGTTACAATTCCTACCATTTTGGGGTGTCCCCCCAGCCGTAGTGGACTTGGCCAGACCATCTTGATTCCCACCCATCCTGCCTTCATAGCAAGAGAGGGTAGGTGGGCCGGGCAGCGAATGGCTCGATCGACTTGGATAGTTTTCGAACGAACAAACAACTATCCCCAGAACCGGATCTTGCCCCACCTATGAATGAACAAACAACTATGAAACCAAATGACTGCTCCTGCCCCACCTCGATTCGGCCATACATAGTCGCTGAGATGAATTCGACCATTCAATGATTTATACTACCACCAACCAATCATCTTTATTTGTCCATTCATCCCGCCATCAATAAATCCGTACAGGAACTATCCCAATCCTACCATGAAGAAACCCCCATCCTCTATCTGGCTCATCCTGGATGGTTTTCGAAACTGTTTTTTTTCAAATGATAATTGCATTAGAGGGACACATGCAATGAGCATTACACATCACGATTATCCTATCTGCATATTTCAAGAAATGTGTTTAATGTTATGAGTTCAAAGTTGATAAGTGATCACCGTGTATATCAAAGTTTTGGTTGCATAGTTATAAAAAATTTGTGTCTTACGACTCGAATAAGCATTAGAAATAGCACATTGTATGGAATTATATGGTTCTTACCCATATACTAATATCATTGGTTATATGGTGTTATCTAATTTTTTTATAATTTGAATTACATAATACTTCTCATTGCAAACCATTCAATACATGATGTAGATATGAGGTATAGTATATTACTTGTTGGTCTTGGGTTGTGAACCTTTCATATATATATATATATTACATGTGGTATAAGTTTATGGTATGAATTGGTATAAGTCTATGGTATGAATTGATTTGGAGTTATCAACAATGGGATCGAGGCATATTAGATTTGATATGACGGTTTTAGCATTATTGAGTTGGCATATTATGTATTCTTTGATAAATTGGTTATGTTGTGAGTTGACCATGCAATTAAAGTGACGAGACCTCAGTAATTAATCCATAATCTCGTGCTCCACTATTCTAGCATTATTGTGAATTTTGGTTATTTGTGTTGTTGGAAGTGTGACAAAATGAGCTCTGAGTTTTGTTGGTGTAAACCCTCACATCTAGAAATTAGGTAACAAATTTATTATTGGTTATGGTAAAAATCTTTTTTGTTGTCAAGGTATGGAATTTTAGTTGGTTTACATCTTCTACAGCAAAGTTTTCCATTGAATGATTAATGTTGACTCTGATTTGACACCTATGGGTGCATGATTTTTTTCTTTCTCCCTTCTTTACCATTCCATGTGAAAGAAAATGAAAAAAACATTTCCTTCCAAAATATTAATAGCATTCATGTTTGTTTCTTCCATTCCTACGATTTCCATTTTGATTTACGATGAAAAGAAAAGTTTTTTTGATAGTTCTTGTTTACCTGCAATTGATATTTAAACTTTAGGTCTCTTAGTTATTAGGGTCAAGATGGGAGATACCCATGTGGTTATGAGGTTTTGGTATTTTGATTTACGATGAAAAGAGAAGTTTTTTTGATAGTTCTTGTTTACCTACAATTGATATTTGAACTTTAGGTCTCTGTATGTTTTTAGTTATTAGGGTCAAGATAGGAGATACCCATGTGGTTATGAGGTTTTGGTGTTGATTGGATTTGTGTTCGAATATGTTGAAAACAATTCTATATTTTTGTGGTAGGTCAAACCAAAAACATTATCTTTTGCACCTCGAACTGTACAAGAATTCAACTATTGGGTCCGCATTAATGATTCTTCTTTTCTTTGAAAGCCCAAGTTTGAAATTGGACCACTCATTAACAAAACGTCACTCGCACGAGGTCTTTTATTTTAAGTCGTTAAGAATGATTATCTTTTTCAACAATCAAATTTGATGATTGGTTTTGGAAGTTGCAGATTTTACATATAACCATTCATTTCGATGTTCCACCTCACTCTTATATTCAATGGGTTTTTGAAAGTATCGATTTTGAAACCCTAACCTGATATAAAAATCTTTGTTTCATAATGTTGGAACCACTCGAACTTATTCTTTTTACTATCCGATTTCCAACTCTTATTGCATATAGTCGCAAGTTCTTTTGAAATTATTTGTCGATTTCACTTTAGGCAAGTTACTCATAGAAACTATATATTTCAAGATCTGCTTTATATGATAATGAGTTTTGAAATGTGGTATTCAAACTTATATGCATATGATGTAACATAGTCGATATCAGATTATTCTTTTGGTTGTCCGCAGACTGTTGAGGTTTTGGTCAACGTGTCTTTCTTTTCGGTAAAACCATGATGTGGTTGAACTTTCTTTGATTATCATAACCATTGATCTCATTCACATTGATCTCACTCACATCTGATATTTATGAATGGTTGTTGGAAGGATAATGTGAAATTGGGAATAGAGAATGATGAGATAAATGCTATAGTGGTATTGAACAATAGATATTAATTTCAATAAATATTCTTCATGGAATTTTAAGACTTTTTGATGAAGCATTGCACACACATGATTGTGATAATTGAACTTACATATGGATATGATTAAGTAAAATTGAACTTACATATGGATATGATTAAGTAAGTATATGGATATGATTAAGTAAGTATGTATGTTGTTAGTTTAAGTTTTGATGGAAAAATGAAGAAAAATATAAGGATGACTGCATAGACTCATTTTAACCCTCCATTTATTTCACTTTATGCAAATTACTCCCTTCAATCCCTTCAAATATTTTATGTCCTAATATGGGATTCCTCCTTATGTAATTAAGATAAAATATATGAGATAAGAAATGACGTCGTTTGGATATATGATCAAAGGAAAGTTTTTGTTATGAAAATTATGAAATGCAAATTGTATACTTCTCTAGAATGGTTGAACATTTCAACTAATGATTTAGTTCATTAAAGGAAGTCATATTTTTATTATATAGTCTTCTTCATCAATCTATTTTTTCATAAGTTATTCCCCATATACCTATCATTAAAATTCCTTTCTCCATTAAAGTCCTATCTATATAATAAAAAATGTATAAGAAAGAAAATTGTTTGATACCATCAACATGGTAAAAAGAACAAAGCAAATGATAAGAAAGGAGTTGTGGATTGGTAGAAACTTGTATAGTTTGAAATAAAATATGGGGAATTTGTTTTTATAAGTTAAGAACATTAAGTATAGTTTACATATTTTGATATTTCCTATTGGAAGTGAAGGTTGGATTATATATCCCTATCCCTATTTCATTTTCCCCTTTTCATATCCCATTTTTGTTTCATGGTAGTGTTGTGTTAGAGCAAGTTTAATCCTTTAGAGAAATTGTATTATGTTTATATTATTGTTGATTTATACTTGTGCTAATTGGAATTTCATGGTATTAGATGAGATTCTTTTCTAGAGTAAGCAAGAAAGGAAGAAATGGAGGAAATAGGGGAAGAAGAGGTTGAGGGCCTAATACCTTTTGGAAGCCTAGGGGTCAAAAAAAAATGAGGTTTTCTATTCATTTTAATGCTGATTGTTATGACTTTAAACAATTGATCCAAACAAGCCACTTGAACCTTGGTGGTCAACAATCCTTGCCACAACCTCATGCAGCCCAAAATGCTCTCTTTCATTCTCACCTTGGTATAGTGAACATGATCGAGTCTCGTGTGCAACCTAGCATTCATGGATGAAGAAATTTATCCACCAATCTTTCTTGTGGAGCCAATTAGTGGCATATGCCTCGCCCTCCACCACATGTTCATGCTACATGTCCACATAGCTGTTACACATGAATCTATGCCTCCTGCTCCTCAACCAAAGGATCATAAGACCACATCACATTACTCCAGATTGACAAAGGAAAAAAAACATGTTATTTCAACTAGTATGGGAAAATCCTCCTCCTCAACTCATTCAAAGATCAAATTAGTAGGCAATGGAAAAAGAAGTATACATGAAGAGCATCATGAGATTGCACAAATTGAGAGAAAAAGTCCCAATATGAGGACTTTCTTAAGAAAGAGATGAGCTTCTTAGGAAGAAGTTTCTTGAATTATCTTAATTATGTTTCAAAAGATTTTGACTATAAATTTTTTTGAGGATAGATGGTGGAGCCATTGCATTTTATTTTGATGCCTTTTAAATATCATGTTATTTTATGGGAGTTACAAGTGTTTTTATACCATGGTATTTGAGAACCATATTTTGGGCATGTTATTTGATGTTGATATATATTTTTATTTGATTTCTCTTATGTTGAAGAGAGAAGAAAAATATGTTTTGATTATTGAGTTAGAAATGAATTATAGAAGGGGACCCCATATATATAGTTATTATTTAATTCTTATTATCCTTATCAATAAAGTTATTGTCCTATACCTTAACTAAAGTAAATTAACCTTAATAACTAAAAGTCGTTCAATTACTTGAGGAACTACCTTTTAAAATAAAAGAAGGAACCAAAGGAGAAAAAAAGAATGAGGAATTTGAGAGAAACACTTCTTATAAGAATCTTTCTAAAGGCGGCAAAGAAGAAAGGACTAGGAAACATTAATATTTGACATATTTAATATGCCTCTATTTTTTATAATATTTTTTTGATAATTGTAATTATTGGATTATTATGTTGAGAAACATTTTAGTTAACATTTTGGTTATCATGAACATTTGATGATGAGAAACATTTATGTAAATACTATTTTAATTTTATTTTAAAATTACTTGAAACAAATTGATGCAAGAACCTAGCTATAACAAGAGAAATTCTTTATTCCATGGAAAAAGTGAAAAAATGATGAAAACTACGATGGTAAAATTTAATTTTGTCCATGAGGACAAGTGTAAACCTATTCAAAAGGATATGGGAGGTTAGGGAACAAGCTAGAAATAAGTTAGGCCAAGACTACCAAGAGTTAGGGATGAGGCTAACTTAAAAAAGAAAGACCTAGGAAGTATATTTCTCCTTGGAGACAAGAGGAAAGACAAATATGGTGTAGGAAGGAGGTTGCTAAATACTTGTGTAGAGTTTGGAAGTTGATGGTTTTGAGAAAGAATCTAGTTCTAGAAATTACCTAGAAAGGGTTATTGAAATTTCCAGTTCCTGTGGAATAAGTATTTTTTCTCGGGGAGTAGGGAATATGTGGCTACTCTAGTTTATGGTTGGGGGGAGATGGACTCTCTCTTTTGTTTCTCCCTAATATTATTTTAGTTCAGATATGGATCTCTATCTATTCTCTTTTTTTTCTTCTTATTATTTTTTGATTATATAGATTAGTTTGTTTATGATACTGTTAATAGAAAATTCAAATGAATGGAATAATATTTATATTAGAGTAAATGCAACATAGGACTAGATATTTTATTTACTTTTCTTAGTGTAAGATGAACAATCTTTTAATTATCATTTAAGAATTTTATAATGCAAAAAAGAAAATAGTTTTGTATAGTATATGTATGAAACTCAATGATAATATTTATCTAAATAGTCATAGTACCTATTCCAGTATTTACAAGTAAAGATAATCATTTTTTAAAACACAAATCACAATCAAAGCACTCTGGTTTACATAAGAATTTATTATTGGAATAAATCATACATCAGTAAATATTTCCATTGTTAATGAATACAGATTTATTATTAGTGAAATTAGAAAATGTATGGAGAATAAACCCTAAAAATTTATTTTGTAAATATTAAACCCTAGGGAAATATTTTCTTGACAATAAACTTAATACAAATATATAAACTTAATACAAATATATATAAACAGGGATAATACTCTATTTGGCAGATACAAAAAATAGATTAAAAATCGGAATACATTTAGGTAAGGGATTGATAGAAACCATTTTCATAAACCACTATAACTCTATTAAAAACAAGAACCATAATGTGTATAGTCGATCTCGCCGAGGAAGAGATGACGAGGATGAAGCTCCTCATAGAATAAGATCTATCGTAAATTATTTATTAACAATAACAAACCCACAACAGACCCACAGGGTTAATGAAACCCCAGTGTTTTAAGAGTAATGAGAACCCATGCATAGACATGGAGGCATATAACCCCCGTGTAAATAAAATAATGATAGTTTCTTTGTAAATAAAATGAAGGTAGCTCATTATGAGCATTCCCTAGGTAATGCGCTGTGAATTAAGTTTATGAACGAATACAGGAGTATCTTTGGTAGGTAAGTATCATCTCTCTCTAAAGAATTCATAATCGAATTGGAAAATGTGTTTCTCCCTAGACAACTTTCGGCGTAGGGTTGGTATGAGCCAAACCATATGCATTCAACATAAAAAGTGGTAATTACATTTTGAAAAAAAAAAAAAAAGTATAGAAGAGATAGGGTTGTTACTAGCACACCATCAAAGTGGTTGGTGTTGCTGCTAGTGAATGTCGAAAGTTATCTGGACGGACAACATTCTGGTGAATTGAAACGCACAGACAGCTGAAACGCACATAGAGTTGAGGAAATCCAAAAGTTAATCTTAAATGTGGTAGTTCCAAAGGTTAATAAGTTAAACGTGGAAATCATATGGTGGTACAGTAATTTCTTAATATGATTAGGTAAATGTTAAAAAGTAAACAGGTTAACTGATGCATTCAAAAATACAAAGAAGTTATGAAGAGTAAATCACATTCATTGATTTGGGAGGACTACTAAGAATATTCCAGCATTTTCAATTGTTAGCCATCCTATTAGAATTTTAAATTAAAAGGTGATTAATTATGCCCATCTCCAATAAATATACGCCTTTCAATATAATAAGCCAAACCATATGCATTCAACATAGAAAGGGATAATTACATTTAAAAAAAAAAAAAAATGTATAGAAAAGATGGAAAATATGTTGTAGAGTTTAATCTCGTTACCTCGAACGTAGACAACAAATCCATGCAAGGGTTTCGACCTCTCCTTGGTGTTAATGACAAAATATTCCTATACAATACTAACAGAGTATCTACATTACCAAACCATTTAGAATGTAGTTAAAAATATTAATAGATATTGCAATTACTTTAACGTTTGGTAACCCCTGTATATACAATACTAATAGAGTATCTACATTACTAAGCCTGTAAGGCTTGTGAAACTCTTACCTTGCCAACGCTTTTGTAGAAGAATATTGCCATTACTTTAACGTTTGGTAACCCGTGTATATGGGAGAGACTTCAAACCAAGTGGAATCGTTCTCTGCACAATTAGCATGGGTGTAAGAGGTTAGTAATAATATGTCGATAATATCTTAGCTAAAGAAATAAATGATTAAGAATAAAAACCCCATGATACAATACAAGAAAAGTTTTACCTAAAATATCCATGACTCTAACCTGAGAAACCAATGTAGGGGATGGAAGTGGAGATAAACTCTATGTGTTCTACTTGCAAATGGATTCATAGGGAGAAGAATGAAGTTTCACATAACCCAAGAGATTATGGAATACGTACAAGTGTTAATGGAAGGTAGGTTATAATTAATGGCACCAATCTCTAAGGATTTACGAACCGGAGATAACCTGACTTGGAATTAATTACATTGTTCGTAAATCCTTTGCACAATAGTTCCATGCATTGCCACAAAGAGATGGTAGGTTGGTCGTGCGATATGCCATTGATCTTCCACGAATTTTGTTGGCCACCATGTCTCATGTAGAGTTTGAATGAATACTTTAGGTATCTATCCACTTCTTCTATGATTTGCTAACTTTGTGATGGGAGTTTTGTTATGTTTAAAGGTTTGTTGTTTGTGGAAACAAACTACTATGTAACAAAGGTTAATTTAATTGCAAAGAAATTCAATAAAAATATACATAATTCCTATTAGTATTATTATTAGTAAATGGAAAAAGATTAAGACAATTACTTAGCTATTCCACACAACATAAAATAGGGAGTCATATATATATGCCACCATTGAAACTAAAATAATAGATAGATAAATATATGAAGTTAGTTGGTAGACAAAGATATACATGTTAATGGTGGAAGACAAGGATTGTCATACAAAAGTATATTCTACAGGTAGTAGGAACTAAGAAAACATATTATAAGGATTTCCTCGTTGTTATAACAAGTAAAACAGTTTTAAACATAATAAAATGAATCACAATTGTTTGATGAAGCTTTACATTGATAAATAGTGGTTGCAATATCCTCAAGTTTGATGGAACAAGAACTTTTCTTGAATATGAAGATCTTCATTTTCCCACCTATCACAAAGAGGGTTAAGAAAAATTAATGAGAAAAATTAATGAGTAGTATGAGTTCATAAAATATATAAACCAAATCTAACGAGTGTAACAACATAATTAAATGACTTCCATGTCTACAAGAAAAAATATTATTAATTTTTTGTTTTTGGGTGTTTGATGATGTTACGACATGCTTCAAAAGAGTCAATTACTTGGTGGGACTGTGACTTGGTTGATCAAGTGTATACGATATTGTTTTTTTTTTTTTCTCTTAGACACCAGTTGGATGTTTAATTTCATCTTAGATTTATATGTCTGATCTTGTTTCTTGTTCCTCACCCTCGCAAGGGTTTGAAAAGAGGCATTCTTGTTGTAACTCAGAAAACATTTTGTCAATAAGATATTTTTTTTCTCAATTGAGATTTGTGTATTTATGATCTTCAGATTGTAATATATCTTTACTTCCTTCATTTTTTATTTGGTAAACATTTACCTAAAAAATGTTTTTTACATTTTCTTTAATGATGAAACACACAATCTTAAAATAACATCATGTCCAAGAACATATTTCTTGGGGGTTGATTAATATTTTTCCAAGACTATAAACCGAGAGTGACATTTTCTCTTATCTTACCTTATCCTAATAAGATTCAAAAATGCTTCAGTGATGATATTCCATTCCTCTCATCAAAATTTATTTGGTGACCATACTCGGGTGTAATATTTTACTCTCTAGTTCAGTTATTTTGTATATTTTGTATTATTTTTATGACTTTGCTTACATGGAAATAACCTGGTTTTAGATTTGATGATGAAACTAATATTGCTTCTTGTATTTTTGACTTTATTCTAGAAACTTCTCAGAACCAAGACGAACTCTAATGTTCTTGGCAAGCCATTGCTAGATACATTGAAATTCAATACCAAAGAGAAGACCTTTAGAGGCAATAGCAAAACCTACCTCCTCAGTTATTTTACTCTCTTATGTCCACCCATTCACTTCATTCAAAACCTCAAAGGGGTAAGTCCCCTAAATTTAATCCTGTCTTAGAAATAGGAAGGAAAAAATATGTTGTAAAAATATTTAGGCTAGACTTAAAATGTATTTTCCCAATTCATCATCATAAATAACTTGTATTTCTATCTCTTTCCCTCCTTGGAAACCAATTATGACTTCATTCGATGGTGGTAGTGGAAATAATAGTGGTTATACTTCATCACAAGCTTCAACATCTTCCTTGATAGGAACTATGTATATCCATTATATTATTGTGTTTTATGTGACGGATCTTGCCAAAGAAATTAAACATTTTGATTTGTTTAAATTTGAGGAAGATATTGATATTACTCCATGGAATGTGTCCTATACTCTTAATTCAGCTCCAACTACATCTCCCTTACCTAATTTAAAAGATAATTTATCCAAATTGTTTGCAAATGGAACAATATTAGTCAATGAACACCTTATTTCATTTTCAAACTCTTTCTATAATATAGGGGAAAATGAAAATGATATGTGTGCGCGCTTATTGTTTAATTGTTTAGAGGAAAAAGTTGTTGATGATTTTTTTGAATTACCTCCAAAAATTCCTCTACTTGGGATGAATTGTCTTATTGGTTTAAATATACATGCAAACATGCCCACGGTCTAGTAAATCAACTTAAGGATTACAATAATCTTGTTTTCAACAAGGGTGAAACCATCAAATATTTCGATCTATGTTTCAAGAAATTGTAAAATCCAATCCCAAATTTAATCAGACCCACTCAAGTCTCCTTAATGCATTGTTATAATACCATGGAATGTGTCATCTCCTCTTACTTTAGCTCCATCTACATCTCCCTTACCTAATTTCAAATATCATTTACCCAAATTGTTTGCAAATGGAACAATATTAGTCAATCAAGACCTTATTTCCTTTTCAAACGCTTTCCATAATATAAGGGAAAATGATAATGATATTTGTGTGCACTTATTTTTTAATTGTTTAGAGGAAAAAGTGACTACTGATTTTTTTGAATTACCTCCAAAAAATATTCTCTACTTGGGATGATTTTTTTTATTGGTTCAAATCTACATACAGACAAGCTCAAATTCTAGGATATCAACTTAAGGATTACAATAATCTTGTTTTCAACAAGGGTGAAACCATCAAATATTTCAATCTGTGTTTCAAACAATTGTAAAATCCAACCCCAAATTTAATCAGACCCTACAATCAAGTCTTCTTAATGTATTATTATAATGTCTTACCCTCCACTTAAATACAAAGACTTGAAGAAAAGAGTGTTGATAATATAGGATCAACTTTACAAATCTTTTTCGAATATGAAGAACAATTGACTAGGACAGGTCTTCCAAGCAAATACTATGTGAAACAAAATGAAATGTGAGTTGTTTTACAGATGGTACAATATATGAGAAATCATATGATTGGTTTTGAAATGAAGGGGTTGCTTCGACATAAACCCCTACTAAATCTTATACACAAGCTATTTTAAGAAATCATCCAATTAGCTCTAAGTTTCATACTCAATCAAAGGTTATTATTTCTAGAGCTTGGTGTAATTTTTTTGATGATAACCATGAAGAAAGTACATGTGAGGTCAAGAAGAGAGCACAAGAGCTAATCTTTGGGAAAAATATTGATGCAACTATTGTTTCTATAGATTGAGCTCCTGAAGAGGATGTTGTGATGGTATATACAAGGAATAAATCATATGCAAACAAGGGAAAAGAGATAATCCCAAAACCACTTTTTCCTCGAGTTCATCCTCCTAATGGAAAAACCCTCAAATTACCAAGGGTACCCAAAGTCAAGAGGTTTTTACCTATTCCCCTTCTTCTAAATACAACATTCTCAAGTAGCTATCTACAATCAAAGAAGATACAAATTTATTCGACATGGTTGTTGTCCCTGAACAACATACGCATATAAAAGAATTTATGTAACGAAAAACTTATGATATAGCTAGTGTATATGAAGGGTCTAATGAAGAAGAATTGTACATAAATAAATTAGATCTAAATAATCCTAGGCACTATGTAAAAAATCCTCCATTTTATGTATCAGTAAAAATAATGGATAAAATTTCCAATTATTTCTTGATTGATGGTGGGACAAGTCTGAATATAATGTCAAAAATTGTAATATCCCTCTGTCAAACCCAATTGTAAATGTAATATAAGTGTACTTAAGCTGGTGAGCTGTTTTGACATCATTTTTGTAATGCACTCCATGTGGCATAGTGCGCGCATTAATCGCACAGTAAAAGGATGTAGTATGCACATTCCCAAATACCGCGCGCAGTAACCAAAGTGCGCGTAGCATGGAGGACAGTGACCCTCATGTATATGATAAGTGTTATAGGCTAGTGAGCGAGTTATTATAAGCTAGAATGCTTATGTTTTGGTATTAGGCCGGAACACCTAGATGTTAAAGGCCAATGCGCCTACTTTGTACATGACTTGTGATTAATATAAAATACATCGTTGCATGCAAACCGACCATGATAAAAGAGATGGGAGACTGAACTTCACCAGTTAGGGAAAGGGAGGGCCAAACATCAAGGGAATATTATATTAATATTTCCTAAATCATAAAGTATGGATAATTATTTTACCCTAAGTTCTAAAGTTGGGGACAAGTGGACCAAAGTAACTTTCGATATGACAAGTGTCAAGTTGGAACATGCATTCATATCATGGGGGGGACTTAGCTCATTTGGTCACTTTTCATGGGGATTCTTACCAGAAGCTTGACCATCATTCTCACCATCCCTTTCACGAGGAGGTTGACAGTAATTCCTTCCTTCACTCAGTTATCCAGTCAATGATTCCATGACCATTTTCACTCACGCAGTTCGTTATCCTTGAGACATCCATTTCTCCATTTCTGAGCCTGTTCCCATAACCTTTTTCGGTTGGTGTACCTGGATAGCTTGGAGTGGGATTGAAGAAGCGGGTTTTTCAGGCCCGTGAGAAATTCTTTGAGTGTGATAATTGTTGGGGATTGATTCCTGAAGGTGATAAAATGTAGCTACAATGCTCTGAGACTTCTGGTACAGCCTATTGTTGATGCCTTGGAAGGGAAGTGGGGTAGCCAAGGGACTATTGAGTAGAGAAGGGTCACACTTCCTTGGGTGGGACATGCATGTGGTGAATGAGATCTTGTAGGTTGTTATTTGAGTGATATTTTGAGATGGAGTCTTTCCTGTTTTCCATGAGCCTTAGCCTAGTTATAAACCCTTTACCTGGGTGGAGTTCAGGCCGAGCTCAGGGGTGACTCACTATTGAGAGTGATGAATAGTGTAGTCTAAGGCTGGGAGGTTCGTGGATGGTCTGTGCACAGTTGGTGACAATATTTCCAGGATAAGTACCAATCATATGATAAAATGATATCCTGCATTGTTATTTACGTGCTTATGTTTCGGTTTATCGAATATGTGATTATAATTGCCTATATGTTTATGGGTATTTTCTTGTATATGATGCATATCTGTGGTTACTGTTATTTCAGTATAAATTCGTATATTACAGAATGTAATTATTTTTTTATGTTATATGTAAATATTCCGCAAGAGTGTTGTATGTATATGTTTAAGTTGCATGCAGTTTGAAGACAAATCTTATGTGGCATAGCTCAGTAGATTACTGTGTATGTTACCGTATGTTCTGCAGTAAGGGAAAGGAATCATTTCCTAGAGTAGCATGGTCCAACATGTATAGGGATGGGGATGTTACCAACTGGTGTTAGAGCATGAGAGACTGCTCTGGAGTGGCGTCCCCCACCCTGCGGGTGGCTAGGGGAACGTTACAAATTGGTATCAGAGCATTCAGATTCAACACTGAGCCTGGATGGGCTAGAGGGGTTCAGTTGAAGTGAATATTCATAGAAGAGTAACCTCGATGTGGCCAAAATTCATTTTAGGGAGTGTCCATAGAAAAATGTTGGCGTGCTGGCATGCAAGGTAAATTTTGGAACCGCATGGAAAACGTTGGTGTGCAAGTGTGCGCGGTAAATTGTGGCACTGTGTTTAAGATTATTATGTGTGGATTCATGTGCTGAATTTATCCTTGCATGTTGAGCATGCACATAGTAATTTGCACGTGGGGTGCGCAAGTATTTCTCAACACCAAGGAGTTTTGTTGGTACGTGCAAAGTATGAGTATAAGTTGTCTCGCGACAATGTGTTCAATGGTACGCACAGATAATTGTGTGTGATGGAACATGTTGAACTTTGACATGGTGCAATGCATAGGGAGAAATGCATATGGAGTATTTGTGTGCGATACCAAAACTCTGCGCAGTGGATATTGGCACACAACGCAAAAAACAAAAATAGTGCGTGCAAGTTGTCAGGGCGATGGAGAAGAAATACATAGTGGATATGGGTGTGCGGAAAAGTGTTTTACCTTGTGATGTTGCTATGCACGATAAATATAAATGTACAGGTCGAAGTTTAGTGCAGGTCAAGTCGCTGGGAAGGCAATGAGTCTGAGTTTAAATTGCATAATATTAGAATAAAAGAGAAAAACACAACCGCATTGAAGCATTAATTAAAAGGAATTTTGAGTTTTAGATTTCCTTTGATTCAGACAGACAAAAGTGAAATATAAGCTTACAAGAAAAGCATACTATAAAAGAAAACAAGATTCATAACACCACCAAACAAAATTTTGTAATAAACAGTCTAAAATATGCTTCTGTATTTATATAATCGTATTAATCACAAAATTACAAAAGGGGGATGACCGTAGTTAGCCTATTGTAAAAAGGGTTGTTTAAGAATAGGCCTATCATCTCTGGTGCTCCTTACCACCGCTATCAGCTGTCCAAAAATTCACTGAAATATACTTAATCTTAGTTGAATACTCACTTCAACTTAATGATCTCCTCCTTTAAATAATCTAAACAGACTCGTTGATTCTCTCCAACACTTTCGACCACTTTAGTCATGGATTCCTCCTTCTTCTTCCGCTTGTTCCTTTTCTTCTTAGCGGTTGGCCTATTGATGACTAAATCCTTCATAGTGGGATTCAGCATGACTTCCAACCACGAGTCTATAGCCATATCTCTGTGGAATTTAGTCACTAGAATGTGCGCAAGGAACCTTTCCTCCTTATTTGTAGGAAAGTCTAGCATGTTCCCCGAATAACCAGACTCACTCAATTTAGCCTTGTCGATGTATCTCAGGTTGTGGATACCGAAATTCTTTTACAGAAAGAAGAAATTCAAGCAGATTGGATATTACTTCGGTTATGGATACGTAGATACCTTTATACTTGAGTATTGGTGGTTATAGAATTCCAATTATGAAGTGCAAACATAGTATGTACAAGAGCATTTGGTTTCCATGCTCAGCTAATCCATTTCAAATGATTAGCTTTTAAGTTCATTACATGGCGGCGTTCAACTGACGTCACATGGCTACGAAGTATCGAATGAGTGAAGCAGGGTGATCTGACTAGTCGTCGCCCACTCCACAAGTGGTGGATTTGACATGTTGAGACACGTGATACCGCATCTTGGTGAAAGTGGTTTCGAAAAACCACCTTCTTGCATAGATGTATCTCTGAAGGAACTACGCATTTGGGTTTTCAAGACTTAATTCTTATCTAGAATTGTCATGGCGATAACACCAGGAAATCAGGAGAGATAATTCTAATTTATATATATTGAACCAAAATGGTGCATATTCTCATGAATTGTTGAATTGTTAGCCTGATAAGTTTCGATGGCTACATGTTTTGCAGAATTAACAACAACTAGACCAGATCAGACCAGTACGAATTCCATAGGAATGGAATAAGTGCAAGGTAATTATAGTCAACAAGATGAGAGCAGAGGGGTGGATGTCCATTTGGGCATTGAAGGAACAAACTCCAATCAACATGGAAAAGAAAGGAATGAAAACATAAATATGGTTGAGACCATTAAGAATTTACAGAAGGATGTCCAAAGCCATAAAGTTGATAATGAAAGGCTTATGAAAGACAAAGAGCAGTAGGATGACTTCAACATGAAGTTATTGGAGGGCTTCAACATAATAGAAATGAAATTGGTTAAGGAGAGTGGCTCAAGTAAATCTGGGAGTCATAAGAATTCAAAAGAAAAAATAAAATCAAAAAGTGTTAGTAGACATCACCATCATTCCCCAAGGCATTCCAATAAGAGAGCAAGCAAAAACTCAAATCTATCCCCTGTCAAAAGGTATAAGAGGTCTGGGGTGGATCAGCTGCGAGGATAAATGAACAAAATCAAACCTCCTACACTTGATGGTGATCACAAAAAGGATGAAGATGTAGAAACATGGTTGTTGGGCATGAGAAAGTATTTTCAATTGCATAATTATTCTTCTCATGCAGAAGGTGGAATTGCTATCTATCAACTCAAAGGAAAGCCTCCATGTGGTGAGATCAACTTGTGCAGGTGTAGCACATTAAAGAGAAAAGTGTTACTTGGAGGTAATTCAAGAAGTATTTTGAGAAGAAGTACTTGACTAAGAGATACTATGACAATAAGATGAAAGAGTTCTTTGAACTCAAGCTTGGAAGTATGACCATAGATGAATATGAGAGAAGGTTTCTATAACTTCTAAAGTATGTCTCTTTCATCAAGGATGAGACAGTCAAAATTTAAAGGTACTTGAGTGGATTTCCACCGTTCATCAGTGAAAAAATATAGTATGATGATCCCAAGACATTAGAAGAGAGAATAAGGCGAGCTAAATGCCTATATGATCAGTAGAAAGCAAGGCCAACTTTCCAAAAGGCTTGGTAAGACAATAAGAAATTCATGATGGATTAGAGGAAGAAGGGATCTAAGCCACCATTCTTCATAAATAATCCACAAGGACATCAAATTCCTAAAGAAACTAGAACAATTAACACAGGGAGTCAAGGACCAAAGCATCCACCTATGCAATGTTGGGGTTGTAAAGGAGACCATAGGTTCAGAGATTTCCCTCACAGAAGTGAAAAAGGAAGGGTTGTTCACAATGTACAGCAAGATGAAACAGTGGAGGACATGGGTAGATATGTGCCAAGGATTTATGCATCCCTAGACAATAAGCAAGAAAAGTATCAATCCCACATGATTGAAATGGAAGGTATGATTAACAACCAAACCATTGCTATTTTAATTGAATCAGGAGCTAGTCATAGTTATATAGACCCTAAGATGGTGGAAAGTTTTCAATTGCCAAGAAGAAAGCATGGGAAATCCTTTTTGGTGCAACTGGCTACTGGAGCCAGAATAAAAGTTAATGAGATGGTTAAGTCATGCCTCATAGACATGAATGGACTGAACACCAAGGAAGATTTAAACATCTTGCCTTTAGGTTCCTATGACTGTCTAATTGGAATGGATTGGTTCGACCAACATCACACTCTCTTAGACTGTCACAAAAAAGAATTTACTTGCCTGGATGAGGAAGGGAAACTAATTAAAGTACAGAGAAGTCCCAGGGCAGTAACCATTACAGAAATTTCAGCATTGCAGCTGAAGAAATGTTGCAGAAAAGGGTGTCAAATAATTACAGCTCATTTGGCAGAGACACCTAGAGATAAGGTGCCAATTTTGGAAGATTATGCAGTTCTGGAAGATTTTGAGGATGTGTTCAAGGAAGTACCTGGACTACCCCCAAGGAGAAACATTGATTTATCTATAAATTTGATGCCTGGAGTAGCACCAATATCAAAGACTCCTTACAGAATGAGTACACCAGAATTGAAGGAGTTGCAAATACAGCTTGAAGAACTTTTGAAGAAGGCATATATATGCTCAAGTGTGTCACCTTGGGGTGCCCCAGTATTATTTGTGAGAAATAAATATGGAGCACTAAGATTGTGTATTGACTTCAGATAGTTGAATAAAGTGACTATTAAGAACAAGTATCCTCTGCCAAGGATTGATGACCTCCTTGATCAGTTGAAGGATGCAAAGATATTTTCAAAGATAGATATCATATGAGGATACCATCAGGTAAGGATTAAAGATGAAGATATCGGCAAGAACGCCTTCAGGACAAGGTATGGTCATTATGAGTTCACAGTGGTGTCATTTGGGTTGTCAAATGCACCAGTTGTTTTTATGTGCTTAATGAATGGTGTTTTCCGAGAGTATCTAGACAAGTTTTTCATTGTATTTTTAGATGACATTCTTATATATCCCAAGTCAGAGGAAGACAATGAACATCATTTGATGATGGTGTTGCAAGTATTAAGAGAACATCAATTGTTTTCCAAATTGAGCAAGTGCTCATTTTATCATAAACAAATTCATTATTTGGGGCATATCATTTCAAAGGATGGGATAGCAGTGGATCCTGATAAGATATAGGCCATTAGAGAATGGTTAGCGCTGAATAATGTAACATAGGTGAGATCATTCATGGGTATTGCAGGATAATACAAAATATTTATTGAAGGATTCTCAAAGATTGCATGCCCAATCACTTCTTTGTAAAGAAAGGGAGTGAAGTTTCAGTGGACACTGGATTGCGAGAAGAGTTTCCAACACTTGAAACAATTATTGACAAGTTCTCCAATATTAAGGATCACAGACCTAGATGAATACTTCATCGTATGCACCAATGCACGTAATGAAGGACTGGGCAGAGTCCTCGGTCAAAATGGATTTGTCATATGTTATGAATCAAGGAAGTTGAAGGATCATGAAAGAAACTATGCCACTCATGATTTGGATTTGGTAGTCATAGTGCATTCCTTGAGGAAATGGAGACACTACCTCATGGGAAAGAGGTTTGAGTTAAGAAAAGACCACAATGGTATGCAATATTTATTTGATCAGCCAAATCTAAATGCTAGGCAAAGAAGATGGTTATAATTTCTAAGCAAATATGACTTTGATATAAATCATATCAAGGGGAAAGAGAATAAAGTGGTTGATGCACTCAACAGGAGGGTGCATGAATTACATGCTACAACCATTAGAATGTATAAGATTGATATTAAAATAAAAATTCTAGAGGCTACAAATGAAGATCTACAATACAGAGAATTTGTAGCAATGCTACAGCAGGGTAAGATTCCACAAAAGGTGGATAATTATAAGTTGGCTGAAATAGATGAAATATTGTTGCACAAGAAAAAAAAAATT
>JZKD02S0291563.1:790628-814795 GCA_000966675.3 Picea glauca | reverse complement strand
CCTCGAGAAATGTTTGGACCATTCCTTACCCTGGGCCATTCCTCCGACACTAAACAAAGTGTAACCTGGAGGGAATGAGTCTGCCCTAAGGAATGACTGTCCTGGACTATTCCCACGTATGATTTTGCATGAAATTCATAATGTTCCTTATTCAAGGCACCCTGGATATCAAAAAACCATGGAAGCGATCAAGATACATTACTTTTGACTAGGTATGAAGAGAGATATCACTGAATACATCGCTAGATTTATGGAATGCCAGAAAATTAAAGCTGGGAATAGGCACCCAGCAGGGTTGATGCAACCTTTACCCATTCCTAAATGGAAGTGGGAAGTGGTGACAATGGATTTTATTATGGGATTGCCTAGAACAGGCAAGTTGCATGATTCGATCATGGTGGTGGTGTACAAGCTTACAAAAGATGCCCATTTTATTCCATTGAAAACCACTCACAAAGAAGCAGATGTTGTTGATAATTTCATGAAGGAAGTGGCACGATTGCACGAAATTCCTAAAACAATTGTGTCCGACAGAGACCCAAAATTCACCTCAAATTTCTTGAAAGGATTGTTCAAAGGATTCACAATGAATCTGAACTTTAGTACAACTTATCATCATGAGTCTGATGGACAGACAGAGATAGCGAGCAAAGTGATAGAAGATATACTGAGAATGTATGTAATGGACAAATCATCGAAATGGAAAGACTACATACACTTGGTAGAATTTGCTTACAACAATGGGTATCAGGCATCTTTAAAGATGAGCCCATTTGAATCACTTTATGGCAAAAGTGCAATACTCCAATAAGTTGGGATAATCCAACTGATAGGACAGTAGTTGGGCTAGAGTTGCTCAAGGAGATGGAGGAACAAATGATAAAAATTACGTAGAATTTGAAAGCTTCCCAAGATAGACATAAAATTTATGCCGATAAGAACATAACCCACATAGGATTCAAAGTGGTTGATCATGTTTTTCTGAAAGTAAAAGATAACAGGATTTCCCTAAAGCAGGGAAGTTGCGCCAAGTTGGCAGCCAAATTTTGTGGGCCATTTGAAATCCTAGAGAGGATTGGTGCAGTTGCTTATATGATTGCATTGCCTGCATCTATGTCTTTTCTTAATGTCTTCCATGTATCATTTCTAAAGAAACATATACCTGATGCTAATCATGTTATTGACTGGAATGTGATTCAGGTGGACAAAGAAGGCACTTTTCAAGTGCATCCAGTGTGCATTTTGGACCAGAAAGTCAAGCAGCTCTGCAACCGAGCCATAGGGCTTGTAAAGGTTCAATGGACCTGGTACGGTCTTGAGGATGCTACTTGGGAGCATGAGGATGCAATGCAGACAAAATACTCGCATCTTTTTCAAGATTTTTGAAAACTCTGTTGTATATGGGTGTATGATGCACTGAGGATAGTACATAAATAAGGGGAGGGTATTGCAATATCCCTCGGCTGAACCCAATTGTAAATGTAATATAAGTGTACTTAAGTTGGTAAGCTATTTTGGCGTCATTTTGTAATGCACTCCATGTGGCATAGTGCGCACATGAACTGCACAGTAAAAGGATGTAGTATGCACATTCCCGAATACTGCGCGCAGTAACCAAAGTGCACACAGTATGGAGGATAGTGAGTCTCATGTATATGATAAGTGTTATAGGCTGGTGAGCCAGTTATTATAAGTTGGGATGCTTATGTTTTGGTATTAGTCTAGAACACCTAGATGTTAAAGGCCAATCCACCTATTTTGTACATGACTCATGATTAATATAAAATGCATCATTGCGCACAGACCGACCATAACAAAAGAGATGGGGGACTGAAATTCACCAGTTAGAGAAAGGGAGGGCCAAAATTCAAGGGAATATTATATTAATATTTCCTAAAGCATAAAGTATGGATAATTATTTTATCCTAAGTTCTAAAGTTGGGGACAAGTGGACCAAAGTAACTTCTGATATGACAAGTGTCAAGTTGGGGACATGCATTCATATCGTGGGGGGAACTTATCTCATTTGGTCACTTTTCATGACGATTCTTACCAGCGGCTTGACCACAATTATCACCATCCCTTTCATGAGGAGTTTGACAGTGATTCCTTTCTTCACTCAGTTATCCAGTCAATGATTCCATGACCATTTTCACTCACGCAGTCCATTATCCTTGAGACATCCATTTCTCCATTTCTAATCTTGTTCCCATAACCTTTTTCGATTGGTGTACCTGGTTATCTTGGAGTGGGATTGAAGAAGCGGGTTGTCAGGCCCGTGAGAAATTCTCCAAGCGTGATAATTGTTGGGGATTGATTCCTGAAGTTTCTAAACTACATCTACAGTGCTCTGAGACTTCTGGTCCGGCCTGTTGTTGAAGCCCTAGAAGGGAAGTGGTGCAGCCGAGGGACTGTTGAGGAGAGAAGGTGCACACTTCCTTAGGTGGGAAAGGCATGTGGGGAATCAGAGGTTGTAGGTTGTTACCTGTGTGAGCACCTGAGACAGAGTCTTTCCGATTGTCCATGAGCCTTAGCCTGGTTAGGAACCCTTTACCCGTGTGGAGTTCAGGCCCATCTCGAGGGTGACTCATTGTTGAGAGTGATGAACAATGTAGTCTAAGGCTGGGAGGTTCATGGACAGTCTGTACACAGTTGGTGACAATCTTTCCAATATAAGTACCAATCATAAGATAAAATGATATGATGCATTTTTATTTACGTTCTTATGTTACAGTTTATCATATATGTGATTATAATTGCCTATATGTTTATGGGTATTTTCTTGTATATGCTGCATATCTGTGGTTACTGTTATTTCTGTATAAATTTGTATATTACAGAATGAAATTATGTGTTTATGTTATATGTAAATCTTCCGCAAGAGTGATGTATGTATATGTTTAAGTTGCATGTAGTTTGAAGAAAAAGCTTATGTGGAATAGCTCAATAGATTACTGAGTATCGTATCGTATGTTCCATAGTAAGGGAACAGAAGCGTTCCCTAGAGTAGCATGGTCCAGCCTGTACAAGGCTTGGGATGTTACCAACTGGTGTCAGAGCATGGGATACTTCTCTCGAGTGGTGTCCCCTACCCTGCGGGTGGTTGGGGGAACGTTACAAAAATTATAATGTAAGAGTTAGGTATTTGATGCACAAATTAAAATTTTAAAAGTATGTTGTCTTATAACAATGCGAAACAAGTAAAAATTGGAGATATCAAAGATGTAACATTGGTCCTATGTGCACATCCATAAATTAGTACCACCTGTAACATTCGGGTCATAGATATGTCGGTTAGCAATTATTGTATCAGTATAGGAAGAGACTCACAAGATTTGAATCGTGGGTACATTTCTCTATATTGATCACACATGTCCCTCCCCCAAAATGGAAAGAATATCATTGTCTTTAGGGAAGGATGCATGTCACCATACATTGAAAGTCTTCCTCATCCTAATGTAAATAATTTTGAAGAAGATATTGGTGTATATTCTATATTTCATGAAGAAGATGATGATTTTTTTTTACCCTCTTCAGAACCTAAAGAAGGAATGTGTCATATGCACTTTTATGGTGCATTTTTTAGTGAGGGTAATGGTGCAGGCATTATATTGTACTCTCCCATAGGAAATATTCATAATTTTTTCTATAGATTGGAATTTTCTTTCATAAATAACATTAAAGAATTTGAAGCCTTCATATTACGAATTAAAAATGCTTTTAATATTGGATGTCATCATATAACTATGTTTGGGGATTCTGAATTGATTATAAATCTCGTTATAAAAATCTATAATCTTGCAAACAAGTTAATGAAAAGATATACTTCATAATTGTTGTATTTAATATCAAACATTTTTTCTTTTAAAATCACTCACATCATAAGAGAATTCAATTTCATGGTTGATATGAATGTTTTTTTTCTACAAATCCTACAGGGAAATTGTTACCTCAAAGACTAGATTGTACATTCATGTCCTTGTATCCTCCTCATTTCCCGAATAATGTAGACTATTGTCAAGTATTTCTTCATGATGAGAGAATTTTTTCTTTCATACATAATGATCCTCTTAAGAAAAATGAAATTATATCTTTAGAAGACAATAAATTTCCTAATAGATTGACTCCTCTAGAGAGTTCATTCTCATCAAGTGATGTTGGTAATAATAAAAATGTAGAAGAAGAGTAGTCTAAAAGAAAAATTGGTGATGTTGTCTCTCTGAATATTGGAACCCAGGATAAACCAAATATTTTAAAGATTGGAGCCCGATGTTTATATGAAGAAAAAAATAAATTCATGGAACTATTCCATGAATTCAAAGATGTTTTTTCCTAGTCATATGTGGATCTTCGTGTTTTTCATCCTAATATCATACAACATGCTATTACTATCAAGGAAAAATCAAAATGAGTTAGGAAAAAGAAAATACCTATCAACCCTACCCTAGAGGAAACAATAAGAAAGGAAGTTGAGAAATTAATCAATGCTTGCATCATGTTTCATGTAAAATATTCTTAATGAGTGTCAAATTTTTTCCTTGTACGAAAGAAGAAGGGTGATATAAGGTTATGTGTTGATTTTTTTCCTTTGAATAGGGAAAATGTAAAAGATATTTTTTCTCTTCAGAACATGGAATTAATTTTGACACAAGTGGTAGGATCACAAATGATGTCCCTTCTTGATGATTTATCAGGTTACAAATAGATCAAATTCAAGAGGGTAGATAAGTACAAAACCACATTTACTACTCGTTTGGCCACCTATGCTTACAAAATAATTCCATTTGGATTAAAAAATGTAGGTGCCACTTTTCATAGCGCTATGAAAATATCCTTCAACGATCTTAATGGTAAGATAATTCAAGTTTATCTAGATGATTTATTTGTTTATTCCAGAAACCGACAATATCACTTTGATCATCTCAAAAACATTTTGATAAGATGCTCGAAGTTTGGAATGTATTTGAATCCAAAAATATATATATATATATATTTGGTGTCACTCACGGTAAGATTCTTGGTCACATCATATCTTATTCAGGAATTAGTATTGATCCCTAGAGGGTTACCTCTATTCTAACTCTTCAATCCCCTATTTCTAAAAAATAAATTCAATCCTTTATGGGAAAAAATATTTTTGTTAGAATATTTTTCATGGTTCTTGGTTTTGTTGTAATATCTAAACCTATTAAAATCATGTTGAAACAAGACCTATCTTTCTCCTCGAATGAATATGTAGAAGGGTATTTCGTTGGAACTAAAAACATAATTAGTTTCTCTCTAGTTTTGGAGACACCAAACTTCGAAAAATATTTCATTATGTATACAAATTCTATTGAAGAGACGATATATGCCATCCTTCTTCAAAAAGATGATCAAAATAATGACCATCCTATAGATTGTATGAGTTGGATTCTATGTCTTATGTGGAAAATATTTCTATGGATAGGGGAAAACCACAATAGACAGAATGACACCCATAGATAAACTCTAATGTCAAGTATGGTATATAACTGAAATTCTAACAAGACAAGGCTAGAATCCTACCTTGTACGGACATTCGAAGAAGACCACCATTGAGCACGTGACCCAAATATGTATACCAGAAACTTGTCCTCAACAACTAAGATACACAAGCATGTGGTGGTGATATATAATGTCATCATATAATTTAGCATAATCCATTAAAATACAAGAAAAATACGCCCATGCAAAATAATTCAAATATTTGCAAGATATCAATTAGACAAGAAAAGAGTATTTCTATTAATGTAATGAAAATAAGTACATAGGTGACAAAATTTTGTAATGAAAAATATATGAACCGAGAAATTAAGTACCTCCAACTAGGCCTCCACCACTTCAATGCTTTTTAAAGGAAACCTCACATGTAGGAGTCAATGAGGTTTTCGATCCCAAAGTAGGAAGATCTTGGGGGATGAAAACAATAAGTTCATACTTTAAAGGACAAAGGGACACATAATCAATATGAAGTGAAATATTTGTAGAGTGCCTTTTCTCTCAAAGTTGAATTGTCGATTCCCCAAGGATTGTAAATGTATCAATTTAGAACATTCAAATGGAATTGAAGAGTTGATTCAGAGAATTTCTAGTATATGGAATCTCAAGGATCATGGATGACGTGACATGGCATGGAAACCCAACAATTTTTTTAATTTTTGATCACCAAACCTGATGTACACGGGTTGTAATGGAGAAACCTATGTATATGCTAGTTGTATGTCTGGAGAGGGAAATGGAAATCCATCTAAGCAAGATGCATGGACTAAGGAAAAATTTTCTTTAACAAATTCACCCTAATGTGTGACGTTAAATGAGTATCTTCAATGGCCAAAATATATTATAGTTCTCAGAAGTGGAGTAGTGAAGACTCATCTCGAAGTAATAGTTACTCATGAGAATATAACAATACATAATGACTTTGTAAACATGGCTTCCAATATGAATTACATTGGAGATCCATGTGGATAGATATCAAATATTTGTTCATGACCATGAATAGGCAATACAATGTGAACATATGCCATAGGATTTCTTAGTCACGAAAAAGACACATTGGGGTCTAGTCTCAAAATCAACTGAAGATATCTATATAGAATGGAGTACAATTTGATCTTCCATGATCACTGAAATCATAAGGTACTGGTCCAATGAAAGATAAAAACAGACATGGGATGTTGCTACTGTAAGATGGAGGTCTTCTATAGTATCCACGAAAGGTGAAACTCTACATCATGTGAATAGAGGAGTTAAAGTCGAACACAATGAGACTTCATTTGATTACTGGTCATTAAGGTATACCATTAACAAATGTGAGACAACCCACCGATAATGAAAGTAGGTGTCAAGGAACTGAGTACATTCCACAAGATTGAATAAGGGTGTTGAATTCGAACACTTGAAGAATCCATTGATCATGAGGCATTGATGTATTCCCAATTGTTGATGGCGGGAGAACCTGGCACTGATGACTACAGGCCTCTAGGAACTCATGGGAGTTGAGGTCTCATTTTCGGAATAGATGAGTTGAATTTGATGGAATGAGAACCGATGAAAGGAGAGCATTAAGGCATATCTCATCATCCAGAACAAGGTACCAAGCAATATCTTGATGATTAGGAGGAGCTCAAACAAATAATATGTTCATGAACCAATGACCATGGGAATATCTCTCATGCACCAGATGCAATTAGTTCATGAAAGAGACCCTCTGAATAGCAATCAATAAGGAAAATTGTCGACAAAGGAAAGAAAACCACCAATAGGTCTAATGGAGTCTAAGACACTACATGAATTCTAATGTGTGAATAGATTTATTGTCGTAGAACACAAGTTAAAGCCCCCAATCAATGACCAATGAGGATATTTCATCTAATGGGTTCAAGGTTACCTACCAATGATGAAATTAGGATCATGGTGCACGGTAGGAAAACAACTTCATGTGATTCTGAGATACACTAAGGGTATGGTGGACAAGCAATGTCAAGATTTTTGAGAAATGGTTGACACGAGATTTTAAAATCCCTTTAAACAAGAGCATGATACATATGGATAGCTCAAGAAGAATATACTTAACACTAATCATTGAAAAAATCTTGCAATGTAGAAGAAATAAAAAAACTTTGTATAGGGATTGGAAGAATAGCTAGCTGGAGGAGTGAACTCAAAGTAATCAGCTCAGCTTCCTAAGGTCTTGCTAAGCCCAAAAAGTGGATGAAAATGGACTCAGGAGTTTTTGATTTTTTCAAAGGAGACATGACTACTTTCTATATGAGATAATATCATTTGCCTTCCCATATTTGTTTTTTTTTTTTCATACGCAAATAAATGTTATGATACATGAGAGGAAATGAGTGTCGCAAGTAAGAAACTAGTTCCCAGCAGTGGAACATGCCTATGGTCAATGCAAGGAAGTGAATTCATGGCATGGACACTTGGGGGGATGTTTCCTCTACGGGTAAAGGGTGTCAAGCTGCAACAGATATATAGAAGGCGTTTCTTGGATAATGATGCAAATTGATGAGGAAAGAGGCTTATAACGAGAAAGAAGGAACTGAAAATAGGATCCACAAATGCTAAGACTACAGACTTTTTGACAAACCAGTTGAAATATTTGTCTCTAAGCCAGATTGTAGCAGGACACGCTTCAACCTCATCTTCCGCCACCACCCAGTCGATGGATGTGCCTTCTGTGTATTCATTGTCAAACCCAAATGGTAACCAACAACCAGGAGGGAACAAGTAGACATGACAAGGTAATAATCGTAAGGGTTGGAAAAAAAATAACAAAAAATCCAAGGACGAAAATAATAATGATAAATCATATAATAATTCTAGTGAGGGAAAGAAACAAAAGAGGAAGGTGAAGTTTAACTGTAAACTTTGTAAAGATGATCACCTTACCCACTTGTTCTGAAAAATTGAGGAAGCCTCGAGGCTCTTCTCACAGCCTCCCACTATGATGAAAAATGCATTTCCACATAATCATCATATGGCCTCGGGGACCTCTAACACTGGAAATGTATCGAGTGGGAGTCAAAACCCCTTGGCACATGAAGGTGGCCATGTATACATCAATATGGTTAAGGATCAGATTGATGTAGCCACTCAATCTCGCTATTAGGGTTCTTCACAGACTGTTGTAGGTCTAGAGGCTCCTCCTCCCCTAGAAACACCCTTACAGATAGATAAGTTGTAACCTATGCCTCATATTCTAAAAGGAGTACTAAAGTGCTCTGCCCACAATCCTAATGCCAGAGCTGCCTAGAACTATTTCATTGTCTAATATTTCATCCAAACCCCATGTACGATGTCGACTTTGAAGGTGGTCTAGACATGTCCTTCATAGAGGAATGCCTTGTTATGTGTGTTAGGATCTCTAGACCTATGTGGCTCAAAGGTTATAAATTTTGATGTCACAGACATTAATCCTCTCTTACCTTACCATGTGTCCTTTCAAATCCATGTGGAGTACACAAAAATTACCATCAAACGTATTGTAATTGTTGAAGGTGTTACGAAATGAGTCATGTCCCTAACCTATTGTAAATCCATTAGCTCTCTGACCCTATCTCAATCCATGACCATGTTGACCACATTTGATGGACATTCTTTTCTATGCTACAAGTGCCTCCCCACTTTCCCAGTCCATTTAGGTGGAAAGACTATGGAATTGAAATTCTAAGTGGTTGATACACCTCTCATCTACAATCTACTAGTAGGGAGTAATTCGACCTATTCCATGACAATCGTAGTGTCGTCAGTTTTATGCACTTTATGCCTTCATCACAACTGGAAGATTCTGATTATTGATCAATTTTCCTTTGCACACGTTATTCCTAATGCATCGATAGGACCTATGGTACCTATTATTGTTAATTCTTAGTAGGAAACTAAGAATGGTGGTGTTAGGATGTATTCCTCCTTGATGGGTAGTTTTGATTTCATGGAACCAATTCACCATATTCATGCCATCTCCAATGAGTCTTCATTGTTGATGAGGTCTGTTCCTTTCCGTACTTCATATTTCAACGACCCTTGGACCCTACCTTCTTCGACTATGTCATATGAAGGTCATTCACACATTGGGATGGAAATGTCGTTTTCAAAATAGAAGTTATGTATTAGGATGTTCTGGATGCTACTATTGACATAGATCCTTCCTCCCTGTAGAATGACAATGTGGATCCATTTTTAGATCCCATATGGGTTGCTTAATCATCTTGTTCACATGTGTTGAAATTACTAAGATGACTGAGAGGGGGGGGGGTTGAATCAGTTGTTATTGTGCTTAAACAATTTTAAGTCTATTAATACATTCTTAATCTTTCTTCAAGTGATCATCAACATTATACAGCTTATGGACAATAAAAGTAATGAGCATCAGTCACACATAAAGTATACACAAAGACATATTTTTATGAGGAAACACATAAATGGAGAAAACCTCTTCTTCTTCAAAATGATAGGCAGTCTTTTAAGTTCTGTACATCATCTATAATTGAGCACCAACTCAATGTGAGGCTTCTACCTCTGTTTTACAAGCTGTAACTTGTTTGAGAGCACCAACTCTCTGGTTTCTCTAGCACCCACTAGACGGAAGCACCAACTCCCTTAATGTTTTAGCAACAACTGGATGGAAGCACCAACTTCCAGTTACACAGGCTCCAACTTGTATAACAGAGAACACTTGTTCTCCCTTGCACCACCTTGCCACCCCGGTTTCTCTGGATGCAACCAGATGGAAGCTAAAACTACCTGTGTTCAAGATCCCACTTGAACCTCTGAGGACAACAGTCCTCCCTATCACCTCCCAACCACCGTAGAATATAAATGAATAATTAAAAAACCAACTACATAGAGAAATTGATTCTTACCACTTTTTCTCTGTTCGGTAAATCTGGTCTTCTTCTAACTTTTCTGCAATTCTTCTCTTCCTGTCTATTCTGCAATTCTACTCTGCTTCAACTTGTTCTTTCATTCTTCTATGCTTCTACTTGCTCTGTCATTCTATTCTTCTTCAAGTATTTTCCTCATCTCTTACTCTTCTCTGATTTTTATCTCACACTGCACATATTTTCAGTCACACACTCTGCTTCTTTTCAGTCTCACACTGCACTTCCTGTGATTTTCCCTTTCTTACATTTTAATTCATTTTTTTTCCAAAACAACCAACCACGCACAGTCTTTATCTTTTTCTTTTATGCACCACACCCACAGCAGTTACACTTCGCATCTTCTTAGGCAAAAGAAAACCGTCTAATCAACTAAAATGCCAACCGATTAAGAATCATGACTCAGTTTCTCTAACATATTCGTAACTGATGAATTAACTGTGAGAGAGAACAGTATCCCTCTGATCATATTCAAGTTTATCTGCACCGCTGGATGAAATTTATTAATCTTTCCCTTAAACCAAGTTTCGACATTTCGACATTCTCGTGGCCAAGTGTCTCGACACTTCATATCGTGATCTCTGAAACTATGATCAGAGCTTTTATGTGCTAGCTCCTTCTTCTATATGACCAAGGCCATGACCAATCACTTATGCATAAAGTTCTTTTCCCGAATTCACATTTCATGAAGCTGGAGATGAGGCATCTCGACTCTCCAAGTCGTGATCCTCGAAACCCCAAAATGGAGCTTATCTGAACTGACTCCTTCCCTTCTCGTGACCACTGGCGGTGACCATAGGCTGTGGCAAAAGGTGCTTCATATTTAATGAGTTTATAAACTTCATTGAGTTTGATCGATGGTTGAAATCTCCATATATCCGACGGTCCAGATCTTATCGTGATCTCGCATCTCGTGAGTTTCCACACCATGCTCCATCGACTCCAAGACAGTAACTTGTCCTATGATTCGATGGTCCAGATTTGATCTTAATTCAATGGCTCAGATCATATCACGATTTCACATCTCGCGAGTTTCCACACCATGCTCTATTGACTCCAAGTCAACGAATTGTTCTAATATTCGACGGTCCAGACCTGATCTTAATTTGAAAGCTGCGATTAAATCACGATTTCACATATCGTGATTTCGGTGGTTATATTTCTTGCCTCTCCAAGTCCCAAGTCACAAAAATCTGAAATGGAGTTGGATCAATGGTCCAGATCACATATTGATCTGACGGCTATGATTAAATCATGATTTCAATGGTTATGTTTCTTGCCTTTCCAAGTCGTGAGTCATGAAACTCTGAAATGGTGTGGGATCAACAGTCTCGATCAACACTTGATCTGACGGTCATGATTAAATCGTGATTTCTCATACCGCAATTTCGATGGTTATGTTTCTTGCCTCTCCAAGTTGCGAGTTGCGAAACTTCAAAATGGCATGGGATCAATAGTCCCAATCGATGGTCATCGGGAATTGTAAATGGGATCCAATGATCAGAAATGTTGCTTCTCCTCCCGAGCTTACTTTGTTCCGCTTACTTTGATCTTGCCATCGATGATCTACCAACAATCCTCTACACTATCTCTTATGATATTATTCAAATATTCTTTGCAGCGTCTTCTCATAATGCCCATCTATCACATACTTTCTGTAGTCATGCCATATTCACTGTTGTACTTGCCATCAATGACAAGTATACAAGCATGCGTTGTCTGTTAAATATTTGCCAACATTCTCCCCCTTTGGCATTGATGGCAACACAAGCAACCACATGCATTCGTACTCTCCTCCCAGACTCTTTTCTCCCCCTTTGACATCAATGTCAAAGAAGAAACATGCTCCCCCTGAGTTGTTGCAAAACATACTCCCCCTGTCAACTATGAGCACATTGGAAATACACCAGATATTCAAGAAGTACTCCCCTTGACTAGGTGACATATTAGACACAAGAAATTATAACCCCCAACTTTTGACGAAGATATCCAAAAGGGGTTGTTGCTAATGGTTTTGTAAATATATCTACAATTTTTTCTGTAGAAGGTATATAATTCAGTTGAACAATTCTATTTGTAACTTGTTCTCTGAGAAAATGGTACTTTATTGGAATATGCTTAGTCTTGGAATGAAGAATAGGATTCTTGGAGACACTAATGGAACTGGTGTTATCACAATGAATTGGAATGGGATCAATGTAAGTTACCTTCAAATCTGCAAGAGTTTGTATCATCCATAAAATTTGTGTGCAACAAGTAGAAGCAACAATGTATTTTGCCTATGTATTTGATAATTAAATGGATCCTTGATTTTTACTAAGCCATGAAACTAATGAGCCACCCAGAAAGAATTCTCTTCCACTGGTGCTTTTTCTCTCATCAACACAGTTTGACCAATCTGCATCTGAATAAGTAGTTAACTGAAAATTCTGATTTCTAGGATACCACAAACCATAATTCATTGATCCCTTCAAGTATTTAAATATCCTTTTGATATCTACCAAATGAATTTGTTTAGGAGAAGACTGATAACGACCTACCATTCCAACAACTTGCATTATATCGGGATGAGATGTTGTGATGTACAAAAGACTGCCTATCATAGAGAGATATGACCTTTGATCAACATCAGGTGAGATATCATTGTTACTCAGCTTGCAACCAACCACCATAGGTGTACTAATAGGAGAGGAATCATCCATATGAAATTTCTTTAACATCTATTTCAAATATTTTTCTTGAGAGATAAATATTCCTACAGAACTCTGTTTTACTTGTAAGCCAAGAAAATATGATAGTTCTCCTATCATGGACATCTCAAACTCTGTTTGCATAGATTTAGCAAACCACTGTACAGATGATTCATTAGTACAACCAAAAATAATATCATCTACATAAACCAGAACAACTGGTAAATTATCACCTTCAAACTTAATGTAGAGATTGTTGTCAACAGTACGTTTCTTGAACCCTTTGTCTTGTAGAAATTTATCCAGTCTATAATACCAAACTCGTGGTGCTTGTTTCAATCCATATAAGGCCTTCTTCATCTTGCAAACATGATTAGGATTATCTATCAATGAGAATCCTTCATGTTTCTCCATATATACTTCTTCTTCTAAATCTCCATTTAGAAATGTTGACTTAAGATCCCTCTGATAAACTTTAAAGTTCTTATGACATGAATAAGCAAGTAGCATTTTGATGGCTTCCAATCTTGCCATTGGTGAAAATTTTTCATCAAAGTCCTAACCTTCAATTTTTGCATATCCTTTACAGACCAATCTGGCTTTATTTCTAACAAATTTCCCTTTTTCATTCATTTTATTCTTGAAGACCCATTTGGATCCTATTACATTCTTATCTTCAGGTCTAGGGACAAGCTCCCAAGTATTGTTCTTTTCAATTTGATCAAGCTCTTCATTCATTGCTTTAATCCAATCATCATCCTGGCTAGCTTCCACAAAATTTTTAGGTTCATTCATAGATAAAAAGGCAACATGAGATTGTTATGAGTCTTTAATCAATTTCCTTCTTGTCTGAACTCCTTTATTTATATCCCCAATTATCTGATTTTCAAGATGATTCTTTCTAATAATTCTGAGAGGTGATTTTGCTTATTTTTGCTGATTTGTCTCAGTCTGAGTATTTGTATATTCATCTGATTTAGATTCTTCCTTTTCTGATCCTTGGACCTGTTCATATTCATCTTCAACTATATCTTTTGTTCTTGGTTCAGCACTACTTACATTTCTTACTAGGATTTCTTCATCAACTTTTATATCTATAGAATCAACTAGTTTATGCAGTCTCTTATTGATCTGAAAATAGAAGGATGACTTGTTATGCTATGCAAGCACCCTCTACTTCATTAAAATAAACTTTACAGGACCTTGCTTCATGTGTTTAAATATGCAAGATAGTTTATGTGCTAAATTTATGTATCTTCTTGTAAATGCTTATGTGTGAGGATATGTTCTCCATGGACTCCATGAAATTTTGACCCAATAACCAATTCAATGGTGCCATGTGGCAGCCCATGACTGGGCCATGTGGCACCAAACCAATAACCAAAAACTGCCACGTGTCACATCATGATTCACCCAACTGTCAGCCAATCCGAATATGCCACGTCAGTAGGTGCCAACTCACCTCTGCCACATCACCTATTCCACATCAGCGTATGGTCATGCCATGTCAGCATCTGTACGGACTGTATGGACTGCACAGTCAGCACTCATTTTTTTTCATGTTTGACGATTCGAAAATATCGTGATATCTCTCTCTCCTGATGTCGGGTTGAGATGAAATGAGTTGCATTGGGTTCATGACGACGAGGGATACACTCTCGTTCATTTTGAGGCAATTCTGAGAACATTGATTTTTGAGCTAAAATTTGACCCTTGGTCCAAATTTTGATCACGCCTTCACACTGAAAGGCTTTTGGACCCACAAAAGCTTATGATTATCTGTCTGAGCTTCAATACTCTTCTACTTTCAAGTTCTATCAACTGATTCTACTTGAAAAGTCTTTTTGATAATCACCTGGATACTTTGACATGCCTTGCACTGCAACTGGCTATGTCCCTCAACCACTGCTCTCTGGCTGTTGTTGACTCACTGTTCTCTTTGTTCTTGGAAGACTTCCAACCTTCCCAATGAGAATCAAGTCCCTCTTGTGAACTCTTTGGCGTCAACACAATCAGTTCTCCAATGGTTGCAAAAACTTTCCTGCGACATCTTGTCACAAGCCAAGAAAACCATCAATCTTGAAAACAAATTATACAAGACTGAAAATGATGCCAACAAAGCCTTTTTTCTCTTCAAACAAATTGTCGCATCTTGTACTTCATCAAAGTACATGGAGTTTTCCTACATCTTGGTGTACTCAAAATCAACTTACAAGTCAACAAACACTATCAACTAAACATAAGTCGAAAAACATCATCGACACCACATAGTCGTTAGAAAACATCGACACCATTCGAGACTTATTTGAAACATATCAACCTTCCAAAATGACAAGTCGACAAACATGATACACAATCATGTTACAATCATGAATCATTCATGATGAACCATCACCAGGTTCACTGCTTACTCATACACAAAAACAAATGCATGTGTATGACTCTTCAACTCTCCTTCCAGTACAAACATAAGTACAAAAACCCAAAACATATGGGTATATAAGAGATGAATATGAAAAAGATATATGGCTGTAACAAGTGAGCATGATATCCATCTTTTACATCCTCCTGGCGAAGTTGTGCAACAACAAAAATGCCTTCAAAATGAATTGCATTCACATGCAACTTGCATCATGCAAGTTGTGATAAACTGTTGCAACTTATCATGCTTCCCTTAAATGCACACATAACACTGAAAAGTGCATTTACAACAGAAAAATGCAATCATTACTTGCTCAAGAAATCCAACCATTTCTTACCAAGCCAACTCAATGGTGACTTTTTCTGTTGAAAATCGTCCTCTTGTGAATCATCTTGACTCACATCGATGATGGAATCTCCTCTTCCTTTCTTGCCAACATCTTTATCCGACTGCTTCTTGTGCTCTGGATGAGTGATTGGATGCAATGTCCAACATTGATCAATAAGATGACCCCGCTTCTGACAATGAGTGCAAATCTTTTGCATCCTCTTTTCACGTTGTCTTTGCTTATAAAGTTTCCTGAAAGTGGTTAATCTTTTCCAACATTTTGAAACATGATGATTATATAAACCACATTATGTACATGGATTATTTCTTCCATTTTTACATACAAATTTATCATGCTTAACATAATCAAAAGCAATTGAATGATAAGCAGAGTTATACCTTGAACATTCACCTTTATCGTCTCTTTGAGGAGGTGAATTGGAAGAGTTACAAGCTCTCCTTTGAAGACCATCAACAATGTTATTGTCCTCATCGCTATCACAAATATTTTGTTTCACACATTTTCATTCATCTTGAACACAAGCCTTGCATGCTAGAGGGATTGAACTTTCAACAAAAGTTCTTGAACTTTCACCTTTAAAGCCTTCTTGAGGAGGTGAACTTGAAACAAAATTTTCTCTTGGAACTTTTTCTCTTGTCTCCTCGACTTTGGAATTTGCTCCATCTTTTCGTTCATATCCAAGACCACAATACTTGGGTCTCTCTTCAACAACCATAGGCTCAACAATGCCTTGTGCATGCTTGCCTAACCTTCTACCTTCATAGCCCATTTTTAACAATAAATTGGACCCTATTCCTCTTCTGTGATTTTCAAAAACACCAAAACATTCATCTTGAGAGGAATTGAAGATAAACTAACATTGCATACCTTATGTTCATGCATGTACTTGGTAAGGGTTTCCTTTGCCTCATGGAGTTGAATCTCCATCTCATGAAATGTTTGAAGAAGCTGGTCTTTCTCCTTCTTCATGGCCATCAACTACTCTTCAAGGGAAATGCTCTCATTTCTGTCTTCACACATCTCTTTCATCAAATCTCTCATGGTTAGAATCTCCTTCAACATATCTTTGTCAAAGAACTTGTATTTTGAGGATGTATGAGAACTACCAACGTTTGAAGCTTCCTCCATCCTTGCAAGATATCAAACTTCAACACAAAACTTACACAAAAACCAATAGCTAAATCTCAAGCTATCAATGGAAAACACATGAGCAAAAACAAACTATGTTTTGATACCACCTAATCTGAAAATAGAAGGATGACTTGTTATGCTATGAAATCACCCTCTACTTCATTAAAATAAACTTTACAGGACCTTGCTTCATGTGTTTAAATATGCAAGATAGTTTATGTGCCAAATTTATGTATCTTCTTGTAAATGCTTATGTGTGAGGATATGTTCTTTTAAATGGTTAAATATGTACTTTCAATAAATACACAACAACATAACTTGCAGCAAATAAACCATCAAACTCACAACAAGAACAAGATGATAAAGGAGTTCACCCCTCTCCGGGCTACATCTCCTTGAGCCTCCATCAATGGACTTGGCTCCCTGGGATTAATTTGTCAAAAGTTATTTTACAAGTTGCTGCTTGACTCCAATGGAAATTCTAAATATACCATTGGGGTCAGAACACATAAAAACCCCAAAAATGATTAATAAAACTCTGAAAACGAATCATGGCTCATCCAGGCATGACCTCTTCTACATGTGGCCATAATATTCCTTGAGCTTCTCTTTGGAAAAAAAACCTATAAAAGTCCTCAAAAGCCTCTAAAACCTGTCCCAATGTGTTCAGAGCATAGCAATTAGCCAAAAATGACTATTCAGTCACAGAAAACAAACTTGGACTCACCAAAACATGACCTCAATCAATGAGGGCTTCAAGCTCCCTGAAGCTTCTTGAAACTTCAATGGATAAAAACTTGCAAAAGAAGTATTCAAATGGCCTTGATAACAGTGCCAATGGATTCAGGACGTCCAAAAACCCTTATCTGGGCTTTTACGACACCTCAATCAGCCAAAAAATGAGAAATATAGGCCTCCTGCCATTCTCTTCCTTCAAGCTTGTTGGCTCTGGTTCGCCAAAACGCACCTCTGTGTGCTTGAACCAAGAACACGCTCCAAATTCGTGTCTAAACCCAGCACCGATGCATAACCAAAAAATGGTGCAAACCGTCGAACAGTTAGCAGAATTAAAACCCCCAACTGCCAAGTCGTTGGGCATATGGGTCATCCATGCGACCTTGCGCTCACAAAAGGGGCCAAACCCAATTAAATGACAACTATCAGGCGCACCAGTGGTTCTATGCCCAAACACATGCGACCATGCGCTCATACGAAAAGGGCTAACACTTGAAAAGCAAAACCCATCCGCATATGGTATATACATGGTTGGTCATATTGTAAATACACAAGACCGCGGGCTAAAACAAATCGCGCACTCCATGTTATGTATATCGGTCATATGGTAAACAATGCAGCCACGAGCTGGGGCTAAGCCCCAGCCCGACCCCGCGCCAAACCAAACATAATTCAACTTTAAATATATTAAAACACACATATATATCAAGTGATAAAGTGTGGTGTGATGGTTGGTTGGACTTTGTTAAAACTTGGCCGGTGGGGAGGTCCGGGGTTCGAATCCAATGGACTCCATGAAATTTTTACCCAATAACCAATTCAACGGTGCCACGTGGCACCAAACCACTAACCAAAAACTACCACATGTCACATCATGATTCACCCAACTGTCAGGCAATCCGAATCTGCCGCATCAGCAGGTGCCAACTCATCTCTGCCACGTCACCTTTGCCACATCAGTGTATGGTCATGCCACGTCAGCATCCATACGGACTGTACGGACTGCACAGTCAACACTCATTTTTTTTCCTGTTTGACGATTTGAATAGATCATGATATCTCTCGCTCTCGACATCCGTTTGAGACGAAATGAGTTGCGTTGGGTTCGTAACAACAAGGGCTACGCTCTCATTCGTTTTGAGGCAATTCTGAGAACGTTGATTTTTTAGTTAAAATTTGACCCCTAGTCCAAATTTTGATCACGCCTTCCCACTGAAAAAATTTTGGACCCACAAAAGCTTATGATTATCTGTCTAAGCTTCAATAATCTTCTGCTTTCAAGTTCTATCAACTAATTCTACTTGAAAAGTCTTTTTGATAATCACCTAGATACTTTGACATGCCTTGCACTGCAACTGGCTATGTCCCTCAACCACTGTTGTCTAGCTACTGCTGACCCACTTTTCTCTTTGTTCTTGGAAGACTGCCAACCTTCCCAGTGAGAATCAAGTCCCTCTTGTGAACTCTTTGGCGTCAATACAATCATTTCTCCAATGGCTGCAAAAACTTTCTTGCGACATCTTGTCACAAGCCAAGAAAACCATCAATCTTGAAAACAAATTATACAAGACTAAAAAATGATGCCAACAAAGTCTTTTTTCTCTTCAAACAAATTGTCACATCTTGTACTTCATCAAAGTACATGGCGTTTTCCTGCATCTTGGTGTACTCAAAATCAACTTACAAGTCAACAAACACCATCGACTAAACATAAGTCGAAAAACATGATAAACACAACATAGTCATCAGAAAACATTGACACCATTCGAGACTTATTTGAAACATATCAACCTTCCAAAATGAAAAGTCAAAAAACAAGATACACAATCATGTTACAATCATGAATCATTCATGATGAACCATCACCAGGTTCACTGCGTACTCATACACAAAAACAAATGCATGTGTATGACTCTTCAACTCTCCTTCCAGTACAAACATAAGTACAAAAATCCGAAACATGTGGGTACATAAGAGCTGAATATGAAAAAGATATATGGTTGTAACAAGTGAACATCATATCCATCTATTACATCCTCCTGACGAAGTTGTGCAACAACAAAAATGCCTTCAAAATGAATTGCATTCACATGCAACTTGCATCATGCAAGTTGTGATAAACTGCTGCAACTTATCATGCTTCCCTTAAATGCACATGTAACACTGAAAAGTGCATTTACAACAGAAAAATGCAAGCCTTACTTGCTCAAGAAATCCAACCATTTCTTACCAAGCCAACTCAAGGGTGACTTTTTCTGTTGAAAATCGTCCTCTTGTGAATCATCTTGACTCACATCGATGATGGAATCTCCTCTTCCATTATTTCCAATCTCTTTATCCAACTGCTTCTTGTGTTGTGGATGAGTGGTTGGATGCAATGTCCAACATTGATCAATAAGATGACCCCGCTTCTGACAATGAGTGCAAATCTTTTGCATCCTCTTTTCACGTTGTCTTTGCTTATAAAGTTTCCTGAATGCAGTTAATCTTTTCCAACATTTTGAAACATGATGATTATATAAACCACAATATGTACATGGATTCTTTCTTCCATTTTTACATACAAATTTATCATGCTTAACATAATCAAAAGCAACTGAATGATGAGCAGAATTATACCTTGAACATTCACCTTTATCGCCTCTTTGAGGAGGTGAATTGGAAGAGTTACAAGCTCTCCTTTGAAGACCATCAACAATGTTCTTGTCCTCATTGTTGTCACAAATCTTTTGTTTCACACATTTTCATTCATCTTGAACACAATCCTTGCATGCTGGAGGGATTGAACTTTCACATTTAAAGCCTTCTTGAGGAGGTGAACTTGAAACAAAATTTGCTCTTGGAACTTTTTCACTTGTCTCCTCGACTTTGGAATTTTCTCCATCTCTTCGTTCATATCCAAGACCACAATACTTGTGTCTCTCTTCAACAACAATAGGCTCAACAATGCCTTGTGCATGCTTTCCTAACCCTCTACCTTCATAGCCCATTTTTAACAATAACTTGGACCCTATTCCTCTTGTGTGATTTTGAAAAACACCAAAACATTCATATTGAGAGGAATTGAAGATAAACTAACATTGCATACCTTATGTTCATGCATGTACTTGGTAAGGGTTTCGTTTGTCTCATGGAGTTGAATCTCCATCTCATGCAACCTTTGAAGAAGATGGTCTTTCTCCTTCTTCATGGCCATCAACTGCTCTTCAAGGGAAATGCTCTCATTTCTGTCTTCACACATCTCTTTCATCAAATCTTTAATGGTTAGAATCTCTTTCAACATCTCTTTGTCAAAGAAATTGTATTTTTAAGATGTATGAGAACTACCAACGTTTGAAGCTTCCTCCATCCTTGCAAGATATCAAACTTCAACACAAAACTTGCAAAAAAACCAATAGCTAAATCTCAAGCTATCAATGGAAAATACATGAGCAAAAACAAACTATGCTCTGATACCACCTGATCTGAAAATAGAAGGATGACTTGTTATGCTATGCAAGCACCCTCTACTTCATTAAAATAAACTTTACAGGACCTTGCTTCATGTGTTTAAATATGCAAGATAGTTTATGTGCCAAATTTATGTATCTTCTTGTAAATGTGTATGTGTGAGGATATGTTCTTTTAGATGGTTAAATATGTACTTTCAATAAATACACGACAAAATAACTTGCAAAAAGTAAACCATCAAACTCACAACAAGAACAAGATGATAAAGGAGTTCACCCCTCTCTGGGCTACATCTTCTTGAGCCTCCATCAATGGACTTGGCTCTCTGGGATTAATTTGTCAAAAATTCTTTTATAAGCTGCTGCTCAACTCCAATGGAAATTTTGACTATACCATTGGGATCGAAACACATAAAAACCCCAAAAATGACTAATAAAACTCTGAAAACGGATCATGGCTCATCCGGGCATTACCTCTTCTACATGTGGCCATAAGCTTTCCTAAGCTTCACTTTGGAAAAAAAACCTATAAAAGTCCTCAAAAGCCTCTGAAACCTGTCCCAATGTGTTCAGAGCATAACAATTAGCCAAAAATGACTATTCAGTCACATAAAACAAACTTGGATTGACCAAAACATGACCTCAATCAATGAGGGCTTCAAGCTCCCTGAAGCTTCTTGAAACTTCAATGGATAAAAACTTGCAAAATAAGTCTTCAAATGGACTTGATAACAATGCCAATGGATTTAGGACGTCCAAAAACCCTTAGCTGGTCTTTTATGGCACCTCAATCGGCCAAAAAATGAGAAAGATAGGCCTCCTGCCATTCTCTTCCTTCAAGCTTGTTGGCTCTAGTTCGCCAAAATGCACCTCTGTGTGCTTGAACCAAGAACACGCTCCAAATTCGTGTTTAAACCCATCACTGATGCATAACCAAAAAATGGTGCAAACCGTCGAACAGTTAGCGGAACTAAAACCCTCAACCACCAAGTCGTTGGGCATATGGGTCATCCATATGACCTCACGCTTACAAAAGGGGCCAAACCCAATTAAATGACAATTGTCGGGTGCGCCAGTGGTTCTATGCACAAACACATGTGACTATGCGCTCATACGAAAAGGGCTAACACTTGAAAAGAAAAACCCGCGCGCATATGGTGTATACATGGTTGGTCATACGGTAAATACACAATACCACGGGCTAAAACAAATCACGTGCTCCATGTTATGTATATCGGTCATATGGTAAACAATGCAACCATGGGTTGGGGCTAAGCCCCAGCCCGACCCCGTGCCAAACCAAACATAATTCAACTTTAAATATATTAAAACACACATATATATCAAGTGATAAAGTGTGGCGTGATGGTTGGTCAGACTTTGTTAAAACCTGGTGGGTGGGGAGGTCTGGGGTTCGAATCCTACGGACTCCATGAAATTTTGACCCAATAACCAATTCAACGGTGCCACGTGGTAGCCCATGACTGGGCCACATGGCACCAAACCACTAACCAAAAACTGTCATGTGTCACATCATGATTTGCCCAACTGTCAGCCAATCCGAATCAGCGACATCAGCAGGTGCCAACTCAACTCTTCCACGTCACCTCTACCACGTCAGCGTATGGTCATGCCATGTTAGCATCCGTACAGACTGTACGGAATGCACAGTCAACACTCATTTTTTTTCTTTTTTGACGATTCGAATAGATCGCAATATATCTCACTCCCAATGTTTGTTTGAGACAAAACGAGTTGCATTGGGTTTGTGATGACGAGGGCTACGCTCTCATTCGTTTTGAGGCAATTCTTAGAACATTGATTTTTGAGCTAAAATTTGACCCCTGGTCCAAATTTTGATCACTTATTATAGCATTTGTACCCTTTACTATTTGTAGCATAACCTAAAAAGATACCTTCATCAGCCCGATCATCATATTTGCCAATATTTTCATCATTGTTCTTGATATAACATTTTTCTCCCAAAAATTTTAAAATGCTTGATTTAAGCAGGTCTTCCAAACCATAGTTCATAAGGGGTCTTGTCACTGTGTGGCTTGAGATGAGCTTTGTTAAGGATATGAACAGCTGTATGAATTTCTTCCACCAAATAAGTCTGAGGTATGTTCCTTTCATTCATCATTAATCTTTCCATTTGTTGTATTGATCTATTCTGCGTCTCAACAACTCCATTTTGTCGTGGAGTCCTTGGAATTGTGTACTCTCTTTTGATCCCATGTTTATCACAGAACTCTTTGAAGTTTCCTGAACTAAACTCTCCTCCCTTATCAGAACTTACTACCTTTAATCTTTTTCCTATTTGATTCTCAGTCAAAGCCTTAAACACTTTGAATTTTTCAAATGCTTCATATTTTTCTTTCAAAAAAGCAACCCAAGTTAGTCTAGAATAGTCATCAATAATCAACATAAAGTAATTTTCTTTTCTTGTACCTTCTTTCCTTGATGGTCCACATAGATCCATATGTACTAACTGAAGAGGTTTTTCTATTGAAGGAATTTTTTTAGATTTGAACTGAGTGCGAGTAAGCTTTCCTATATGACAGGGTTTACAAACAGAATCATATGTCTTTGATATCTTCGGAAGATCTTTTACTGCCCCATTGTTGCTGAGTTTGATTATATGATCAAAATTTAGGTGACCAAGTCTCCTATGCCACAACCAACTTTCATCATATTTTCTTAAGTGACATTCTTCTTTTTCTTCTTTTAATATATAGACATTGATTTCTATTCTTATACCTTTTGCAACTAGTTGTCCTGAATCTATAGATTTTATTCTATAATATTTAGAGGTAAAAACAACTTTACACCCTCGGTCACAGACTTGACTGAAACTAAGCAGATTATGTTTCAAACCTTCTACAAACAACACATCTTGAGCTTTCCTTTTTCCATTACTCAAACTTACAATTCCTTTACCTTTTATTTTTCCTGGTGCATCATTTCCAAAAGTTA
>JZKD02S0291563.1:778335-788939 GCA_000966675.3 Picea glauca | reverse complement strand
TCATCCTTTTTATGACCTAAAAAGTAAATTAGGTCTTTGATACAGTATATATTGAGGATTTGGATCCTCATTTTAAGGATCATAACTCATTCACTCCATAAGGAGGACTGAAATTGGCACACAATCAAAAAGCCTATGTGACCGCTCTGATACCAATTGTTGAAATTACTAAGACAACTGAGAGGGGGGGGTGAATCAGTTGTTATTGTGCTTAAACAAGTTTAAGTCTATTAATACATTCTTAATATTTCTTCAAGTGATCATCAACATTATACAACATATGGACAATAAAAGTAATGAGCATCAGTCACACATAAAGTATACACAGAGACAAATTTTCATGAGGAAACCCATAAAGGGAGAAAACCTCTTCTTCTTCGAAATGATAGGCAGTCTTTTAAGTTCTGTATATCATCTATAATTGAACACCAACTCAATGTGAGGCTACTACCTCTGTTTTACAAGCTACAACTTGTTTGAGAGCAAAAACTCTCTGGTTTCTATAGCACCCACTAGAAGGAAGCACCAACTCCCTTAATGATCCAACACCAACTGGATGGAAGCAAGAACTTTCAGTTACACAGGCTCCAACCTGTATAACAGAGAACACTTGTTCTCCCTTGCACCACCTTGCCACCCTGGTTTCTCTGGCTGTAACCAGATGGAAGCTACAACTCCGTGTGTTCAAGATCCCACTTGAACCTCTGAGGACAACAGTCCTCCCTAGAACCTCCCAACCACCCTGGAATATAAATGAATAATTAAACAACCAACTACATAGAGAAATTGATTCTTACCACTTCTTCTCTATTCAGTAAATCTGGTCTTCTTCTAACTGCTCTGCAATTCTTCTCTTCCTTTGTCTGTTCTGCAATTCTTCTCTACTTCAACTTGTTCTATAATTCTTCTATGCTTCTACTTGTTATGTCATTCTTCTCTGCTTCAATTCTTTTCCTCATCTATTACTCTTCTCTGAGTTTTATCTCACACTGCGCATATTTTTAGTCTCACACTGTGCTTCTTTTCAGTCTCACGCTGCACTTCCTGTGATTTTCCTTTTCTTACAGTTTAATTCATTTTTCATCCAGAACAACCAACCACCCATAGTCTATATTTTTTTCTTTTATGCACCACACCCACAGCAGTTACACTTCGCATCTTCTTAGGCAAAAGAAAATCGTCTAAGCAACTGAAACACCAACTCATTAAGAATCATGACTCAATTTCTCTAACAGATTCGTAACTGATGAATTAACTGTCAGAGAGAATAGTAGCCCTCCAATCATATTCAAGTTTATCTTCACCATTGGATGAACTTTATTAATCTTGCCTTTAAATCCGGTTTCGGCATTTTGGCATTCTTGTGGCCAAGTGTCTCAAAACGTCATATCGCGATCTCCGAAACTCTGATACAGAGATTTTTTGTGCTAGCTCCTTCTTCTATAAGACCAAGGCCATGACCAAGCGCTTATGCATAAAGTGTCTTTCGCGAATTTTCATTTCATGAATCTGGAGATGAGGCATCTCGACTCTCCAAGTCGCAATCCCCAAAACCCCGAAATGGAGATTATCTGAACTGACTCATTCCCTATTGTGACCACCAGTGGTGACCATAGGTTGTGCCAAAAGGTGCTTCATATTTCGTGAGTTTATAAACTTCATTGAGTCTGATCGATGGTTTAAATCTCCATAGATCCGACGGTCAAGATCTTATCGTGATCTGGCATCTCGCAAGTTTCCACACCATGCTCCGTTGACTCCAAGTCAGTGACTTGTCCTGTGATTCGATGATCCATATCTGATCTTAATTCAGTGGCTCAGATCATATCATGATTTCACATCTCGCGAGTTTCCAAACCATGCTCCGTTGACTCCAAGTCAGCGACTTGTTCTATGATTCGACAGTCCAGATTTGATCTTAATTTGATGGCTGTGATTAAATCACGATTTCGCATATCGTGATTTTGGTGGTTATATTTCTTGCCTCTCCAAGTCTCGAGTCACGAAACTCCAAAATGGAGTCGGATCAACAGTCTAGATCACACCTTGATCTGACAGCTGCGATTAAATCGCGAATTCTCATATCGTGATTTCAATGGTTATGTTTCTTTCCTTTCCAAGTCACGAGTCGTGAAACTCCAAAGTGGCATGGGATCAATAGTCTTGATCAACACTTGATCTGATGGTCACGATTAAATCGTGATTTCACATATCACGATTGCGATGGTTATGTTTCTTGCCTCTCTAAGTCGCAAGTGACAAAACTCTGAAATGGCATGGGATCAACAGTCCTAATCGATGGTTATCGGGAATTGTAAATGGGATACAACAATCAGAAATGTTGCTTCTCCTCCTGAGCTTACTTTGTTCCGCTTACTCTAATCTTGTCATCGATGATCTGCCAACAATCCTTTGCACTATCTCTTCTGAGCTTATTTGAATATTCTTTGTAGTGTCTTCTCATAATGCCCATCTATTATATACTTTATGTGCTCATGCCATCTTCACTATTGTACTTGCCATCAATGACAAGTATACAAGCATGCGTTGTCTGTTAAATATTTTCCATCTGTTAAATGTTTGCCAACAACATGATTTCCTCTACAATAATTTACCTTTGGATGAAACCATCTTAAAGGCCATGTTTGGTCCTAATAGGCCTTGGGATGATATGCATCATTGATCCTATTGTCTCCCAGAGTTTGTTAGGATTGAACAAGATGAATTTATATCTACCTTGAGTGAGATGGTAATTCATGTTGTGGTTTCATTAGATACACATGGTATTTATGTCAAAGGAAACATGTGAATATTTTTCCTATCGTCACGATCGACATCTCTCATACCCATGTTAAAATCGAGAATATATATATCAGTGTGGGATTTTCACCTAAATAAATTCAGATCTACACCAATCTCTTCAAAGAATTCCAGTATGTATTCTCTTGGTCATATGAAGAGATGTCTGGGGTCAATCCTACCATTGTTGAGCATGAGATTAAAACTTGTCTGAATGTTAAACCTATTTGAAAACATCTTAGAGTTGTTAATTCTAGGAAGGCCCTCTCTATTAAGGAAGAAGCAGAGAATCTTATAAATGTTGGTTTCATATACCTGGTTCCCTTGACCAAAAGGGTGTACAACCTCATTCCCATAGATACAAAGAAAGGAACCATCCATGTATATATGGATTTTAGAGACTTGAACAAGGAATGTCCTAAAGATAGCTTCCCCACTCCTTTTATTGACCATATTCTTGACAAGTGTGTGTGAAGAAAAGTATTTTCCTTTATGGACGGATTTCAATGGTATAATCAAATCCAGATCAAACTCGAGGATCAACACAAGACATCGTTTATTTGTCCTTGGGGTACCTTTGCATACCGAAAAATGACTTTTGGTCTTAAAAATTCCAGAGAGACCTTCCAACATGCCATGAACTTTTCATTTCATGATCTTAATCATATCATCGAAGCTTACCTATATGATCTTGTTGCTCACTCTCCTAAGAGGGTAGATCACTCAACTCACCTTCGAATAGTATATGAGAGATGTCATTATTATTGCATTTAATTGAACCCTACAAGTGAATGATCTATGTTAGGTATGGTCATCTTTTAGGATTCATAATGTATAAGCATGGGATCATGGTGTATCCTATGAAGGTTGAGGAAATTATTTGGTTTCCTCCCCCATGCAACATTAAAAAACTTTAAGGTTTACAGGGGAAGGATAACTTCCTATGTTGTTTCATAGTGAACTATGAAAATTTAACTAAATATTTCATTCATATTTTGAATAAGGACACTCCATTCATATGGGATGAGTGAGCCTAGGAATCCTTCAATGATCTGAAGAAAGGCTTGGTATCGATGCCTCAATTGAAGCCCCCACATTATAGTAGAGACTATTTTATTTATATCGTCACATCTAAGGGGATGATTTGTATAGTATTGGTTCAATAGAATGATGAGCTCCATGAGAACATTGTTTACTATCTCAGTCAAAACCTAGTTGGTCCTGAAATTAAATACTCTCACATAGAGAAGTTGTACTTGGTTGTTGTACATGTGGTGCAGAGATTATGAAATTATATATTACTTTGAAAAACTACAATGGTTGCAGATATCAATCCATTTCAATACTTGCTTACAAAGTGTATCATAGGGGGGAAATACAATAAGTGGATTGCTATTTTTCAAAAATTGGATCTCGATTTTGCTTCTACGAAATCTAAGAAATCGCTAGTTTTTGTCGAACTGATGTCGGACTTCCCTAGACTAGATGAGGACATTTTTCATGACGATTTGTTCATGGATGAAAATATTTTCCTTATCTCATATTCAGACCCCTGGTATGGAGAAATTTTAATCTACCTTCAAACCCTGAAGCTACTACAACATTTTTCCGAGAGAGATCGACGACGTATAGGTCATCAGGATATAAACTACATTATTATTGGTGACTCTTTGTATCGTCGAGGAGTGGATAATATTTTATGTCTCTTAATGACTTATGAGGAGGCTAAATTTTTTCTCAATTATTGTTAGAGTGGGGCATGTGGTGGTCATTTATTTGGCTTTGAGATAGCCCAAAAGATATTGCAAGCTGATTAGTTTTGGTCATCAATTTTTAAATATTGATTTGAAACGGTCAAGAAGTGTCACCCTTTCCATGTGTTTTCTCAGAAAATATGCTCTCATCAAACCCCTCTTTACCCAGTCATCAACGTCGGTCCCTTCACTATGAGATGATGAATTCAAATTTACCATAATTGAAAAAAATGCATATTCTCTTGTTAAGTCTATCAAAAAATTTCACCAGTATATCTTAGTCCAGCACGCATAGGTAAAAGTCTCTTTTCTTTCTGTCAAGTTTGATCTTTCTCAACTTTAACTTTCAAGGAAACTTGCACATTGTGTTGCCAAAATTCAAGAACATGATTTCACGATAAAAACTTCTCATACAATCAAGGGATGAGATCTAGCTTTACATCTGGATCAACACCCTGAACTAAGTGTAACTTCTAAAAATGATGAGGATGATCTATGTCTACGTTTTCTTATTGAAACTAAAAAATCTTGATGTATAAGAAAATCCTTGGTGCAAGGACATTATCTATTATTTATAGTTTCAAAAATGTCCTAATAACCTATAAAGTCGTTAATGTTGGATGATTCATTTAGATGCCTCTAAATACCCGATCTTGGGATATTCTCCTTTTCATATAAATGATGATTGGATGTTGTTACATTGTGTATATAATACCACAACCCAAAAAATATTTAGGGAAATTGATGGATCAATAGATTCAAATAGTCATATTGGTGTTCATTTCACTACAAAATCCATTGCTCTTAAAATTAAAAGAATTGGATATCACTGGCCTTTTATTTTAAAGATTCTCACAAATTTATGCAGACTTCTAATGAATGTAAAAAAATTGCATGTAGGGAACAATTTTATGTCGTTCCTTTACAACCAGTTCTCTGAGATTTTCCTTTCTCAAAGTGGGGATTAGATTTCAACGATCTAGTTAATCCTCCATCCTCTATTGGACATGCTTTTATTATTACAAAAACAAACTATTTTACTAAATGGATGAAAGTTGTTCCACTAAAAAATGCATAGGATGAGCAGGTAATCACCTTCCTCTAACATTTTTTCTCATTTTGGTCTTCCATTACAAATTATTTATCATAATGGACCAACTTTTATTTATGCAAACTTTACCCAATTTCTTAATAAATTTGGGGCGAAGCATATTACTTCATCCACCTATTATCTACAAGGAAATGAGAAATTTGAGTCCACAAAAAAATATCTGATTAATATTTGAATGAGGATTATAAATGATAAACCTCGACAGTGTAATACACTTCTCATCTATTCACCATGGGAAGATCAAAATACCACCAAAACAAGTACTAGACATATCCCTTTCGAACTATTATATGGTAAAAAATCCATTATATCAGTTGAACTTGAGTTGACTTCCCATAGATTATATTTTGAAACTAAAGAATTGAATTCTACAAATATCTCTCAAAGGATAAATGCCCTACTAGATATTGACAAACAAATCAGTTAAGCCCTCCAAAATCTTAGAAAGAGACAACAATTTGTTATATTTCGACAAGGAAGTCAAATCAACTAGTTTTGCAATTGATGGAAAAATATTTTTTTGGGATTCTTCTCATGCAAACAAAGGTAAGCATTCCAAATTACATATAATTTCGCTAGGTCCTTTCAAAATGGACTTCGTTATTGGAAATAATTATTCTTTATTGAAATATCTAGATGTGTCATTATTCCCTTACATGACTAATGGTTAACAACTGATGCACTATGTTGAAACTGGTTGACTTAACAAATTTCCAGTGTTTCCTGTATATATTTTGATTTGTTTTATTTCTTTGTGTTGGTTTCATATTTGATTTTTCTACTTAGTTCTTTACTTTTGATTCAAAATGGACAAATTTAAGTTACTGGTATGATTGTTATTTGCAAAATTTTCCTTAATCTTTTATAAATGAAAAAAAATATGAATGAATGACTTACGGTCCACAACACTAGTGTAGCTTTGTTGTACCTACATATTTCTTGTTTAAAATTGATTTTAGTTGTTTTAACTTTTTCTTCTTTCCCATGCTTCACTCCAAGAGTGAATCATCACAAGAGAATATCAGAAAGTTTTCCAAAATATTTGAGAAAAATAAGGTAACCAATAAACTTGAATTTCTTGTTCAAAGTAAAAACAAAAAATTATGAATTTTGAGTCTGCTATAGTCATACTTCTCTATGGAGTTGCGATATTTTGACTCACATTTTCCCCAAATTTATAAAAATATCATAAATTATTGTGAATTCTATGATTATTTATGATAAATGGCTATTACGTGAGGTCCCTAAAGAGAAAATGAAAAAGATTTATCTCTAAAAGATGTTCCTCAGCATAATACTTACAATTTTATCCTCTGAAATCATTGGTTCATGGCTATTTCAATCATGCATATGGTAAATGTTTTAAAAGGTTCACTTTCATGAAATATTGAATGCAAATAAGATATAAAATCATGAATGTTTTATGGTTTTAATAAGTCTTCATATTCAAATGATAATTGCAGAAGAGTGGCATATGCATTGAGAATTACACGTCACGGTTATACTATCTACATATTTTAAGAAATGTGTTTAATGTTACGAGTTCAAAGTTTATACATGATCCCCATGTCTATCAATTTTTTTTTTTCATATTTATAAAACATTTGGGTCATATGACTCGAATAACCATTAGAAATAACACCTTGTATGGAATTATATGGTTCTTACTGATATACTAATCTCATTGATTAAATGGTATTAAACACTTTGGGTTATTATTCGAATAGCATAATTCTTCACATTGTGAAGTATTTGATACATGATTGATCTAGGTGGATATTGATGGCCACCCACCTATTCCATGGGCTCGAAAAACAGTTTTCCATCTTGGCAGTTTTTCGACAGTTTCTCGGGTTCCAAACTTCCGGGGTGGTTTTGAGGCCCTAAATGATAGTTTTTGGGGATTTGGGGCCCAGGTGAATGCCTAGGGTACTAACCTAGGCAAGTTTAAAATCATTCTTCTCTATTATATGTTTCCAATGGTGTATCGGGTGCCCCAAACGGAGATCAGATGCAAACGTTACGCCCCAAGGAAGTTGACGTATCAACTACCCCCATCGGGGCCCGCAAACCTTTTGGATTTTCATCTTCCGAGGTTAGGGTTTTGGATTTTACTTATGTTAAAAAGGCCATTGGAGCCTCATTCTAACAATCATCTTCTTGGGAATGCGATTATTCTTCACATCTCTTCTCAGAGATAAGATCCCACCATTCTAATGAGTCTTTCATTGTGTATTTTTACAGCCTATGTACATTTATTTCATTAATAGAAATTGTGTATTACTATATTTCTCTGTTTATGGAAATATTTATGTGTATTTCATTGTTTTATCTCTGCTTTCACTTTGTTCTCAAAAATAATTTGGATCAGTGGCATCGGAGCAGGTTGCTCTTTATTATTTTTGAGTGCATGCCCGCGACGAGGTCCAAGTATAGCAGGTTAGTTCTTGATCTTGTCTCTCTTGAGGACAATCTCTATTGCATGCCCAAGAAACCCTCCATGGTAGAAGAAAAGAAAATTTTTGGAGAAAATGATTCTATTATTTTGTTTCTTTAACAAGCTCTCACACGACAGATGGACAAAATGATGGACAATTTTTCCCACATCCTTCAATGCCTGTCGATAACAATAGACACGTCTTCATAAAGCGACCAATTTAGAGGTACCTCTCCTTTCAAGGTATAGGTCAATTTTGATATTCTTGTATTTGAAGGTTAGATAGGTGCGGATGCCCTAGACAAATGGTTAAATATGCTAGAAGGTTATTTCTATGACAGGGAAAACATCACCGTCGCACTCCTTAAGGCTCTCCCCCATGTCAAACATTGGTGGGAAACTTACTAGGAGAAAAGGTCCACATAGGAGTCTGGAATATATAGGGCGGAGCCCACTTGGGATTTTTTTGTGGATGCGGTAAAGGAAAAATATTACCCTGTTGGAAACTATGAATACCAATACATGAGATGGACCACACTACGGTAAGAGAGGGGACAAGTAGAGCTGGATTTCACCAATATATTCCCTACCTTGTGCACCAAGCTGGGTATCAAAGACTCCGAGCGACATTTGGTTATGAATTACTGCAGGCTCTACACAAATACATCTAAACTGAAATGGATTTTCTATATACTTGATCACTCAGTGTTGCGTATTGATATGCTGTTAAAATCGAGAAGAAATATAGGCACCATAGAAAACAGGAGTTTGGATTTATAAATATGCAAAAACCAAAGTATGATGAAGAAGACCCTAAATAACAACCTCCTGAAAACCAGTCCAAGCCACAAGAAAAGAAGGGTCACAGGAAGACGAAGAAGGACACTGGAAAATGGTGTGATTTCCACAAAATCCCCAGGCACAACACCGATGAATGTCACTCAAAATAGTCATTGGTGGTCGAGTTCAAATATAAGGAGCCAAACCCTGATTCAGAATCTAATTCATAAAATACTAATAGAAGACAGATCATTAACGTAGACCCCACTTATATTGTTGCGACTGCAACAATTCAACTAGAAGAAGTCAGAGATCATGAAGAGGGGGGGCACATTTTTCATTCACACATCTAGGTGAAGGGTACCCCGCTTCATTTTATTGTTGATAGCGGAAGCCATAAGAAAATAATCTCAGTAGAGGTCATCAAATAGTTGGGATTGTCGACAACACCACACCCGCAACCATACAACATCAGGTGGCTTCACGAAGGAAAAGATCTCTATGTCATCCAACAATGTTGATTGTCATATGACATACAACCCTTCAAGAATGAGGGATTATGTGATATTTCCCCAATGTATGTGTGTTATTTTCTCTTGGGCCAACCATATATGTGGAAACTCCATGTTGTTTATGAGTCTCGCCCCTACAGTGTCATTATTTCTCTGGGGGGTCATCTCTAAAGAATACCAGAGGTAGTTCTAACTATTTTTCCACCTAAAAAGTGTCGCAAGGTAGTATCTCATAGTAAAAAATCCATCTTCTTCACAAGATGTTAGAAAGGTGAACATAAGGATACTCCAATCACTACAGCCTCAGACCAAGCACCTTCTATCCAACAGAAGCAGGTCAACAAGATTGCAGCAAAGCACAAAAATTCCTTCTGCACACAGTCATTTTAGGTAGTCCGACTGGTTGAATAGATTCAAACCTGCCAGCAATAGGTTCATGACATCCTTCCACAAACCGAGCAGTGTGACATCTCCAACAAGGCAAGCAACTCACCAAGATTCAGATTCAACAAATGCTTCCTTCTCTCCCCCGGGAACTCAACGCAATGGAGACCATTTCTTCCTAAGGAGGGAGGATTGATATAGGTCGATATCGGTGGCCACCCACCTATTCCATAGGCTTAAACAATTTTCCATCTTGGCAGTTGTTCGTTAGTTTTGAGGTTCTAAACTTTCAGGGCCGTTTTGAGGCCCTAAATGACATATTTTGGGGATTTGGGGCCTAAGTGATTGTCAAACACACTAACTTGGGCTAGTCGAAAATCATTCTTCTCGATTATACCTTTCCAATGGTGTATCGAGCACCCCAAAGAAAGATTGTATGCAAAATTTATGCCCCCCGAGAAGTTGACGTATCAACTACCCCCATCGGGGCCCACAAATCTTTTGGATTTTCATCTTCTGGGGTTAGGGTTTTCAATTTTAATTATGTTAAAAAACGCCTTTGGATACTCATTGTAACAATAATCTTCTTGTGAATTTGAGTAGATGTCACATCTCTTCGCAGATATACACTGCCACCATTATAGGAAGTTTTTCACTCTGTATTTTTACAGTTTCTGTACATTTCTTTCATTAATAGAAATCGTGTATTACTCTATTTCTTTGTTTCTGGAAACATTTATGTGTATTTCATTGTAGTATCTCTACTTTCATTTCATTCTCAAAGCATATGTAGTATGTACCACATACTACATATGACTGCAAAGTTT
>JZKD02S0291563.1:758131-773090 GCA_000966675.3 Picea glauca | reverse complement strand
GCTCCAAGGGTGCCACTCGCCAACTGGACTGATTGGTAGACATCTATAATCCCTGGAGTCAACACTCCGCCAGGTGAACTTGTGGGAGACTAAGGGTTCTAAGGAATAAGGCCCCCGCCTTATTGCACGCCCCTTAGAATCATCGTGAGCGAATGTCGCAGTCTTCCCTCATGACATCGTGGATCCTCTCGAACTAGGTAATCGCTAACCTACATTTTGAGCCATGACGGGAGTGCTAGTAGGCGGTGGCAAGGTTGTTGTCCACCCCTCTCCCTCAACCTCTCTGGAAATCGTGTGTGGCCCCTTTACTCCATATGTGAGTCTAGTCGGCAAGATATCGTCAGCCTGCATCATCAACAATCATGTCAGAAATGTCAACATCAAATCATCAAATCAATGAAATATCACAGTAAATAAATCAATCCAAATAGCACACTCCCTGACTCAATTCGGAGTCCAAGGGGGTTCTACCGATTCCTCTGTATCCTCAAGGTCCAAAACCCTACACACTCAATACAATTGAGTCAATAGCACCTGTCTACATCAAATGGTAAAAAATCATGTCATCTATCATAACGCATCATAATCAAGTATAAATGTTTTAACATCAGAAAAGTCCAGATCACTTGCGAGCAAGTGTCCTCAAGTAATAAGTGTTCTCAGTGTGCTAGAGCGGGATGTTACACCAACTTCCAATTCTCCAGCTCCAACTGGAAGGAGGTTCCAACCCCCTAGTTTTTCAGAATACAACATGAGGGAAGCTCCAACCCCCCAATTCTATGGCTACAACCAGAAGGAGGATACAACCGCCTGTGTTCTCCATCTACAACAAGAAGGTGGCTACAACCACCTTTACTTTATCCATCCTTCCACCCTGAAATATAAGTGAAATGATGAAACCACTGACACATTTTCACTGTGACATATACCACTATAAACCTATACCAATATGTTCCAACACCTTGTAACCAACCTATACTAATAGTCTGTAATCAATCATGTACAAGAAATTATTCTGTACCAAAATATACCAATAGGAACACGACCTGTATATGATACAATTCACATATATATGATCCCCATCTATATTGTAGTCTATGTAAATACGTGACATGTCTATACTGTAGCCTACGTACACCTTCAGAAGGCTAGGGTTCTCACTTTTTTTGAAACTCGGACTCTATGTTGTCTCTATCACATCAACCTACATCATGTCCCAACCTATACTAATCAACTTGTACTATCAACCATGTACATCAATCACTCACACAACATGTACTGTTACAAGTGCATCAACTATGGACATCACAACACCTCATAACCATCACCAAGACCAAGATGTTATTTTACTAATATATCAAGATATATATGCCACATCATCCATATACCATGTGTCAACAATACTACTAGAAAGTTCCTCTAAACATGTACCAATCATGTACCAATCATAGCAAGTGCCTCAAAGAATGTACCAAGAATAGCCCTCAATAGATCAAATCTGATAACATAGATCTCATACTCAATATCACAAGAATATCATTCACAAAATGTGCATCTATATCTCTCTATTCATGTTCCATACATGTACATACAATCATAATAATGTGTAATAAACCCTCACATGGATTAGACATCAAACCCTTACTAATATGCAACTTCAAACTAACCAACAACTTCACCAACATGTCACAATAAAAATCCCTCAACCATGCACATCAATACCAGTACCTTATACCATACCATGTGCCAACCATGAAATGTATCTCATATATCATATCAAACATCATACATGTATTATACCATGTACCATAACATATGTTGAACAAGTAATACCAAAAGTGTATCTCAACCAGGTACCATCACCACTAAGAGATGTATCCTATGCATGTACTACCATATGCCAAGTGTTTATCACAAAAATGTATCAATATCAATGGTATAATAATAACACAACAACCATACACCATGTACTAATGTACCAACAATCTACCTCACCCAACATGTACCATATACGAGGAAATGCCTCTAGTCATGTGCCTCAAGAATTCTCTTCAATATAACAAAGATGTATTCTCATAACACAATATGACAAGCCTCAAGTATATTCCCATGCCACAAAGATCTGTCTCTCACAAGGAACCATAAAAACCATATACTAAGTACCAAAAGTGTGTCTCAAGCATGTAACAATCTTACGTCAACCATGAACCATAAAGGTCCTCCAAGACATACCTAATCATGGTCTGTATCCTCCAAGATTCAAGCCTCAAACAAACACATAAATGAAATGCCTTTACTCATGAGAACCTGTAGAATTTTGACTTGGGAACTTGATTCATACTTCAGGAACCTAGTACTAACATCCACTCAAGTTTTTCCATGCGTTTTTCAAATGTATGATACCTCTTCATCTACATCCCACATATGTACGCTACCTCTTATACTATCATCCCACGCATGTATGCTACATATTCTACTGTCACCCCATGTATGCCTCATATACTAGGGTTTTTTTTAAGTTTTGCAACTCCAAAACGTTCATTGTCAAGCGTCCTTTACTACCTCAGACTTGCATAACTTCATGTATCAATGTGTACCTTCAATCGACCTTCAATAAAATAGATATTCAATGATATTAAAATAGTTAGGGTTAGGTTCTAATGGGATTTTCTTTGTCTTATTTATACTCTCCAAGTAGCTTCCTCAAGGGGTTGCCTTCTAACTAAATTTACCCAACTTCCTTCTTCTTAGCCTAACCCACTTCTAACCACTTGTCCACTTATAAGCACATTATCCACAAATAGTAATCTTTGCACTTCTAGTTGCAACTAACTTTATTATTTAATTGATTTATTTTGCAACCACTTTGACTTATCCATAAATAGTAAACTCACCACTTCTTGTTGCAACCACTTTATTATTTAAATAATTTCTCTTTGCAACCACTTTCACTACTTTATTATTTAAATAATTTCTCTTTGCAACCACTTTTCCATATTTAACAAACTCACAAATTCTTGCTGCAACCAATTTATTTTTAATTATTTTCTTAATGCAACAACTTTACCCATTATTAACTCTGATTTTCCATCATTTTGACTAGTACACTTCTTCTAGGATATTCTAGAATAAATGACTTCTTTGACCTTCTAGGGGATTCTAGATAACTCATAAGGGTTCTCAAACTTCACTAATCCATATAATCTCAACCGTTAGGAGCTAGGTGATGTACCACATATCACCAGAAATGGCATGACATGTACATTCCATCTAGAATAGTCTTACCTACATATTTATTGATATTCATGCCTTTATACATCAAACAAATGCAGGTCCCTTACCCATACCCTTTTTCTACTAGAATTCACTACCCGACTTCTCCAAGGGTTTATATCAATCTGTAGGGGTTGAAATCAATCTACAATATCACTCTCCAAGGTTTGAAATCAAGGACAACCAACAATCCAAAACAACTATCTGATAATCTCCCCCTTTGGAATTGATGGAATCACCAACATTGAAGGAAACACTTATTCATGATAACATTCATGTTCATACTCGTCATCAATATTTATATCATATTCATACTCCTCATCAATGTTTCTATCTCCCTTTGGGGATTCTTTCCTTAATTGAACTCTTCTTGGGGTTGGTCCACTTGTTTAAATGTCTTTGATCTTTCTCTGTGTTTCTAAGCCTCTGATTACACTCTCTCCCTTCATCTGAATAATATATTCCCCTTTGACAAAGTGTATCACTCTAATGCAACATTGAAGTCATATCACCCATTCTTCCCTTGTGACCATCGCTCCCCCTAGAATCATTCTTCTATGCTCTCTCTCCAAGAATATAACTCTCTATCCATGCATCTGATAATTGTCTCCACCTAGAATCATACCTATGTTCTTACCTCTCTATATGAAAACTTGTTTGAATGATATTTCTACATGTCTTCCTATTTTTGTTTCTCTCTCTTGAATTTTCTACAAGATGTCACGTAGATGACATGTAGGGATTCTTATACCTACTTACATTTGGATTTTTTATCCATTGGTGATTCCATGTGTAATCAACCGATGTATATGAAAATCATTCAAGAAAAGAATTCAAATATTCATGTGTCATTATCATCTAATATGATAATGTTCCTTTATCTCTTAACCACTCTCTAATCCAACCTATGAACCTGTATTTGAATCCATTCTCTCATCCAATGTCATATATCTGTCCAGATTTGCTAAGTGTTCTTATGAATCCATTTCTATTAATATTTTCCATGACTCTGCTACTCAATTTTCTAAATGTTTTACCCATATGTCATTGTATTGTTATGAAGTCTTCATTGTTTCAACTGATCATCAAATGTCAAATGTGTCCACTGGTATTATCTATCTGTAATCTAAACTCTTCATATATGGAACACCCTATGCTGAAGATATATTTTTCTGCAGACAATTATAGACTTCTTCCTGTGTAATTTTTTCAACTGATCAATTTGTCATACTAAACTTCTATTAACTGACTACTCTTAGTCTATCTACTCAAACTTTGTAAGTTTCTTGAAAGATGGTTATCTGATCTATCTCATCTACTAAATAGAATCCCCCTATCTAATATTCATATTACTTGGGAGTATCTAATTCAGATTTCTCATAAAAATATCCTCTCAGATGCAGAGTCATCATCATCTTCCTTGGTAGACTCAACATCTCTCTGAACTCTAAATTATTTTTTTATGTTTGTGGATTCATCTTTCACTACAATTCTTGAAATTACAATCTCTTAAACCTATTATTTATTCAGTCGTCCTTATTTTCTTTCATTTATTTCCAAAACCTTTATGTATCTGACATCTTAATTGTTATTTGTAGATTTATCTTCATTTCGTGATATTGCCAATATTGTGATCTCTAGGACCTGGTCTTTCTTTACCTTCTTTTCTTTTCCAAATCTTGGTGTATCTAATATCTTTTTATTTCTTCATGGATGGAATTTTTACACTTCTACAATTTCGAGCTATTTGACTATAGTTGTCGCACTTGTAGCATTCAATATTCTATGGGGTCATATAATCATTTCTTCCTTGAAATTTTTTTTCATAATCCATGCAATGTGCAACCTTATGTCCAAATTTAGTACAATAAAAATGACCATAAAAGAAATTTACATACCTAGGAGTGAATGATCTTCCTTTTGGTGTAGTCACTATGAATTCCTACCTTCATTGATCATGTTTATGATTGAATATTCTTTGTGGCTTGATCATGGAGGGTCTTCTTTTGTAGTCTTCTTCTTGAGTCATTTTTCCTTATAGAATGTTCTTCTCTAGGGGCTTACATTCTTCTTTATTCATTGAACCTTTGATGGCTTCTCCATAAGTCTTCAGATTCTCTTCATCCTTTATTTATGGTACTTCAATTGATGGTGTGGATGCTTCTGTCTCTTCAACATTCTTGCTGAGTTGGATGAATTTGACTCTTAGTTTGACAACTTCTTATTCAAGATTTTCAACCTCTTCTTCTTTCTTCATCATCTGAGACTTTATGATTTCTTCTATTATCTTTTCTTATTTGAGTTGGATATTCAATTTGATTATTTCTTCTTAAATTATTTTCTCTTATTGACCAAAGGCTGCCTCAAGTTGGGTTATCTCATTAGTTATTTCCTTAAGATGATTTGTCAGTATTGTCTCTCTCATTTCTTCTTCTTCCTTCTGTGCTGCTATGTTAGCTTCCAAATACTTCTTTTGATCTTCAATATTTTCTTTGATCTTTCTATATTCTTCTATTTGACCTCTTAAGTTCTTGATGACCTATTGGGATTCCTCAAAAATATGAACACTCTCCTCTTGCTTCCTCAATTATTTCTTGAGTGACATATTATCTTATCTTTCTTTCCTTAGTTCCTCTAAAGAACTGATTAGTTCTGCTTCATGTTTCTTTTCCTTTTCAATATCAATATTTTATTATTTTTCATTAGGATTTCTTGTCTTATCACTTTAAATTTTCAAATAAAGGAATTCAAATTTAATATGTCCACGCTTTTCACAATTAAAGAAAAATAACTCACCTATGTTGGCTTGTATCACTTCACACTCTTCTTCTTCTGAATTTGTCTGACATGATGAACATGTTTCTTCATGTTCTATACCAGTATAATCTTTATCAAACTCTATCTCTGTGATGCGAGAAAAATAGATACCATGTAATTTATCCCAAAGTTCTTTAGTTGATGAACATTTTACCACTTTGTCCTTTGCTAAATCACATAGTCCTTCCATGATGAAATCCATTGTTATTTTGTTATTTCTCTTTCATTCCTTCTTAGCTACAGGATTTGGTTTCCTTTTATGATTGTATCTTGTCACAATTACCTATCAAATATCATATCCTTATTCCTTTTAAAAATATCGTGTCCTTATTCTCCACATCTCATATTCTAGACCATTCTAACCATTAAATAGTGGTACTCCATTATCAGAATAATCGATGATCTCCTTCCAGTGGTTAAACTATTTCTTGAAGGAACCCACTTTGATACCAATCGTTGGATTACTGAGAGGGGGGGTGAATGAATAATGAGCAATTTATACCACTTATTAATAATTTTAACCAGAATGTATATTCCTCTAACTTATTCAACAATTTTAATTAGTTCATCATTAATATGTTATTGCATCATATAACATTAACATCCATCAATTCATGATAAACAACAATAGACACATCCACACAATTCACAATACACCAATATTTTACGTGGAAACCTAATGCAGGAGAAAACCACATACTTCTTTTCTTATATGTATTTTAGAATCACATTCAAGGAAGAACCAAATTCCAATTCTTCGGCTCCAACTGGAAGGAGGTCCCAACCTCCTAGCTTCTCAGGCTACAACCTGAGGGAATTTCCAACTCCCCAATTCTCTGGATACAACCAGAAGGAGACAACAACCCTCTATGTTCTCTGGCTATAACCGAAAGGTGGATAAAACCACCTTTCCTTGCACCATCCTACCTCTCCAAAATATAAGTGAAATGTTGAAACCACTACCACATTGTCACTGTGAGATAAACCACTGTAAAAATGTACCAATTTGTCCCAACAACCTGGAACTAACTTGTACCAATAGCCTATAATCAATATTGTACCATAATACAACCTGTATCAAAAAATACCAACATGTAACTGACCTGTATATGTTTCATATTGCATATGTACACTCCCTTTATATACTACAACCTGTGTATATACATGACATGTCTATACTACATCCTGCGTACACCTTCAAAAGGATAGGTTTCTCACTTTTCTGAAACTTGGACCCTTTTCTACCTATGTCACATAAACCTGCAACTTGTCCAAACCTATACCAATCAACCTTTACTATCAACCACATACATCAATCACTCACACAATCTGTACCATTACAAGTGCATCAACTATGCACATCACAATACCTCATAACCATTACAAATACCAAGATGTTCTTTTACAAATATATCAAGATATATATGCCACACATTACATATACCATTTGTCAACAATACTACTAGAAAGTGCCTCAAAACATGTACCAAGAATATCCCTCAATAGATGATATCTGATAGCATAGATCTCATACTCAATATCAAACGAATATCATTCAAACCATGTGCATATATGTCTCTCTAGTCATGTTCCATACATGTTCATACAATCATAATCATTTGTAATAAACCCTCACATGGACTAGACATCAAACTCTCACTCAAATGTAGCCTCAAACTAATTCACCAACACATCACAATAAAGAACCCTCAATCAAGTACATCAACCATGAAAATCGATAATTGTAAATTATACCATACCATGTGCCAACCATGAAATGCATCTCATATATCATCTCAAGCATTAAACTTGTACTATTCCATGTACCATAAGATATGTTGAACAAGTAATACCAAAAGTGTATCTCAATCAATTACCATCACCACTGAGAGATGTCTCCTATGCATGTAGTACCATATGCCAAGTGTATATCTCAATAATGTATCAATATCAATGGTAGACTACTAACAAGAAAACCATACACCTTGTACCAATGTACCAACATTGTATCTCACCCAACATGTACTATACACAATGAAATTCCTCTAGTCATGTGCCTCAAGCATTCTCCTCAATATAAAAAATATGTAGTCTCATAACACAATACGAAAAGCCTCAAGTATATGCCAATGCCACAAATATGTGCCTCTAACAAGGAACCATAACAGTCGTATACTAATTACCAAGAGTCTGTCTCAAGCATGTAAAAATATTACCTCAACCATGTACCATAAAGGGCCTACAAGACATACCTTAAGCATGTGCCATATCATCCAAGATTCAAGCCTCAAAAAAATACATAAATTACATACCTTTACTCATGAAAACCTGTAGAATGTTGACCTGGGAACTTGCTTCAGACTTTAGGAACTTGGTACTAACATCCACTCAATTTTTATCATGATTTTTTCAAATGTACACCACCTCTTCATGTACAACCCGCGTACATACACTACCTATTCTACTTTCATATCGTGTATGTCAGCTACCTATTATACTGTCAACCCATGTATGCCTCGGAAACTAGGGTTTTTTAAGTTTTGTAACTATGAAACTTTCACCGTCAACCCTCCTTTAATACCTCAGACTTTCATAACTTCATGTATCAATGTGTACCTGAAATAGACCTTACACAAAATAGATATTCAATTATATTCAAGTAGGTAGGCTTAGGTGATCATGAGAGTTCATTTCTTTCCTATTTATACTCTCAAAGTAGCTTCCTCAATTAGTTCCCTTCTAACTTACTTTACCCAACTTCCTTCTTCTAGGGATAACCCACTTCTAACCACTTGTCCACTTACAACCAATTTATCCAGAAATAGTAATCTCTCCGCTTCTAGTTGCAACTAAATTTATTATTTAATTAATTTATTTTCCAGCCACTTTGACTTATCCAAAAATAGTAAACTCACCACTTCTTGTTGAAACCACTTTATTATTTAAATAATTTATCTTTGCAACCACTTTACCATAATTAACAAACTCACAACTTCTTGTTGCAACTAATTTATTTTTAATTATTTTCTTAATGAAACAACTTTACCCATGATTAAATTCTATTTACCATCAATTTGACTAGTACACTTCTTATAGGAGCTTCTATAATAAATTACTTCTTTGACCTTCTAGGGGATTCTAGATAACTCATGAGGGTTCTGCAACTTCACTAAGACACATGTCCTCAATTGTGAGGAACTACATGATGTACCACATCTCACCGGAAATGGAATGACATGTACTATCCATATAGAATATTCTTACCTAAATATTTACTAATCTTCATGCCTTTATACCTCAAATAAACATGAGTCCCTTACCCATACGTTTGTGCTACTGGAATTCACTACCAGACTTCTCCAAGGGTTGAGATCAATATCTAAAGGTTGTCATCAATGTTACGAGGAAAATCTCTCTATGTCAAGGGGTAAAACACAAAAAATAGAATGAAACATAGAAATCAACTCTAATCCCAAGTATGCTATATAAATGATATTCAAACAATACAAGGCTAAGATCCTACCTCATTCGGATGTTAATGAAGACCACTGTTGAGCACACAACCCAAATATTTAGACCTCCAACTTGTCCTTAACAACCAATATATGCAAGCATATGGTGATACTATATAACTTTGGCATATATATTAGAATAATCCATTAACATACATGAAAAATATGCCCAGGGAATAATAATTCAAATATTTGCAAGATATCAATTGGACGAGAAAATAGTATTTCTATTAAAATAATCAACATAAGTACATAGGTGACAAAATTTTGCAACAACACATATCAAAACCGAGAAACTAAGTCCCTCTAGCTAGGCCTCCACCACTTCAATCCTCCACCAAATGAAAGCTCATATAAAGGAGTAAATGAGGTTCTCAATCACAAAGAAGGAAGAGCTTGGGGGTTAAACAAGGAGTTCATACTTTCAAGGACAAAGGGATGCAGACTCACTATGAAGTGAAATTTTTCCAGAGTGTCTTTTATCCCAAAGTTGAATTGTTGAATCTCTCTCAAGTCTTGGATATGGCTCAATTTATAGCCTTCAGATGGAAATGAATGGTAGAGTGAGAGAATTTCCAGTATATGGAAGGTCAAGCATCATGGATCTCGTGACATGTCATAGAAACCCAGCATAATTTTTAATTTTGAGCACCAAACCCAATGTGTGTGGGCTATAGTGGAGAAACCCGCGTATACGCTTGTTGTATAACTTATAGGGCACATATATGTGGAGAAATATGCTTTTTTGACTATGGAAATCACAAAAAGGGAACTTCAAGTCTACATAGGGAAATGGAAATCAATCCAAGAAATTTGCATGGAGTGAGGAAAATTTTGTTGTAAGATTAAAGCTGTAATATCACTCTCTAAGGGTTGACATCAATCACAACCAACAATCCAAACCAATTGTCTGAGACTAGAACCATATAGGACTTCAGCTATTAGGTATCCATTCATGATTTTATCTTCTATGAAATGCCAAGTATAAAATTGGACCACTCGTTAAAGAATATTCACTCACATCGGGTCTTTTGTTTTATGTCATTGAGCATGATTGTCATTTTCAACAATCAAATTCGATGATTGGTTTTGGGAGTTGTATATTTTACATATAACAATTAATTTCGATGCTCCACCTTGCTCTTGTATTCGTTAGGTTTTTGAAAGTATCGAGTCTAAAACCATAACCTCATACTGAAAACCAGGTTCAGATTGTTGGAAGCACTCAAACTTATTCTTTTTATTATGTGATTTCCATCTCTGATCGCATATAGTTGCAAGTTATTTAAAAATGTTTGTTTATTTGACTTCAAGATTGAAGTTACGCATCAAAATTGTATATTTTGAGCTTTGATTTGTTTGGTTATCAGTTTCGAACCTCGATATTTCAAGCTTATATACATATGATGTAATACAATCTAGCTCAGGTTATTCTTTTGGTTGTTTGCAGAGTTTGAGGTTTTGATCAATGTGTCTTCTTTTGGGAAAAACATTGATGGGGTTGAACTTTCTTTGATTATCATAATCGTCGATATCAGTCACATTTCATATTTATGAATGGTTGTTCAAATGATATTTTGAAATTGTGAATAGAGAATGATGAGATAAATGTTATAATGGTATTGAACAATGTTATAAAGTTTCAATAAATATTATTTATGCAATTTTAAGAATTGTTGTTGAATCCCTACACACGCGTGATTGTGATAATTCAACTTACATATGGATATGATTCAATAAGCATGTATGTGGTTGTTATTTTGCATTTGGTGGAAAAATGAAAAAAAATATAAGGATGATTGCATAGACTCATTTTAACCCTCCATTTATTTCACTTTATGAAAATTACAGTCCTATCTATATAATAAAATATGCATAAGAAAGAAAACTATTTGATATGGTTTTCATGGTAAAAAGAACATAGAAAGTGATAAGAAAAGATCTATGGATTGGTATAAACATGTATAGTTTGAAATAAAATATGGGAAGTCATCTTTTATAAGTTATGATTAGCAAGTATAGTTTGCATGTTTTGATGTTCTCTATTGGATATAAAGGTTGGATGATATATCCCTGTCCCTATTGAATTTTCCCCTCTTCATATCACATTTGTGATTCATGGTATTTTTATGTCAGAGTTAGTTTAATCATTTAGAAAAATTGTATTTCATGTCTATCTTACTTTTTCTTTATACTTGTGATAATTGGAATGCCATGGTTTTGGATGAGATTATGCGATAGAGGAAGAAACATAGTAGGAAATGGTAGAAATAGGGTAAGAATAGGTCAAGGGCCTAATAACTTTTCGCAACCAGGGGGTAAAAAATAACCGAGGTTTTCTATTCATTTTAATGTTTACTCTAATGAGTTTTAGAAATTGATCCAAATAGTGCAATTGAAACTTAGTGGTCAGTAAGTATTCCAACAACCTCATGAAACCCAAAACACTATCTTACATCCTCACCTTATTATACCGAACATTGTTGAGTCTTATGCATCGTAACATTGATGGATGGGGAAATGTATCTACCAATCCTTCATGTGGAGCCAATTAGTGGCCTATGACTCCCCCTCCACCACCTATTCATACTACTGTTGCAAGTGCATCAATTCCTTTACCTCCATTTCAGCCAGTGCTACTTGTCCACACAACGTCTACACATGAATATATGCCTCCACATACTCCACCAAAGGATCATAAGTCCACACCAAATTTCTTCCAGATTGACAAAGACAAACAACCTGTTATTTCAACCAACATTGAAAAATCCTACTCCTCTACTCATTCAAAGATCAGATTAGAATGTACTAGGAAAAGAAGTCTACATGAAGAGAATCCAGAGATTGCGTAGATGGAAGAGAAAAATCCGTAATATAAATAATTTATTAAAGAAAGAGATTTGTTTTTCATAAAGAAGTTTCTTGAAATATTTTAATTATGTTTAGAAATATTTTGACTATGAAATGTTTTGAGGACAGAGGACAGAACCATGGTATTTTATTTTGAGACTTTTTTAAATATCATGTTATTTTATGGGAGTCAAAACTGTTTTTACACCATGGTAGTTCAGATGCATATTTTGGGTATGTTATGTGATGTTGATATATAATTTTGTTTGATTTTTCTTATGTTGGAGAGACAAGGAAAATCTATTTTCATTATTGAATTAGAAATGCATTATAGAATGGGACCCCACTTGTTTACTCATTATTTAATTATTAGTATTTTTTATAGTGTCATTTGACATTGAATATTCTCATGACGACTAATTCACCTCAATTACATCCCTTTCCCTACTTGCAGGAAAAAAATCCCCATTTTACTCCCTAAAAATATCTTTAAAAATCTTATTTTTCTAGATGTACGTGACTCTCCTTAAAGAATCTCATGTACATACATGACTTTCCATTTAGGAACCCATGTAAATATTTAATTGTCTCAAAAAAAACAAAATCCTGATATTTTAGGCAGAGTTGATGGGTTCGCTAGGGTTTGAACTCTTATATCACATTCATAACTACTCCAACTATCAAAAGGGAGTATAAAAGAGAGCCTTGGGATGGAGGGAAAACATATAAAAAATAATACACCCTTATGTTGGAATTTTCCTTATAGCCTCGTAAGTCCCCTTTTCCCCTTGCATATGAGATTCTCATTCCCCTCTTGAAAATATTTGTTTTCAAGATTTGTGTTTCCCCCTATCTTGTCAGGAATAAATCCATTTCTTCCTTGGACCTATTGGAAGACAAAGGTTTGGAGGTTGTCCTTGTCATTTTGGCCCTTGGTGGAGGAACTTGGAGCCTATTTTTGGGACTGTGTCGCAGCAGTTATATGTTGTAACAAACTTCTATGTTGTTATTAAAAAAATATCTCCCATTCTCGTCCATTTCTATTTATTTATTCATGTTGTTTAATGAGATTTGTTATGTCTTGTTTTAAATCTATTATGCAAACTGAAATGATTTTGTATATTTAGTTAGCAGGTAACTACCTATTTGTAGTTGCATGATTCTTTGTTTGTAGGAGTTTTAGATGATCCTTCTGTAAGTGTTCTAGAGTGAAATTTCTTGTGTGGAATCGAATTCAAACGTTAGGTTCCAGGTATGTTCTCTTTCCTATATTCAAAAATTTAGGTATTACAATTAGTTATTTTTTAATTAATTGCCTAATTAGAGTCCGAGAGAAGTCTTTTAGGGAAATTATCGGTTTTGGCCCTTACCCATAGCCATAGGACTTATATTTCTGTAAAAGAATTGATGAATCTGTTGAGGATTCTCCCTTTTTGATTAATTAGATGTTAATCCCTAATATTGGCTCATTACCCCTTAATTGGGGCATATTATATTAGTAATGTTATTTTATTTATGTCAGCTTTAGGCCATTAGTTGTAATTATACCTCCTAGTCTCCTATATATACCAAGGAGACATTTTCGTTTTGAATGAGCTTGTACTTGAACATTTAAGTAGGGTAAAAGGAGGTTTCCCCCTTGAAGAGGCTTATTATCTGAAATTGAATCTTTTTCAAGGTGTTGAGTACTTTTTCTGAGGTTTTTCTATGTTATATTGGTATTTGGTTCTTAACATATGGTATCAGAGCTCAAGGTCTTGGGGTTTCGCTGCTACATTTGAGACACCTTGGCATTTTTGCTATAAATTTTTTTCTACAATGTTTCAGAAGAAACATCTTGGAGGATATTTATTATATGGATCAAGGTACGTTGGGTTCACAATTCAGCTACTAAGGCCTTATACTTTCTAATATATAGCCCGTACAAGATAGGGTTCTAGAATCATCCTGAAATGAGTCATTGCGGCATTTTCGCTATAAAAATGTTTTCGTAACATTTCATACCCTGAAATTTGGAGGCTATTTACAGAAATTAGTAAAGTTTATGTAGTAAAAATGTCCACTTTTGGGTCATCTTAAATTTGAAGATACACCCTGTGTAAGATAGAGTATCTGACTAGTCCTATTGACTAGTCTCAAGAAGGTGTTCCAGGAAAAACAATCATAAATTCTTCCTAGAGTATCCAAATTGAGTGGTACTGGTTTCATTGGATCTTGGACAGTCTCTAGTATTTCTGGTACGAGTTTTAGAATTTTATATCAATTATTTTGTGCGGGGCACGCTATACAAGTAAGATCTCCTGGAAAGGACAAAAATCAGCAAGTTGTGGGGAAGTTACTGTAAATTCCACTTGGCACATCCAATTTTGATCAGATCTGTGGAATTGCAGAGAAGAAATATCAGAGAACTACATAAAATAAAGTTTCATACCCAGAAGGTTTGAAACTTGGGAGATACAACAGAAGAAATATTGTCTAGCAGAACCACCTCAAAATCAAGGTTCAAA
>JZKD02S0291563.1:720597-733774 GCA_000966675.3 Picea glauca | reverse complement strand
CTAATTTCTCCATTAAATTTATTATTGAAATAATTTATTTTGTATTCACTTTGAATTATAATACACTCATCACTTCACTTTAATATTTACCTTTTAAAATCTCTTAAACCACTTTCACTACTTTGACCTTTTGGGGCTTCTAAATGACATATGAGGGTCCTCCAACTTTGTAAGGCCATAACTCTCAAACCGTGAGGAGTTATGTGACATTCTACATACCAACACAAATGGTATGACATGTACTATCCATATAGAATAGTATTATCTAAAAATATACCATAACTCATACCGTTACCCATGAAACAAACTTGGGTCCATTACCCAAACCTGGGGTCTCCAACTTCTCATGGCCATAACTCTCGAACCATGAGGAATTATGTGACTTTACACATACCACCGGAAATGATATGACAAGCACTATCCATCTGGGATACTTTCCCTGACAAATTCACTTTCCTTCATCTCATTATTCCACAATTAAGCATGGGTTCTCTTACTCCACAAGGTGTCTTCCCGTGAGGGTTTTCACCATAAGGGGACCACTTAGGAGTTCATACATATTTACTTCTTATCAAACATGAAAAAACAATAATGATTCATATTTACATCAAACAATATTGGGTCCATTACCCAAACCTTTGTGCTACGGGGCTTTCTTCAAGGGTTGACATCAATGACAACCAACCTTAATCAACATTCCCTTTAATAAGTGAAGTGGAAGCATCAAAACATGATATAGTATCCTCCCAATCCAAGAAATGTCCAACTTCTAGCCTCAAAATGTGGAACAACTTCATGAAAAGAGTGAGAAGACCCTCAAATGTTGTACAAATCCTAAAAAGAATCTCCTATATCCTCAAAAAATGCCTCAAAGGTGTTACCATGTCTTCATATCAAGTAAATATTCCTCCATAAAAGTTGGGGAGGGACCCTCCAAAATATAAATATGTCATAAGACCCCCAAAAATCTAGAAAAAATTCAACACATGGGGGTCATCCCTCCCACCAAGCAATAAATGGCTCAAAATGTGATGAAATGAGAGAGAATTTTTGAATCTTCAACATGGAAAGTATAGGTTTGACCAATGCAAGTGAAAATAACCCATATTTTCCTTGGAATATGTGACCAATTCCTTGGGATATATGTACTTCCTTGATAACTATGAGACAACGTCAGGGAATCTGAAACTCAGTGAGCATTTTTAGAATCATCTCCAAGAGTAAATGGTCAAAGTGTGATACATAAATAAGATATGGGTCCATTCTTAGAAACAAGAAAAGTGTGCTATAAATAGTATGAAAACATTTACAGTATGAGAAATACTTTTACATTGCATATAAAGAAGTGAAAGAAACTAGAAGCTCCCCTAAAACATGTATCCTAGTAGATCCATCCTAAAACTCTCTCATGCCTACCCAGATCATAAATTACCAACATGGTTATGAGCTATTAACACCAAGGGGTTTTCAACCATGTAGCTTTTAATATTGTATAATTACTTACTAAAAATAGATTATTAGTAAAAATAGGAAAGATACAATGGAAAACACATACATGACACATATATTTTACCCTGGAAACCCAAACCGAGAAAACTATAAACATGTTGAGAGTCACACCTCTAATATTTTATTCATCACATATTTTCATTGTTTACAATATAATAAATAGGATCTTGTGGCATCCAAAAGCCCTAATTCGTTGAAATGGATTAATCAACAACCCTAATTCCTTAACAGAAATAAAAAAACCATCGAAGAAAACCATGCGCCAAAAAAGGGTGAAAAAAGGGACGCAAAAACCACAAAAAAACATATTTGGGGTCACTTCCCTCAAACCCCCTTGTAGGGTGTCTCTCTCCCACCATGCAAATACACACGCACCCGATACAACACAAACACTAGTTTTGTTCGTCCAAAGAATATAATACATACCCAACATTCTCCCACATGTTGTTTTCTTTTCATACCTTGGGTTACATAGTCAACAATCTAGGGAAATGATGCCCATTGTTTCCCTATGCTAGTATAATTTCTTGATTCTCACAAAATTCGTGAATGATTCTACAACATTCTTCAAAGTTTCCACCTTCATCAACAACACCTTCTTGTCTTCAACCATGTCTCTCAAAAGTGATACTGGACATCGATATTCTTTTTCTTTGAATTATAAGTTAGCTTCTTCGCCGGGAAGATTGCACTATGTTTGTCACAATCTCTCCTTACATCTTGTTATACCAACCCAATACCTAAGCATAATATATGTAACCATATTTCTTCCTTGCTTGCATGAGTGGATACCATGTAATAATATTTTATAGTAGAGAGTGCCACTACATCTTGTCTTTTTCTCATCTAACATATTGATCCTCCAAATGGGTTAAACACATACCCACTTGTAGATATTATGTTATCCAATATCCACCCCAATCCACATAAAAAAACCCATGTATGTCGAACACTCTGTGTATTCTTGGTATTCCTTGGTAGAACTAACGAGTAGTTCCACGCAAAAACCTGAAAACCCTCTTTATTGTTGTCCAATTATCCTTCCCTGGTTTTGACATATAGCTTCTCAAAACACCCATTGCATGTGCAATGTACGGTATAGTACAAACCATTACATACATCAAATGGCCAACCGCACTAGCATACAGAACACGAGACATATCCTCCTCCTCTTCTTATGTCTTGGGACATCGATCTGTAGATAATCTTACACCTATAGGAATAGGAACCCTGACCAGTTTACATTCCTACATATTAAACATATGCAATATTGTATCAACACATTTCCTTTGATTTAACCTAAGTTTCTTGTTTTCCCAATTTCTTTTAATTTCCATGCCCAAAATGAAATTTTCAACACCAATATCCTTTGTGTAAAATTTATAGGACAACTGAGTTTTAACATCTTAGATAATCTTGTTGTCATTTCCTATAAGAAACATATCATCCACATACAAAACAAAAAAATAAGACGAACGGTGACTAATTTGAAATAAACACAGTGATCATCTTTTCTCGTTGTGAAGTCAAGTCCCAACATATAAGTATCAAATTTTTTATAGCACATCCTTGGTGATTGCTTTAACCCATACAAGGACTTTTTTAGCTTTCATACCATCTCTTTCTTTCAATTAATATAAAATCCTTATTGTTTCTTCATGTATATTTGTTCTTCTAGATCCCCATGAAGGAATTTTGTCTTAACATCCATATGTTCTACTTCAAAATCAAAAGAAACAAAAACAGACAAAATAAAATTAAGAGAACTTAGCTTGGCAACAGGAGAAACAATTCCACCAAAATCAATTCAATTTACCTGGGAATATATTTTTTCTACTAACCAAGATTTGTTACTAACTGGGCTTCGTATTTCTCCACTTTATCTTCTACATTCAACTTCTTCTTAAACACCCATTTTCTGCCAATGGGAATTATTCTAGATGGGAACTCCACTAGTCCCCAAGCCTCATTCTTGTTCAAGGCTTTTATTTCTTCAACCATGGCCTCAATTGTTGCCTTTTTCATATTTTTCCATCCTATGAATCCACTTCCTCCCTAACAATTCTAGGATCATCATCAATAATATACAAAGAAATATTTGAGCAAAAATCAGTATATCTCTCTGGTTTCGTTCTTACCTGAATAAATCTCCTCAATACTGGAGTATGAGGATATTCTTCTTCTGATTCTCGTTATTTTGTAGAGTTTTATTAATTATCCTTTAATCAAACTATATTTTTTCTAGTTCTTCCTCCCTTGGTAGTAATTTATGTTTGAAAATATATTTTATTTCTCTAAATACAACATATCGACTATGTTGATGTCGAAAATTATGAATTTTAAATACCAAGATCTCAACCTCCCATGAGGCTAGGTAGGAAGAGGTGGGAATGTCACCATAAGTCTAGATCCCTAGAAACAAAATCACATTACACCCTACAACCTAAGAGTTTAAGCATGAACGTCTTTCTCTTATTTTGTAAATATTTGATTTTTATATTTTTTCTTTTATGCATGAAATGTGAACGAGAAAAACATTAGTGAAATTTTAATAATAAAGAGTTAACTTTAAATTATTTAATAAAAGTAAATAAACCAAAATTTTGTTAGAACTAAATTAATGAATATATCTAAATAAAGTTTTAAAATAATTTTTTTAATATTGCAATTAACAAAATAAAAAGTTAAACAAAATAAAAAGAAAGAAAAGATGATGGATTTTATTTTGTTTTGGATATTACAATTAGTTAACCAAAAGTTAAACTAATGAAAATAAATGAAGAAAGTATATTCAAATTATTTAAAGAAAAGAAACATATGAACCTTGTTTTGGTATTTGTTTTTTTTGTTTCTTGAATATTATATTAAAAGAAAATAAAAGGAAGCAAGTGTAAACTGATCGGCAAGTTCCGTGTAAATGGAAGGAAATGTAAAAAAGAGGTCTCAAGTTCAATTCTCACCTCTAATTATTCTAGATTTAATTTAGCATCATACATAAAACAACCAAGTATCGAAAGAAAATGAAATCACTATGAAGCTGAAAATTTTCATACTTTAATACAACATACTTAACAAATAAATAATTACCTAAAGAAAACCATTAAAAATCAAACTCAATTTGCTCCTTTTTCCACTTTGCAAGACACCGGTGGTATCAAAAAATCGTCAAATCACTAACTAAAAATGTATGGAGGAGGAATGATTTAAAATAATGAACCTTACTTAGTTCTTTGCATACCTCTCATAAAAAAAATTGCTCCCTTTTGATGGTTGTTTGTTGCTTACTTTATGTATTTTGATAGGTCATTCTGACAATTAGGGTTGATTTAGTTTACATAACTGAAATGACCCTACTTGAACTGACTTCCTTTTATTTAATAAAATACAAGGGCTTTGGTTTGAGAAGTTTCATTATTGTTATCTACATGTCAATTTGTTTTTTTGTTTTTTATCATCCCTAAGGTTTTTTAATTGTCTATGTTGTTGTTCCTTCTTCTGTTCAAGAGATGTCATATCAGAATGAACCTTGTCCACATAACATATACCTTGGGATTGAACATCAAAGTTTTATGCCATATATTCAACTTGTTTTTTTACAAATTATTTTCAGGATATGTAGTTTAATGTACATACACATAACCAATAAGTTATTTGAACTTACAAACCATCGGGTTCTGTGTATTGGATTGGTAATTACACTCCAAATGCGACCTCAAGTACTCAATAACTAGCGTTGATCAACATATTATGTTTAGAATGCAGTATCACCTCAAAGTTGTAGAAGAATTGTCTTGACCTGAGGCTTTGGCAATTATTTTGGTGTTGGTCTTGATGCAGTTATTACCGCATCATAGTAGTACTTATTCAGACCGAGTAGTCATATTAGGGAAAATTGCATACACTCAATAAACTCGGCCGCATGATGCATAATAACATAAAAGTGTTATATATGTTTGTCCCCTAAGTTCCATACCACTTCATTTCCTCCAAAACCTGAATAACACAGTCAAAATTCTTTTTCTTCCCACATGTTGTTATAATGAATTTATGGGTTAGGCCCATTTGGACTGTATTCAACATGGATTGAATGGATTACTTTTATTCTCACAATAATAATCTACTTAGTTCCATTAAACACACCATCATCGAAGATACTTCCACTGCTGCCCCCCAAAGAATCTTGAAGCAATTGAGTCAATTTTATATTTTGATATGGCACATGCGAACTCCTTTGTTCCCATGTTGAAATAAAATTTCCAAGAGATGAAAGGGACTTGTGCATATATTTTTCCTGCTTAAAACGATCTCCAGTTACTTGAGAAGATTCCTCACCGGTTTGTTAATAGTGGCTTTAAATTTTTTGACTTAATGATTTTTCCTCCTCAACAAACATGTTTCTCTTGAACAATGTAAGTCTTCGAAGAGTGCTATCCAACATCGAATGCACTTGTTTGTATGATAAACGATCTCTTTAATAATAATGGCAATGTGATTTCATTTCTTGTCAAACTCATCAACCTCAGTCTTTCCTCTTAATTTCATGCTCCCTCGACCCATTATATATGTTGCCAAGATCCCAGAATTAACCATAATTATTCCACCAGTAGGGAAGTCAGGTCTAGGCATGCATTCCATCAGTTCATGAATCATGGTATCATGATTATGAATAAAAGAGACCAATGCATCTGTAACCTCTCCAACATTATTAGGAGTTATATAGGTTTCCATGACAACAATTGTTCTTGTAGCACCGTTTAGCAGGACATTTGGGATACTTGTTTGTAATAAATATGGATCCTTTTGTGACCCATCAAAATTTTGGACAAAATCAACCGTATCTATTTTGAGGTCTATGTTGTGTGTATCCCATGGAAACCAGAGGATCTACATTAATTGATCCAAAATTTTTATGCCCTCATATACTAGGGGATCACAATGATAAATATTGTTCTATCATCAATTCTATATAAACACTATTAATTAATGGGTAAAGAGGACCGATCCATGATCTTTTCATCGAGTGACTTATAAAGAATTCCATTAAATGAGCATAAATTAAAGTGCACCATTAAAGAAGGAAAAACACAATAATGAAGAGACATAAGCATCAAATATGAACACAAAAACTTGATAAAGGAGTTCGGCCCTGATGGAATACGTCTCCGGGCCTTTCTCTCAAATGGGTAGGCTTTTGCATTAACTCAACAATAGAATTTTGCAAAATACATAAGTATACCTCATTTTGAAATCAAGCTGCAAAAATATTTCTCAGATCAAAAAACAAACAACACGATTGAATTCGTGGCATCGAATTACCCAAAAATGACTGTCTCCACACCTCGATCTGACTCTGGAACTTCGAGGCCCAAGAAGAATTATATCTCGATTTTTGTGCTGTGCACCTGCAATAAATGATAGCATACCCCTATCTCGAACTACATGTCGACTGTATTCATGCACGCCTCCTTTTTTCTGATCTTGGGGGGATGCACCTTTTAAGTAATAAAGGCATCGTAAATTACAACAAAGGATCATTGGCCTGTTCATTATGGCATAAGTATTAAGGAATTAATGAGGGAGGAGGTTTCGGGGGCCAATCCCGTGCCTCCCCCTTTTGGCTTGACTGTTGTAACAATATATATATATATATATATATATATATATATATATATATATATATATATATATAACCATAATCGACTACACTATTTTGGCAATGGTTCTATCATTGGTTTGGTTGTCGGATTTGGCGTGGTCCCACCACATTTGGATGACCAACTAAATCCCTTTTTTTTTTAAATTTTTAGTCATGGGTTGTCATTGGGAATTTTCCCACTGCCATGTGGAATCCCATGACTAGGGTATATGGCAACCTCCTATTTGACCATGTCATTCACTACATCATCATCCTGCATGTCAGCTTCCAACTCATCCTACCACATCACCATGCCACATCAACTCCACGTCACTATACAGATCGTACGGACTACCACATGGTGAAATATTACTGGTCCACAAATCGATCCAGAAATCCCAAATATGGGTGACATGTGGTAGTCTCTAGTGTTGCCACATCACCATGTTGATGTCATGTTGACGTCAACATGACACATGTCACCTCCTTCTCCTACCACATTTGTTGTATGGATGTTGACGTCATCCGTAATGATGTTGACGTTAGCAGTACCAATGTTGACTCATTCCCCTACTGACTGGGCTAGGTTGACCAAACTTTGACCGTGAATATATTTCGATCCGTAACTCCATTTTACAAGTTGTTTGCATCGTTGAAAATCTTGCGATGCACTCTTCGCGATGATGCAATATTCACAGAATTTTAAGAAATTTGAAATTTTTCCCTTTTTGTGTTTGTTGAGGCCATTCTGAGCATTCTGAGTTGGTTCTATGAGTTATGGGTTGTTCTTAGTCTTCTATGGATCCTTTTTGGATCAATCCTTCCCACTAAGATCTTTTTGGACCACCAAAATCTTTCATCAATCAACAGACAAGTGAGGGAAGAGTTCCCTCACCTTGTCCTTCTCAATCCAGTTTGCCTTGCTTGGATATGTGTCATTTAATCCTACTCGAAGATAATCAACATCACTGCTACATGAAGTCCTCATCCTTATATACAATATGATATCTTCCTTTAACTCATCCAAGTACTCAGGAGCAAATTCATCAATTGAACGTATTGAAACTTCATCCCGATCCATGATTAGGTGAGGCTCAAAAAGTTTCAAGTTCTCTACATTTACAACTGAGTAACTATGAATATAAGGTGGAATATCCATATGAAAAGCGTTGATACCACTTTTCTCCAATATAGTGAAGGGTCCATAATAAATGGGCTTGAGTTTCTTGCCTTCACCCTTCAAACTTTCCATGTTGATGTGAAGCCATACCTAGTCTCCAGCCTAGAAATGATGATCAACATGTGCTTGTCATGTTGAGCTTTATATTGCGCTTGACTTTTATCCAACTGTTCCTTGACTGCCTGGTGTACATGTTGGATCCTCTGGATGGAATTGCGGGCTCTATCCTTTGTTCTTTCTTCATTTGCATCGGTATCTCTCCCATACATCAAGTCCAAAGGAACCTTGGGTAGGTACCCAAAACATGTCTCAAAAGGAGAAAACTAAGTGGAGGAATGTAAGGCTTGGTTATAAGCATATTGTACATAGGGTGTTTGTTCATCCCATAACATGGGATGCTTGTTGTAGTAGCATTGAAGAAAAAATACCGCTACTCGATTTACCACCTGTGTTTGTTTGTCAGTATGTGGATGGAAAAAAGTGCTCCTCTTTAATTTGGTGTCCATCATTCTCCACAATCTTTTCCAAATATATCCAAATAATCGATTATCTCGCTCCAAGATAATGGACGTGGGTAACCCAAAGAGAACCCAAACATACTGAAAGAAGAGATTAGCATTCTGCTCAGTAGTGATATGCTTTTTACATGGCATCAAGATGAACATAATGTTGAACCTATCCACTAGAACATACAAATAGTCATGACCCCCTTTTGACATTGGTAAACCCCCTACAAAATCCATGGAGATACTTTCCCATGGATGGGATGGAACAGGAAGTAGTGAGTATAGCCTCAGTTTTATACTAGTAGGTTTACAGGTAGAACACATCACACACCCCTTTACATAATTAGTTACAATTTATTTCATTTGAGGCTAGTGATAAAACCTCTACAAATGAGCCACAGTTTTTCCTACCCCAAAATGCCTAGACACAAAAGAAGTGTGAGCTTCTCGTATTACATGGGCTCGTTAACTTGTAGGAATACATAGCTTTCCAAGATGGTAGAGTAGTTTTCCCTGCAGACAATAGTTCTCTACCTGTGCACCATGGGCTAGATTCTCATATACTTCTTTAAAATCTTCATTAATGGCATATTTTTCCACATATCTATTATGATATAAATAAGTATTCTTCAAAATAATAGAAGCAACAATAGGAGGTCTAGAAAGAATATCAACTACCTTGTTAGTTGTACCATTTTTGTACTTGATTACCAAATGAAATTGTTGTAGAAAACCCATTCATTTGTAGTGTTGAGATTGTTGCAATTTGGTTTGTGCTTGGAGATACTGTAAGGGTTGGTGATCTATATGTATGATTGTTTCCCTCCATAACAGGTAGTGCTTTCATTTATTTATGCTTTGACCTAATCCATACAACTCTTTCTCATATGTAGTATAGTTAACAACAACCTGGTTAAAAGTTTTAGAGTGGTAACATATAGGTTTACGATATTGCATCAATACTGCACCCATGGCATATCCACTGGCATCTGTCTCGAGCTCAAAAGGTTTTTGAAGATTCGATAGTGCTAATATTGGTGTGATATTGATATTCTTCTTCAAAGTGTCGAAATATTTTTGTGTCTTTCCTTCCCACTGAAAATTGTTCTTCACACTGGTTAAGGCATGCAAAGGAGCTTCTACAAAGGAGAAGTTTTAAATGAACCTCTTCCAATATTGGATTGCACCTAAGAAACTTCGTTTCTCCATTACAATATTTGACTCAGGCCAATTTACAATTACATCAATTTTGGAGGGATCAATTTTTAATTGTCCTACTATAATATGGGCTAAGTATATAAGTGTAGTCTTGCCAAATTCACATTTAGACAATTTTACATACATCTTTTCCCATTGCAAAGTATCCAATACTTTCTTTACATTCCTCACATGTTCATCCCAAGTCCCACTAAAAATAAGAATGTCATCTAAATATACAATCACAAATTATATAGGAAAGGCCTGAATACATCATTCATCACACACATGAAAGTTGTATGAGCATTACAAAGACCAAATGACATAACTGACCACTCAAACAATCCATGTTTGGTTTTAAAGGAATTTTTCCATGCATCCTATTTTACAACCCTAATTTGATGGTATTCACTATGCAAATCCAACTTAGTGAGATAAACAAAATTCTTTAATTGATCAAATCATCTATACGAGGAAGAGGGTATCCATTTTTTACCATGATTTTATTTAAGGCCTGGTAATTGACTCACATTCTCCATGTGCCATCTTTCTTTGGAACCATCATGATCGGAGAACCACAAGGAGATGAATTGGGTCTGATGACCCCTTGATCCAATAATCCCTATACTTGCGTCTTGATATATGTCATCTCCACAACTGACATCCTATACATGCCCACATTAAGAAGAGGAGAATCTTGCTGAAGATGTATCTCATGTTGGATTTCCCTTTTAGGAGGTAATCCATATGGTTCCTGGAAAAATATCATCATACTTATAAACACTATCAATTAATTCCCTTTTATGAGAAGGATCACATCCTTGGAAAGCGTCAGATGCCCCGTCATATTTCTCTCTTATGACCATGAGTACATATCTCTTATTAGTGTTTATGAGTCTCTTCATTTTCCCTGCACTAACAAGTGTTGTGCTTACCCTCATGCGGTGAGCTCTAAAAATATATTCCACTCCCCCTTTAGTAAGGTGCTATTTGTTCTCATGACGAAATAGGACTATTTTTCTATCATAAATATAAGGACTTCCCAACACTATGCCACATATATCAAGTGATACAACATCCAAATCCACTTCATCAATTAACTTTGAAGAAATATAAAATATGACCCTACATTGTTTGGTGACATTAGGTTTTTCTTTATCACATACCCAACCAAAAGGATAAGGCTTCCTATGTGGTTTAGTTTCAATACCCATATTCTTGACAAGTGCTCCAAATATTAAGTTTACTTGAGAATCCAGTTCAAATAATGTATCTATCTTAGTGTGCTTAGATACAACTCTTATGTGAAATCATTCATTCCTCTTGCATTCATCATCATGAGATTCATTATTGGAATTTGAACTCGCATGGAGGGAATATTTAACTTGTACTCCAACTGTTGTGATGTTTCCTTCATCTTGTGAATAATAACCAAGATATTGCTACATTGTAGAAACCGTTTATGTCTTCCCCTTTCCATCGAACTATTTCGGTCTCTTCTCTGGATGAAGTTTCCAACAATGTTCCTCATGATGACCGTTTTTATTGAAATGAATGCAAGATGGATTTCCTCCTTCTCTCGTTACTGTGGAGGTCTCATTTTCCTTCCTTTTAAACTTATTTAAAGGTTTATGTGGGAGATTGGAAGGTTTGTTTGTGGGATCTTCTTGACGATGCTTTCTCATGTTCTCAAGGTGAGTGGCTTGCATACAAACTTCGTCAAGACTGGTGGGGTTAAAAAAGAGAAAAGTATGACGAATACAACTATGAAGTGTGCCAATATACTTCATTAAAGTTTCATAATAATCCAAAGGAGTATTTAATGCTAGAGCTTTCTTCCTAAATTCTTTTGTGAAACTTTGTACAGTTTGACCTTTACTTTGCCTTAAGTTTTTCCATTCCATCATTGATTTATGTAAATAACCCAATGGATTAAATTGATTCCTTATCACTGATTTAAATTACGACCACGAGGAAACAATATTACCACACTTACTTATTTCCTGAAGCTTTCTCTCACACCATACAAGAGTGGTGCCTTCCAACCGAAGAGAAGCCAGTTGCACTTTAACTTCCTCTTCATCAATATGTTGAACACAACAATATACTTCAACCTGTCACATCCAATTATCTAGCTTTTCAAGATTAACATCTCCATTAAACATAGCTAAATCTATTTTATATCAAGATTTAATAATGGTTTCTTAAAAGAGGCTTTATGGATAGAACAATGAGAATGATGAGAATGCTCAGAGGAAGAAGAACTAGAACTTGATGGTGAAGATTGAGGATCAGGAGGGTCTTCTCCAACCCCTTGGTTTATCAAAGCATCATCATCAGCAAGTGCTTCCTTTTTATCCCCTTTCTTCTTCATCATATTCTCATAATCGCCATACATTTGTTCGACCATTTCTGCCATGCGATAAAAGACCATATGAAATTTTTTCTCCTGTTCATAATGCTTGTATTCTTCTGCAATTTTCTTCCTTCGGGATGCACGACCATATTCGGGATTGAAATTATTAATAGTTCCCTCACCCTACTTATGCTTGGCCCTAGTAAGCATTCACACTCAACAATTCAAGTCAAAGGTGACTTCTCTGATATCAACATGATCCAGGATCTTTTCTTCAAGTGACTTATAAATAATTTCATTAAATGAGCATAAATTAAAGTACACCATTAAAGAAGGAAAAACAAAATAATGAAGATACATAAGCATCAAATATGAACACAAAAACTTGATAATGGAATTCGTCCATGGTGGACTACGTCTTTGGGTCCTTCTCTCAAATGGGTAGGCTTTTTCATTAACTCAACAAAATAATTTGGAAAAATACATAAGTATACCTCATTCTAAAATCAAGATGTAGAAATATTGCTCATATCAGAAAACTGGCAGCACCACTAAATTCATGGCATCAAACTCAAAAGTGACTGTCTCCATGCCTCGATCTCACTATGGCACTCCTAGGCCCAAGAAGAAATATGTCTCATTTTCTATGTCCTACAACCTATAATAAATGTTGATGTACACTTGTATCGAACTACGTGTCGACTGTACATATGCGCACATCCTTTTTTCTGAGCTCGGGAGGATGCAACTTTTAAGTAATAAAGGTAGTGTATATTACAATGAAGGGTTGTTGG
>JZKD02S0291563.1:664372-720133 GCA_000966675.3 Picea glauca | reverse complement strand
TCATCCACTGCACCATCAACCTTTCATGTCATCACCGCGTCACTGTACGGACCGTATGGATTTCCATGTGGAAAAATATTACCGGTCCACGGATCCGTCCAGAAATTCCAAATATGGGTGACACGTGGAATCCTCTGGTGCTGCCACATCACCATGATGATGTTAGCATGACACGTGTCACCTTGTGCTCTTTCCATGTGTGTTGTATGGATGCTTAAATCATCTATATTGATGTTGACGTCAGTAGTATGGATGCTGACTCATCCCCATGTTGATTGGGCTAGGTTGACCAAACTTTGACCATGAATATATTTCGATCCGTAACTTTGTTTGATGAGTCATTTGGGCCATTAGAAATATTGCGGTGCACTCTTCACACTGATGTCATTTTCACTAAGTTTTGAGAACTTTGAAGTTTTTCCCTTTCTCTGTCTACAGAGGCCATTCTGAGCATCTTGAGTTTCTTCTGTGAGTTATGAGTTGTTCTTACTCTTCTCTGGGTCCTTTTTGGATCAAGGAGACAAGTCACCAACATGTCACATTGCACGAACCTGTTAACCAATTTTCTACGTCTGTGTTTGGTCAATATTACCAATGGGAAATGTTGGAAACCCATCCTTCCCAACATACCTACGCACTGCCAAGAAAATAATTCAAATCCCATTGCTAGAAGTTACATGCTCAAGTGTATGGATATTCAAATCCAAAATTTCTTCAAGTTTGCCCATTCGATCCTCATTTCCTTAACTAGATCAAGATCTCAACTTCTAGTCTATCAAATTGCAAGTGTTTCATATGTAATATTATTTATCTTCAGAAATTGATTTTTCTTTTCTTTAACCACTTTCATTCCATGATTTATTCTTCTCTCAAAAACCATATTTTTGAATAAACCATTATATACATTATGACTAATGGGTCCAACCAAAGGCTATTCATATATGAAAATGCTCGACCAAATCATAGTTCCTAACAAATTGTATCAGATCATTAAAATACCTTCTCAACACTATAAAAGATGGAATGCAACTAATTAGCAAATTGATTTCTACTCATGAATACTGCAATTGGTTCAATGAATGAGACTTAATATAAGATATCATATTGGTCACATCAACCAAAACAATTTAGATAATAAAGTTGTCATATGGAAACAAATATGGAAAACATGGTATGCTCTATTAATACATTTGTTTTTGTCATGGCATGAAATGATGCCAAAGTCATAGTACCTAAAGGCATGGTAACAATGTGATAATTAGAAAAGGAGGGGCATGAGAAATATTTTGGAAACAAGAGTTATGAGTGGCATTATGACAACGTTAAGAATGAAAGGAATGGGAAAATGGGCCATTTTAAGTGATAGGTAGAGAACCATGACAATCCCACCAAGTACCATGTTAACCTTGCCAAAAATTTCTATTGAACTTTCTTTCATTTGAATGAACCTGTAAATTTTCCTAAATGCATAACTAACCAACAACCATCACTATTAGCCATTAGAAAATACTCATCATAGTTTATAAAATATTCTTGAAAGGTGAAATATCTAAAGATATATTCTTTAAAATTTGTAGCAATAGTTTAATGAGAGGGATTCTAGCAATGCTTTGTTGGTTAAGAATTTTTGACCAAAATTGTGGTCAACATATGCCAACCAAGATATGTGTGTCACTTGCAATGGCGTTGAAGCTTAAGTAACTTTGGTTTCATAGAGAAATGTAGTAAAGTGTATCAGGATCAAAGGATCAAAATGACTTCCTTGTAATCATTTTTTATTTATACAATAGGGGGGGGAGGGAAATGTAAATGATGTAAGTTTTGGGAATTCATCGAATAATTTATCAAAAGTGAAACAATGAGGGGGTTTGGTCCTATATGTATAATAGAAAATAAACCAAACCTTTTAAATATTTGAAAAAATGATTAGAAATTTTGATGAATTGTCATGGATGTGTGTTTGAGGGAAACCCATTGTCACACTGATCATTAATGATGTGTATGTAGGATCTATATCAACATGGTAGGGATTGAGAAAGGGAAAGAAAATAAATCTTGGGAAGGATTAAATGACCACTTTAAGAAATGGTGTCCTGCTTAGTAAGCATATGATAGACAAAGCGAGGAATTCTGACACATAAAGAAGGAAACATGGTTCACCTATAATCCTCTTGTCCACCAAAATAATTGTTCAATCAATTAAATATAATATACAAAAATATTTCTAAATCATTATGCATTTCTCCATCAAGTCCTAGCACCTAATGAAAAAGTGATAACCAAAATGAAAAAGAAATAATATAAAAAAATAAAAAGAAACAAATGAAACAAAAACAAATTGAAGAAAAATAAAAACCTTTTGGATTGTTTGGGCTAATGTGGGTTCTAATATAGGTTTCCAACAAAACCTTGCAAACCGTCGACATAGTGCACAATGAAGTCTCACCCGATATGTCTTATGGGGGACTATAGGACCCAGATGTCTGGAACATGGAAGGGAGGATTATGTGGGGATGTAAGACCATATTTATACCTCAACAATCAACATGTATATTATTATAACACATTATTAAATCCATATCTACCATTCTATAACCATTCACATTCATTAAAGTTCACTCTGCAGTAAATATCATGGCTCTTCTAGTGTGCGTTGCACTTTACTACTAAAGATTCATCCATTCATCATAACTAACAAGAAATAAAGAAAACATTCCACACATAAACACAAGTTTTACCGTGTTTCACCCCCTTGGGATACATCCACAAATATCTAGCATTCTTCGCTCTTTTATTATTCTTCATCAAAAGTCATAGTGTTGCGCTCATTACATCTGAGTACAAATGAAGATAGTGAGGCTAACAAGATTGCACCAAGTTCCACAGCTTGCAAACTTACCCTCTAGTACAATGCATATCTCTTTCTCAAAACTTGACTCTAATATCATCTCTCTATTAGTTCCACATCTCTCAACAAAAACTAACAACTCTAAAAAAATCTAGACTCTAACCTGCATGACTCTAAAATATCTCTCTCCTCATATCTCACAATACATATTTATACTACAAAAATGGGTAAACACGCATTACAATAATCGCCAAAACCCTAACCCACTAACCCTAGGTGAGTTAGTTTTATCCACTTTCTAACTCCCTGAGTGTGGTTTATCCACATCCTTCTTCCTTCCTTTGAATTTCCTACTTCCTCACACAACTTTTACCTGTTATCCAATTCACACTCCTTTTCTAGTCCATTTTCTAATTGCCAAATTTATTGTTGCACTTTTCTCCAAAATGGACTGCACCAACAGGCCCCCAACACTGACCTGTGTCTTTTCCCAAGCCACTTAGTTAGTGTGTGCCTCCTTCACTAACTTCTCCAACTCTTGGAACCTGCCTGGAGTTTCTTCAACCTGAGATTTTACTTGCATTCTCTTCTTTGCTACAATATCCACAATATGCATTGTAATATGATCCTTTAGCAATTCCCCACTCTACAATCCAACCTATTCAACCTGACCCTTAGTTTCATCAATATCCGTAATCATTTTCTCCATGCCTTCGTATAGTGGTTCCAATTGTGTCTGCCTTGACTTCTTTTCTTCTTGAATAGTCTTCAACTCTGCCTGTAAATTCTTCATTTCTTTCACACTCCTCAATATTTCTGAGATTGCATCATTTTCAGATTTTTTTAAGTTCTTATAGTGTTTTGTTTACACCTTCCCCTTTCTACTCTAGCTCTTATAATTTTCCATCATCCTACAGATTTGTCCACGACAACATTCTCTTATTGTACAACTCTGTGATTTCCCGGATTATCTGTGCAATGGTCTCTACATGACCTATAACCTCCTACTCCCTTTGTGTTCTAACTTCTGGTGGGATGAAGGGTGCTAGGAGTTATATTAACTCTATAATGTGGCTCATGTATTCCTCCATAGTCTACTTTATATTCTCAATCTTACCCTCTGTGGGTACATTCTACTCTTACGCATTGTCATAAATAGTTTTGAACACTTCCTCTACTTGTTGCTATAATATTTCAATGCACTGCTTTGCTTCTTCCCTCTCGACTTGCACCTATTTAATTGTCATCTTTTGCACATTACTTACTTCATTATCCAATTATAAACTTGTCACATATGTGCGAGCCCTCGACTGAATCTCCCGCCTGACACCGATTTGAAGTTTATACAACACCTTTGTTGGGACCTTGGGAAGTGCCAAGTCCAAATGATCTATGTATTTCAATGGATTATGCCTTGTCTCCTCATCCACCTACAACATTTCTTGAGTTCTTGAAAAAATTGCATTCCCCATTGCTATTATATGTATTGTCTCCTATGCTCAAACCGATCTTTATTGAGAATTTTGTTGTTGCACCTATTGTCTTTTCTACATTGTAGTGAGTTGCAATTATTCCAATTCTTCTTTAACCTCTATCAGTTTCTTGACTATCTCTTCCCTTTTATTTTTAGCATCATACCACACTTATGTTGTGTAGTATTATACTTTCTCTTTGACCAATTGTCCATCATCTTCTATCAATGTAAGCTCAGGAATTCCCTCGTGTTCCTTCATCTTCTTTTGCTTGCCTACTGCTTGCAAAATTTTTCTCTTTAATGGTGGAGTCTCTCTCTGCATGATTGTCAACGGTATCTCTATGTATGGTAGATATCCACCTCTTATTTCCTATGGCATAGGAACATTAGTATGTTTCTTCATTCCTCCATTTGGTTCTACTGCTCACTCATTTTACTTATCTAGAACCTCAGGTATAATAGTTTTCTTCCTTGGTTTCCTGATGGTAGTACTACCCCCTTTTTCCTCTACGCACTTTGTCTTCTTCCTTGTATTAGATGTTGGGCTAGTTAACTGTGTTGAAGGGACAGCATATGATTTCTTCTTAGATATTGGTACCTTCGTTGGAATCACTGGCACCTTCCATTCTTCAGGATAATTCTTCATGGCCCACTGCACTTCCTCTCCTGTGACACAATATCTCAATTGTAACTTCTCCTTCTTAGGATCCCTTTTTCCTTGGATCCACATGTTATGTTTGGAAGCATTAAAATATTCTATTCCTTGGTTCTCCCTCACAAGTTCTGGTGGTATTCTCTAGGTATTATCCAACTTCTCCTACATCTCTTCAAACATGATGGAGAAAATAAAGGAATTTTCCTTCCTTTCCTTTGCATCTAAAGTGTGTCATAGTGTTGTATACTTCATTGAAAGACATATTCCTAGCCTCTGGTAAAATTTGTTTGTATTTCGATTATCCATATCAAACCAAGGATATGAGTATAATCAACCATGAATAATGAAACTCTGTGCCTAAATATTGCGCATATTTACAATACTTGAAAAACAAATTTAGTAACTAAGGAGCCTAGATGAGTATACTCCCCTTTTCCCACTATGTTGTCACTATTACTCCCGCATGGGCTTCTGCCTTGTGACATTTCCTTAATAGTTTATATGCCATCAATTTTGTCTCTTGTCTCATTGTTGTTTCATTGATTCGGTTTATGATTATTCCCCAAGACCCTCTCTTAGTGACATATTTATTCTTCATCTCCTCTGCTAAATATTTATCCTTTGTCAAATAACAGTCTGGTTTTTCTCCATATGTTGGTAAACCTACAATCTTTGCAATTAAGTCTACATATATACAGACAGTCCTCTACATCCATAAGATGCCTTCATGTACTAGTCCCAATAGTTTTTTAACACAATCATTTACATATGTTCCCCTCCCAAAGTGGGTAAAATCTACCAAGTTCATGATCCCTATGTTATAAAGTTCTGCGATCCATTGTTTCAGCTACAAAATGGGATCCCCTAATGGACCTCCTTCTTTTCTTTCCATGTGCACTTGTTGGGAAAACTCTAGGAATTTTTTTCTTTTATGTCACATCATGATCAACATAACTTAGTTTGTTCAGAAACCCTAATTGGTCACCAACTACTTTGACTCTGTCAGGTATTTGTGGTAATGAAAACATTAACTCATTTTGCTTGTTAGGTGTTCTTGGAGGGACATGTTTTTCCCTAGTATTCCTCTTTCCTACTGATTTCCTTGCCACTACTTTGGGTTCTCTTATTCATCTTCTTCTACATATGAATCTTAATGGTTTGTGATTTCTTCGACCTATACCTGTTCCTCCGGCTGTTGCGCTAGCTCTGCTACTAGTTGTTGCGCTTCATTAGACTATGTTCTTTCATCATCTTCGTGATTTGTCTCTACCTACGGTTGTTTTGTGCTTAATCCAACTTGATGCATGGGGTTCTTCTCTATGCTAGGGTTCTATGTTTCTCCCCACATGTTGACATCCATTTCCTCTATTTTTGGAACATATTTTTCTTCTACCATGATAGGAATAATAGACTCGATGACTAGAGAAGGAATGGCATCCACGTCCACCAGTCCCTGAATGATTGTTTACCCCATTGGTTTTTGTATCCTATGGCAACCTTGTGGCACTGCATGTTTTCATTGCAACCCGACTGGGAGCTCCAAACATTGGTGGCACCATTCTGGTAAAATCGAATAGGGTTGCCATTAATCTTCACTGAATCACCTCAAAATCACCTGCTCACACTGAGTTTTTGCTCCTTAGTTCTCATTTTTATAAATTCACAATGAGTCTCGTTGTTCATGATTTCCTCTTTCTAAGTAATTCCATAAATGCTATGTGACCCTGTACTTTTCCAACCACCTCCTTTCCTTTTCCCAACCACTTTTTGTATCGACGCACAAATTTTTCTGTCTAGTCACCTTTCTCTAGCGCGCAATGTATTCATGTACTTTCATACCACTTACTATCTTCTATGTGTTGTATCATCTAACTCTGCATGCATAATAATTATCCATCTATTTCATTTTTTAGTATTTTTCTTCTTTTTCCAAATTTTTATTTGTTTTTCTTCTTTTAACTTCTACTATATACATTATGTACAATTCTAGTTTTCTATGTTGCAACTACTAAGGTCTTTTTGGTCGACTGTCCCTATATAGTTTCAATCAACTACCATTCACCAATCCTTTCATCTATTTTCCATTAAATGTTGTAGCTGCATGACACCTCCATCTGTGATAGAACTTATCTCATATGGACCTAGCCAATACATCCTCAAAGTTTCTCGGTGTTGTAAGTACTTACTGTCATAGAGGAGAACCATATATCCTTCCTTAATGTTTTTCTTGTTGATATGTCTATCATGCCAATATTTTTATTTTTCTCTTTGTACCTCCTGATGGAAACCAACCATAATCCTTTCTTCTTCTAATTCCATGCGTTGAATAAATATTTCTTGACTTGCGCCTCTTTCTGTCATGTTTGTAATGGTTGCAATGCGAATACTAGGTATCAATTATTCCAAAGGAACTATTGTTTCATGAACATACACCAATATGAAATTTGTGTTCCCTATGATTTTCTTACATGTAGTTATGTAATCTCATAATAATGTTAGTATCTTCAAATCCCAATCATCCATGTTTACATTGTAAATTTTTGTTAAGGAATTCTGCAATATCTTATTAAATTATTCCATTCTTCCATTATCTTGAGGATGGTATGGAGTGCTATTCTAATGGTATATCTCAAATTCTTCAATCATTGTCTGGATGGTGCTATTGATAAAATGAGTTCCCTTATCACTGAACAGAATTCTAGGGCATCCAAATATTGTAATTACTTGTTCAAACAGGAAGTGCATTGCAGTTTATATGCTGCAATCTTTCAGTGTTTCTTCTTCATCCCAACTGGTTAAATATTATGTTGTTGTAATGATATACCTTGATCCTCATCTTCTAGCTGGTGGATTAATTAGACCTACAAACTCAACTCCCCATTTGTCAAACAATTTAATATTTACCTGAGGTTTCAGGGGCATATCATCTCTCTTGGATCTCTTTCCTACCTGATGACAAACATCATAAGCCTGAAAATACTCCTTTTCATATTTAGAAGTGGTTGGCCACCATAATATTCCACGTAGTATCTTTTGCATAGTGCCTTTTCCTGCACAATGTCCTCCAACTATTCCTTCATGTGATTCTACTAGGATGATAAGACGTTCATTCTCCATGACACATATCCTTAAAATATTTCATGCTCCTAGTTTATACAAGTTCCCTACAATAAGTTGGTAATATTCAGCTCCAACCACCAAATTCTTCTTCTACACAATGTTATATACCTTAGGGGAAAATCTTGTACTGAAAAATTCAATAATATTAGCAAAGTATTCATCAACAATCTGCACTGAAAAGATTTGTGCATCATGAAAGTTTTCCTACAAACTGTTTGGTTCCTCTCCATTGGTTATCCTACATAGATGATCTAGCCCTGCATTCAATCTTCCAGGTTTCACAACTACTTCAAAATAAACTCTTGAAATAAAAAAAAACATCTACATATTATTTCCCCCAACATTATCTTGTCGACGAGGTATTTAAGAGCTCAGTGATATGTGAAAACCATATGCATACACCATAGCCAAACCTTCTCTCTTTGTGGCATTATAATTTTGTTCTAGATCTGAGAGTTTTGTACTTGCAAATGCTATTGGGTGATCTATGTCACCTTCTCCTGGATTTGCTAATACTACTCCAAGTTTAACTGATGATGCATCCACATGAACATGGAACTCTTTTGACCAATCTGGAAACACCAAAATTGGTGTTGTCACCATTTTGTCCTTTAAGATGTCCAAAAAAATTTCGCACTCATCATTCCATTGAAACTTGATATCCTTCTTTAACATTTTATCCATGTGTGCAATAATCTGTGCATATCTCTTTATGAAATTTCTATAGTATGTTGTATGACCCAGTGTAGATCTTAATTGGCACACTAACTTAGGTGGTGGTAAATTAACAATGACAACAATCTTTGCAGGATCAACCAACAGACCACACCAGATGCCCTAGAAAAATTCCAAATGGTGCGTTGAATATGCATTTGTTAATGTTCAAAGAGATTTGACATTGTCTACACATGTCTAGCATCAATCTTAAAACTTCAACATGATATTTTAATAAACTAAATACTATCCAATCATCAAGATAAACTTCAAAAAAATTATGTATAAAATCTTTAAATGCAACTACCACTACTCTTGAAAAAACAGTAGGGGCATTCTTCAATCCAAATTGAATCTATGTATACTAATATGACCCCCATTATGTGGAAAATATAGTCTTATGATGATTCTCTGGTGCTATTATGGTATGGTGATACCCTGAAAATCCATCATTAAATGAGTATTCTTCTTGCCCTCCTGCATTCTCCAATACCTCATCTGTAAATGAGGTGGGGGAGGGATCATGCAGACATAAATCATTCAACTTCCTAAAGTATACAAATATCCGTATTCCCCCTTTCTTCTTCTCTTGAAATACCATATGGATAATCCACTCAGATTTTCAACAGGTTCTATTATACTGGCCTCTAAAATTTTATCAATATTTACCTTCACTTTCTTCTTATATACTGGATTCATTGTATAGGGTCTCTGTCTTATTGGTTTGACATCTGGTCTCAATGGGCTCTTCATTTATCCAATTTCACCTGCTACCCCTTTCATTTCTGAAAATGATAGACGAAATAGATCACTATATTCATGCAATAACTATGTTATTATTTCCACTGTCTAGTTATCCCAATAGTCACCAATACTTGCAATCTTTGTATTCTCTTCTATTCCAATATTTACCTTATTTATATTCAGTGGTAAAGAAAATTCTTATGTCTGTAACTTTGGACCTTCTACTTCTCTTTCCCCTTCAACTTCTGTTATCTAAATACCGTGCGGGTTTTCTTTTGCTCGGTCTTTTTTTGCGACGTGGTAACAGTGTAACAATTGTCTGATTGTTTGTCTATTTTGATTCTGATAACATGTTACAATTTCCACTTCAAGTTATTAAAAAATATTCTCTTTTATCAAGTTCAGTGATACATCTATTACTGTATTATCATGTTCAAATGAAAAAGTGATCACAAAATTCTGTTGCAAATATTCCCAATTTACAGCTCCTCCATGTAGTTCCTGTTTTTTATACCAATTCCTTGGGATTCCTTCTAATGTATGAATGAATTGATGTGTCCATTCCTCTTGTGTTACCAATCTCCATTGAATTATACATTTGTCTATATTTTCTCTGGGATGTCCTAATCCATTATATTTCTGCATATATTTCTTCTCCTATTCTACCCCAAATCTGATGCGTAATAACCTTTTGCATTGATACCAATCCATGGTATTTTCTTTATGAGTACCCCACCAACGTGAATGTGTTTCTTTCATGGAAATGTCCAAAATTGGTAACCTTTGACTTCCTAGGAATTATAACTCATACTTTTCTAAAAATTCTTCCAAAACATTATGACCCTAAAAGCATGGAGGTTCTCTTACCTCTGTGCAAACCCATCTTAGTGCACACTTCATTCTTGCACATCTTTTGGTAGATAGATCATATAAGCATTGCTTTCAATTCTCCATTTTTGTGTCAGAATATGAAACACAAGAACTGATTCTTCTGGATCTAAGCATCCCATCTTATATTGGGTTAATATAGTATTTAACGCGTGTGATAGTTTTATATAACTGGTTTATCTCTTATGTGATGAAGTTTTTTGTCTTTGGTTCAACATATCTTCCACCTTATGAGGGATATAATGGTGTTATGACTCTATATTATCCGATTCAAAAATCATTTTCCTGGTCTTCAAGTTGATGATAGCCTTATTTTCAAATTATCAATCCAATCCCAACAAGGTTCGAAAAGGTGTACTATTATCCACTATATCAATTACCTCAAAATATTCTATAGTGTGCACACCATCTAAATCCAACAATATTCCTTTCAAACTAACAATTGCTATCACTCTATGTTGATTTTCCAATTTCATCTAAATAGGTGAATATCCCAGTGTAGGTTCCCCATACATTCCCATGTCTTATTAGGAAGAACATTTACCTTAGATCCCAAATACAATATGATGCCACCCATGTTAAAGTCTCCAATATTTCCATTCATCATGAAATCCTTATTTTTCTTGTCTTCCTATGGACATCATTTAATTTCTTTTTCTCTATTTGTATCTCTTCTCCATAATCAAATTTTTGTAACAGACTTTGTAATACTTGTAGATATTTTTTATCATTCAAAAACTTCACGCAAAACACTAGAAAGTTTGTTATATTACTTACCTTTTCTAAATATTGATATTTGTTGGTATCATCAAATAGATGACGCATACCATATATTGGTACATCATATCTTGGTTGTGCATTTGAAGTAAAAACATTCTTTTCCTTCAAAATTTCTTGTGTGGCCTCCTTACGTGCATCAAAATGTTGTTGAGGTGTTGTATTATTTCTGACCCATTGGTGTTGGTCCTAATTTTTCTTTGCTGCATCTACTCCTGTCTTGGTTCCACCTAGAGTAACTATATTGATGTTTTTCCCATCATCTTCTCTAGTATCTACGGCAATCCATTGCACATTTTGATTTTTCTGATTCATTTTCTCCTGTATATTTGTCAATAGTGCCAAACAATGTTTTGTAGCATGATCTACTACAAACAATACATAAATGTTGCTGATGATAGTAGAAAATCCCTTGCATAATGTCCAGGTTGAAGACAATTGTGACAGGCTATTGGGCATCTACCTCTTACAAATAATTCTCTTCGTCATCCTCCTCCTCTGAATCCTTTGTTTCCTTGATTGTCTATGCGTGGTGTATTATAATGTGGTACATGGTTATATTGTGGTGGCGCTATAAATTTTTGTGCATTATTATATTGTTGTGTAGGTGAACCTATCATTGGTTTAGCCTACATCTTATAAGCATATGAGGTCCTTTCCTTCGTCTTTTTCAAGGTTCAACAATCCTTTTCCTCATGTCCTACACACTTGCAAAAATTGTAGAATGTATTCTTGGGCATTGTTTGGTACTTTTTCATCATGCGACAATGATAGAGATCATGTTCATGTGTTCTACATATTTCACACCATGGTCCTCCTATGGGTAAAGGAATTACCAGTCCTATTACTAAGTACTGCACAAATGTTGGGCACTCATTTTTATGGTGTCCTTTTGTTCTGCATAAGGTACACCAGATGAATTCCCTCTATTCCTTGCTTTTGTTTTGATTCAACTCAAATGTCATATTATTCAAGTCCTATCTCATATCTTATACCACTAGATATGTATGTTTATACTGATTATATTCTAGTTGTAAGGCTACATGCAAAGCCTCATACTGAGTCTATAACTTATGTTTCCTCAATGGATATTTAAAATCTGGAAATAATGAATTTATAAATAGATGTATATGTTGCATGTCTTTTATTCAAAATTTCAACTTAACTTTCAATATCTTGAACTTTTGATCAACTTCCCAAACTGACTCTCCTAGCTTCTTTTTAATTTCTATCATTTAATTCATAAATTGATCTTCTGAACTTGGTCATTGTAAATCATTGATTAATTCCTTCTTTACATTTGTCATGGTTGCAAGTGATCCTTGTGGAATATTTACTACGAGACCCATATACAAGTCCAATGTGTGGTCTCGGAATGTGATCGCAAGTTGTGCTACTTTTGTATCTTGATGCATGATTTTTTTAGCTACCCAAATATTTTCGCAAATATAAATGATTCTATATGTCCTTTGACCCTTCTCCATGAAACTATGGTAACCGAATAGTTAGATCCTGTCTGTTAGAGCAATATTTTCCTCACCCTAAGAAATCTTACAGAGAGGGACTTATTCCATTTCCTTATGCAGACTCACTTTCCTTGATTGATAAATCCAACGACAAAAATACAAATTTTTCCACTTGTATGCATCTTGCACCCTATACAACAAGCGTATACGCAGGCTGCTCCACTACAGCCTGCGTACATCAGGATTTGTGCCAGAAAATCAAAATTAAATGTCGGGTTTTCATGTCACGACAGGAGATATTTGATCCTTGGCCTTCCATATACTGGTGTATATAACTAATCGTCATGTTGATAGTGGAAAATCCCTTGCATAATGTCCAGGTTGATGACAATTGTGACAGGCTATTGGGCATCTACCTCTTACAAATAATCCTCTTCGTCATCCTCCTCCTCTGAATCCTCCTTTGTTTCCTTGATTGTCTATGCGTGGTGTATTATAATGTGGTACATGGTTATATTGTGGTGGTGCTATAAATTGTTGTGCATTATTATATTGTTGTGTAGGTGAACCTGTCATTGGTTTAGCCTACATCTTATAAGCATATGAGGTCCTTTCCTTCGTCTTTTTCAAGGTTCAACAATCCTTTTCCTCATGTCCTACACACTTGCAAAAATTGTAGAATGTATTCTTGGGCATTGTTTGGTACTTTTTCATCATACGACAATGATAGAGATCATGTTCATGTGTTCTACATATTTCACACCATGGTCCTCCTATGGGTAAAGGAATTGCCAGTCCTATTACTAAGTACTGCGCAAATGTTGGGCACTCATTTTTATGGTGTCCTTTTGTTCTGCATAAGGTACACCAGATGAATTCCCTCTATTCCTTGCTTTTTTTTTGATTCAACTCAAATGTCATATTATTCAAGTTTCATTTTTAAGGATATAACTAACCCTTTCTAGCTAAATTTGTATCCGCACGGTGTATATAACTAACCACTGTTAGCTAAATTTGTACTTCCACTTGAATTTCGACTGAACCCTCATCCTAGTAAAATCCTTCTGCTACTAATTGTTGGTTTTCTCAACGGTTCTTTCTCTTCTGATGTATCTGTCGCACATGGGGTCATGGGTTCCACACTAATTCTAATATGGAATGGAGAGCCTTCTTCTGCTTCAGACCCTTGACGTCTAGTTTCTCTACAATATGTGGCATGTAGGATTTCCTAAATCTTCCCCGTAGCATAGAGATCCTCTACCTCCTATTTGTCACTATCCAAGCCATCTTGCTCGACTACTTCCCTCTTTTTCCTATGGATCTTATATTGGTAGGGTCTTTTGCTACGCTTCATTGCCACTCTGTCCATTATTTCCTTGATATGATCTTCATCCATCATAATGGGGTCAATTGCTTCTTTCTTCTAACCTCTATCCAGGTCCTTCTCCATTTCTCATATAGTCCTTAGCGTTTCCCCCAGTCTCCCCATGCACGCAGAGTGATTTATTTTTCTGAATCCATTGTCATCACTCCTTTATCATGCAATAAAGTATTGATCAACATATAAATTGATCGAATATACCTTCCTCTTGGTCCCTTCAAAACCCATTTCTCTGCATTAGTGTAGGATTTTGCAGTATCGACTGCAAACTCAGTAAGGAATCCCGCAATAATGTTGTCTAGCTAGAAATCCACTACACGCGTGAATTAATTATTAACTTTTTGTAGTTGGGCAATATTCTCAGTAGTCCACTCTATTTGCATTATCCGATTAGTTGGATGATTGTCCTTCAATCTCAATATGTATATATATATTATGTATTCCTTTTTATTTATGTGCAAGGGAAGACATATGTTGCAACCTAGGTCTCAAGTGGGATGACACTTGGCATAGAGGAACACATCATTTTCTTTACATGCAAAACTTATGACTTGGAAAGAATTGCGAAAGGAAAGCTCACCGACATGCCAACCAACAGATGCATACCGCAAGGGAAAAAGTTCTATCAAAACCCAAAAGAATTGATTACCATCATGTAAGACTTGCCAACCAACAATAATAACATCAAATCCCTTACCATCTTTCAAATGCTATATTGAAGAAGTTATGAGCTCAAATTTTGGTCGATAAAAGAAACAATAAGGAAAATGATGCAACCTCTTCTCCTTGAATTAATATCAAGAGTTATCCTCCCACCATCATAATGTATCTCCATGGGATCTTCATCATGAAAAGCGAAATAATCATCATCAACAATTTCCACGGGTTGAGGCATACCATAAGTATGATTAGAATTAGAAAGGTAAGAGTAGAAGGATAAAATTATAACTTCAACCACTTGTAAGTAAAAATTAAAGAAGGTCTGAATTCTCACAATCTACAATAAGGCCTCCTAACTTATTTCTAATATATACTCATGACTTCCATCTTCTTGACCCAAAACTTCATACTTTTTATCTGAAAACTCATCATAAATTGGTACTAAAGTTTCCCCTTCTCTAACTCCATGTTCACTAACCAGGTGGTCTTCATAAATTGGGAAGGAATCAGGACCAAAGATTTGATTAGTCAAATCATCTTCAAAACAAAGAGTCAAGGTTTGAGGATAACATTAGTTAACAAACAATGGGTACTTGATTTGGATTTTCTCATGATGGTATTCATTTCGACAAAAAATGCTTTAAGTTTGGAAGGGATGATCAAAAATATTTTCTACAATGTCCTTAAAACAAAGGTCACATGATACTACATCATCCCCTAAATCAGTTATTTCACTTTCTTCACAATAATCATCAGAAAAGGGATATGAGGAACAATGCCATGTAAGTCAAAATTGTTTTCCACACAAGATTCTTTTTCAAAGAATGTTTTTTTAGATAAAGAATAGTCTTGTTTAAAATGATTTTCAAAAAGAGTATTGTCAAATGGGATGGTATCAAAGAAGAATTAATGATCATGGATAACATGGGAAAATTTCTAAGAGGAATATTCCTCGCAAACCCTTGAATTTTTTTATAAAGAATCATGAGATGCATAATTATTTTCTTGACTAGTCAAGAAGAGATTGGGGTTCGCATGGTAAGCATGTTTAGAATCTAAGAATAATCTACAAGTCAATTTCTTCTGAGGGCCACTACAAAAATCACATTGAGGAGGGGTAGTAAGAATCTCACGAAAAACTTAAAAGTGTTGTGAGATGGGTTGGGAAGGAAAGGAAGTAATGAAATTTTTAAAAATCACCTTTCCCACCAAATTAGGACTTGTGCTATCAACCTATACCAATATTGTGCACTTCTACAAAGAGACAGATGAAATATATCAGAAGAAGTGTAAACATATTCAACCCAAATATATTGACAAAACTGGATGAACTTGTCAATATGATCACAAGAAATGGGTAAAATTCAAATAGAGAGAAACTAACCATCGACAGACTGGTAATCAAATCAAAATATGGTTTATTCATGATCATGTAAGGTAATAAAATACATTTCTCCTTAAAAGAAATGTGATCATTAAATAAAAAAATGGAAAAGAAACATTAAATGGTTCATCCCTCGTATGGTCACCAAAATATGTTGATATAAAAAACTAGGAAGTTTCAATACCAACAACTCAACCTCCTGTGGCGCTAGTTGGGAAGAGGTGGGAATGTCACCCTAAGTTTCGAGCTCGAGAAAGAAAATCACATTAGATCCTAAAACCCAAGAGTCTAAGCATAAATATCATTTTATTCTTTTGTAAATATTTGATTTTATATATTTTTACAACTATATGATTTTTATATTTTTTCTTTTATAAAGAAATGTGAATTTAAGAAAAAAAAAAGGTGAAATTTTAATAATAAAGAGTTAAAGTAAAATGATCTAATTAATAAACTAAAGTTCAATTGGAACTAAATTAATGAGAAGTTTTAAAATATTTTCTTTCAATATTGCAACTAACAAAATAAAAAGTTAAACAAAATGAAAAAAAAGAAAGAAAAGATGATGGATTTTGATTTGCTTCATATAGTAAAATCAGTTAACCAAAAATTAAACTAATAAAAATAAATAAAGTACATTGAAATTATTTAAAGAAAAAAAACATATTAACATTATTTTGGTATTTGTTTTTTTTTTTTAATATTATATTAAAAAAAAATTAAAAAAGTAAATAAAAAAGAAAAGGGAAATAATTCCAGAGTTTTGATCTTTTATTTATTTGAAATCTCATATATATTTTAATATTTTTTTATGCTTTGAAATCCCTCCTAAGATTTGAATCAGAATTGTCTTTAACTATTCTAAATGGAATTTAACATCATACACAAAATAGTCAAACTCAAAAAAAATATTAAAAGTTATTCTCACTTCCTTATTTAAAAGATGTCCTTTCTATCAAGAGTTCATCAAATCCACTTAAAATCAATGGAGGATGAACTATTTAAAAGGATGAACCTCACTTAGCTCTTTGCATACCTCCCATAAAAAAAAATCCCCAGCTCTTTGCATACCTCCCATAAAAAAAAAAGGGGTGAGCTCTTTGCATACCTCCCATAAAAAAAATCCCCAGCTCTTTGCATACCTCCCATAAAAAAAAATCCCCTTTTGTTGATTGTTTGTTGCTTACTTTATATCTTTTGGTGGGTCATTAATAGTTATGGTTGATTTAGTTAACGAAAATGACATGAACAAGATCTAACTTCCTCCCTTTTATTTAATAAAATAAGATAACATTCGTTTCAGAAATTTCCTTATTTTTATCTACGTGTGAATTTCCGTTTTTGTTTCTTATCGTCCCTAAGATTTTCTAATTGTCTATGTTGATGTTCCCTCTTCTCTTTAAGAGATTCGAGCTCGGAATGAACTTGGGGCATAGAACATACACCTAGGGATCGAAGATCAATCTTGTATGCCATATCTTCAACTTATTTTTCTACAAATCATATACTGGATCTATAGTTTAATGTGCATACACATAAGCAATATGTTCTTTGCACTTACACATCATCAATTATCAGTTCCTAGGCATTGGAGTTGTAATTACACTCCAAATGCAACCTCAAGTACTTTTTAGCTAACATTGATTAACATCATATGTTTATAATGTAGTATCTCCTCAAAGTTGTAAAGAATTATCTCGACTTGAGGCATAGACAATGGTTTTGGTGCTGTGCTTGATGCATTTATTATCCAACATAGTGAAACTTATTCAGACCAAGACCGACAACAGTGATATCATGGAAAATTGATTACGCTCGATAAACTCGACCACATGATGCACAAGCACATAAAAGTGTTATATATGTTTGTCCCCTCGGATTTATTCCATACCACTTCATTTCCTCAAAAACCTGAATAACATAGTGTCAATTCTTGCTCTTCAAACATGTTGATATAATGAAGTTACACATTACGCTCATTCCGATCATATTCAACTTGATTGAGTGGATTACGTCTCCTCTCATGATAATAGTCTACTCAATGCCATAAAACACACCGTCATCGAAGATACTTCCACAGCTGCCCCCAAAATAATCTTGAGGCAATTGAGTCAATTTGTTATTTTTATATGGTACATGCGAACTCCTATATGCCAAGGGATCTCTGTAATAATAATGCAAGTGCACTTAGTTTTCTTGTCAAACTCCTCAACCTTGGTCTTTCCTCTTAATTTCACGCTCCATCAACCCATTCTATATGCTGCTAAGATCCCATAATTATTCCACCAGTAAGGAGGTTAGGTCCAGGCGTGTATTCCATCAGTTCATGAATTGTGGCATCAGGATTATGAATAATAGAAATCAATGCATATGTAACCTCTCCAAGATTACGAGGAGGTATATAGGTTGCCATGCCAACAACTATTCCTATAGCACTATAGCACTGTTTAGCATGACATTTGGGAGCATGGAAGGTACTAAAGATGGCTCCGTTTGTGACCCATCAAAATTTGGGACAAAATAAGCCTTATCTAATTTGAGGTTTGACAGAAACATAATCTGAAAAATTTCTTCCATTCCAGGTTCTGTATATCACATGGAAGCTGGAGGATCTGCATTAACTGATCCAAAATTTCCATGCCCTAGGAGAGGAGGGGATCACAATGACAAATCTTGTTCCATCATAAATGCCATATACAAACCAACAATAAATGAATAAAGAGGACATAAGTCACCAACAGGCCGCACTACATGAACACGTTAGTGCACTTTCAATATGCGCGTTTGGTCAATCTTACCAACGGGAAATGCTACAAGCCCATCCTTCTCAACAAACCTATGCACTACCAAGACAACACTTCGAATCTCATTGCTAGAAGTTACAACCTCGAGTGTATATATCTTTGAATACACAATGTCTTCGAGCTTGGCAATTCGATCCTCATTGCCTTAACCAGATCAAGCTCACGACTTCTATTGTGTCAAATTGCAAGTGTTCCATATGTAATATTATTTTACTTCATAAATTTATTTTTCATAGCTTTAACAACCACTGTCATGCCATGAGTTATTCCTCTCTCAAAAACCACATCTTTCCAGCAACCATTATATGTTATGAGTAATGGCTCCTACCCAAGGCTATGCATATGTGAACATGCTCATGCAAACCATATTTTCTAACAACAACCACATCTTTCCAGAAACCATTATATGTTATGAGTAATGGCTCCCACCCAAGGCTATGCATATGTGAAAATGCTCATGCAAATCATATTTTCTAACAACAACCACATCTTTCCAGCAACCATTATATGTTATGAGTAATGGCTCCTACCCAAAGGCTATGCATATGTGAAAATGCTCATGCAAATCATATTTTCTAACAACTTGTATGGCATCATTGAAAGTCTATCTCAAAACTATCAAACATGGAATGCAAGTGATCTACTTCAAACTTAGCACATTGATCTCTCGTTGTGAATATCAAATTTGGGTCAAACATGGAATGCAAGTGATCTACTTCAAACATGGAATGCAAGTGATCTACTTCAAACTTAGCACATTGATCTCTTGTTATGAATATCAAATTTGGGTCAATGAGCGAAACATAAGATATCAATTTGGGTCAATGAACGAGAGACTTAATATAAGATATCATTTTGAGTTGTGAATATCAAATTTGGGTCAATGAACGAGAGACTTAATATAAGATATCATTTTGGGTTGTGAATATCAAATTTGTGTCAATGAACAAGACTTAATATAAGATATCATTTTGGTTAGGTCAACCCAAAAAATTTAGATAATAAAGTTGTCATATGGAAACAAATATGGAAAACATGGTATGATATCTTAATACATTGGTTTTTGGTGTGGCATGAAGTGATGCCAAATTTTGAAATGGTTAATAATGTGAGGAATGGGAAAAAGGACCATTTTAAGTGATAGGTGGAGAACCATTACAATTCTGCTAAGTACCATGTTAACTTTGAAATATTTTGAAAAACGAAGTTATGAGTGTAAATATGAAATGGTTAATAATGTGAGGAATGGGAAAAAGGACCATTTTAAGTGATAGGTGGAGAACCATTACAATTTTGCCAAGTACCATGTTAACCTTGAAAAAAATTGTAATGAACTTGTAACTTGTCCTACATGCATAACTGAGTGATGTTATCTATTAGAAAATACTCATCATAATTTATAAATATTTTTGAATATAGAAATATTTAAAGAAATCTTCTTTAAAATGTGTAGCAATAGTGTAATGAGGGGGAGCTTCGCAATGCTTTTCCGGCTAATAAGTCTTGACCTAAATTTTGGTTAAAAGGATATACACTATCTTCGTAGTCTCTAGGTTCGAAAGATTATAAACTTTTAGACCATCTTTATACCCAATAAAGATACACTTTTCAGCCTTTTTATCTAGCTTATTTTCCTTTGGAACGTGAACATAGGCATCACAACCAAATACCCTAAGATGTGTAAGAGAGAGTTTCTTACCATTCCATACCCCATGTGAAGTCTTGTATTCCAACATTCATGAGGGTGATCAATTCACTATCTAACATGCAATACCCACTTCCTCTACCCAGAATTATTGTCTTAACCCAACACCAATGAGCATGCACCTTACTTTTTCCATCAACATCATGTTCATCCTTTTTGCAATTCCATTGTGTTGAGCTCAATATGGAGTAGTCTTATTCCTTTCCATAACACACTTCTTATAGAATTATTCTAATTTGTTTCGACAAAATTCTCCACCATTATCTGTCATCAACACCTTAATTCTCTTGTCTCTGTAGTTATCCACAAGAGCCTTAAACTATTCGAATTTATCAAATAATTTATATTTATTCATTTGGAAATAAATCCATGTATTCCTCAAGAAGTCAACAATCAATGAGACATAGTACACATATTTTCCCACTAATCGAACTGACATAGGTCCAAACACATCATTGTGCAACAACTATAAAATTCGTTCTTCCCTCATTACACCAAAGGGGAATGTTACTCATTTTTTCTTCCCATATACAGAATGTTGACAAAAGTAAAAATCCAGAGAGAAGTTAGGCAGACGTTCAACCATACCTTTATTGTGTAGTACTGGAAGGACTTCTCTTTGATATGTCCTAGTCTTTGATGCCACAACATAATATTTTTTCTAGAGATTGTAGGAGTTATTTCTTCTTCAAATCCTATTAAACTCGTCACTAATAGCATTTTATAATAGCTTATACACGGTTCTAATCCAAACTCCCTTCAACAACACCATTTCCCCTCGAACCATCGTGTAGGTTTCTTTATCAAACGTAATTTTTACCCTTGCATCATTCATTTTTCTTACATAAATCAATTTTTTTCCAACCATGGGACGTGTAGAACATGAGGGAGTGTTTTAATCCTTTGATCCATTAGCTTCAACTGGAATTTTCCTTGTCCGGTTATTTTTATTATTGAGTCATCACCTAAGAAAACATCACCTCCATCATACCTTTCATATTCGCAAGTGAGGATTCATATGAAAGGATGCACTTGAGTCGATCAATCATGCCTAATGATCTACATGTGTTATTGAAGAATCCAAGTAAACATCCCCTCCTTCATCCATGATTTTTTTTGTTTTATAGAAGGGGGGTCATTATATCCCTTCCCTCTCTCAACACTTTTGGATCTACATTGTTTCTTGTAGTCTCCTTCTTTTCCACATCTCCAACATACCTTTAAAAAAATTCCCAAAGATTTATATCTTCCCATAGATTTAGATCTACTACTTGAGGACTTAGATCTATTTCTTTCCTTGGATTGTCCTCTTGTAATTAAGGCATTTCTATTATAGCTTTGCATATTTTTCTCTCTCATATCCTCCAAAAACAAGGATGAGACTAAATCATTGAAAGTTAAAGTAGTTGAATTACTACCTATGGCCACAACCACACTATCCACGAGTTTGGTAAAGAGAAAAATAAAATGATGCACGTATGTTCATCATAAATATTAATTTAGATAGATAAGAGACGACTCACCATAGTATTGAAGGCGTTCAGATGCTCTATCATCGAGTCTCCATCTTTTATCCTCATGTTGTAAAACTTCCTCCCCAGGAACAATTTTTTTACTAGGGACGTTGAATGATACAACGCCCCTCACTTATCCCATAATTCCTTGGTTGTAGCTTCCCCTCACACATCCAGTAATAATAAGTATGAGAGACAGAAACGAATTGTGCTCTTTGCCTTCATCAAATTTTTTCCATTGTTCTGTTGAAATTCATGTAGGTGCAGTATCTATATCCACAATGATCCACTAATAGTTTTCCACCAACATATCTTCCATCTTCAGCTTCCACAACTCAAAAAAAAATTCATTAAATTTTTTGGATCTCTATTTTTGAATTTCTTGCTATTTTTTATCTCCACGAGAATCGATACTGTAGAGCTCCCATTGTAACAAGGTTTACGACATTCCCAATTCAAAACCTTAGCCAAAAAGGCATCCCCCTAAAGAAAATAATTGGTTTGATACCAAATGTATATGTTAACCATTTACAATTACTTATTGCAAATAGATTCTTAGTAAGAACAAAATAGATACGATGGCACACACACATTACATAGATATTTTATCCTCAAAACCCAAACTAGGAAAACCAACAACCTATTTAGATTTGCACCTCTAATATTTTATTTATTGTATATCTTCATTGTTTGAAATACAATATATAGAATCCTCTGACATCCAAATCCCTTAATCCATTGACTCTAATTAGTGAACAACCATAATTCCTTAACTAGAATTAGAAGACCACCACTAAAACATGGATGCAAAGACTACCAAATTATTTTCAGGGTCTTTTCCCCTGACCCCCTATTTATGGGGGGACACCCCCCACACCCCCCTATCGCTCCACTGCATGCCTAACATGACACAAACACTTGTTCATGCAAATAATATAACACATGCCCAACACACTAGATCCATAAGAGCAATGCGTATCTAGAAATGGGGACTAAAAGTATGGTCCATAACCAACCAAAAGGAATTTGGAGATGCCACCTACTCCCCTCATTTATACGTATACATCTAAGTATGGAGGAATAGAATATATGCGTACAAATATAACCACACTTTTGTATCATATTGATACAATGATGTATATATATGATGGGTCACATATGTTGAAAAAGGGTAGGGTACAATAAAGTGGATGTAAGGTGCAATATATGGCCCTAACCGGGGGACATGTTCTCATCTCTAGAGTGCATGAGAACTCTAAAATATGAAAAAATTATAGACCTAAAATGTTCTCAACTGATGGATGTCAAATCCTTGAGTGGGGAAAGAAACAAGTTCCTTTTCCCCTTCCCTAAGAGATAAATGAATCCATGTGTAAATTAAATATATCCAAGCACATGTTAGTAGTACCATATCTCAAAGAAAAATATGTGCATGTGAGCATCATATTATGTAATTATAAAATAAAAAATATAAGGAGAACACCTTGTAGTGGAGTTTTTTACAGAACCTCCCAATTTTTGTGTACCCCTTCTCTGTTTATAGAATATGTTGTTAGCAAAGGAGTGTGACCAAAGGTTTTTGTAGAGGTTTTTATAGCAGTGCACCTAATTCGTACAAACAGACTAGTGTGCTCACTAACATAACACCTTGTTGCTTAAGCAATAAAGTGCACGAATGATCGTTATTAATATAAAATTCTAAAATATCATTTTTTTTAAATGAATTAAATGCATATCAATGCTCTACTATAAACTAGAAGAATAGGTGCACATATAAAGGATGCACCAGATCATGTTAGAATAATTGGTTATTCAATAAAAAAATATGATTTAAAAAACCAAAAAAACATTCATAGTACACTTAAAAGAGCCAACCACCCGAGTGTGTATACGATAGTGGCACACAAAATAACAATAATGGTTTGTTTAATAATACTGTAGTGTAGAATTATTTTAATATCTAGCCAAAATTCAAACTTGTGTGTTACTCATACTACCACACACTACCACACACTATTGTGTCATACTTTATGGTGCACTGTGATAAGGTAAAATAAAAATTGTGTATACCAGTGTGTTATGGAACTATAGAATGCACTAATGCATATTACTATTGGCTACACCATGATAGGGTAAACAAATAAAAAAATACCAAATTGAATTTCGTTATTACATTTAATTTTGTTCATCTAACCAATCAGATGAGCACTGGTACTCACCCTCCTTCTACCTCCCCACCCCCATTTACAGTTCTATATAGTGTTGTTTCCCCAATTCAATAGCTTCATTGGTAGATTCCATATATTTTTCAATTTAAAAAAAAATGCACATTTTCATTTTTTCCTTACGATCCAACCATGCCTCCTCAGGAAATAAGAGACTAGGTAAATTGTTTGTTACCTAATTTTAATTTTTGTTAGATTAAAATTTAAAATTGGGATTAAATTTGACATTTCTTTCATTTAAAAAAAATTATGTGCAACTTCACACATTTTTCGCACTCTAGACATAGTACATTCGATGAGTTTATAGAAATCACCCTAGGTTTTGAGTATAAAACTACACAACACCCCACTAAAAACTAAGCACTTTTCATTGGGATGGGTGGTGTGCATTACTGGCTCCTCTTGTCTTAGAGGACGCACCGTCTTTTCTATAAACCCACTGGTGTGTTTCAGAAAATAAACCACACTAGTGCACCTCAAAACACTAAACTCCTTGTGATCAATTTGTTAAAAAAAACAATGCACCGCTAAAAATACACACTAGGGATCCAAGCAACATGGAGAATAAAACTTACTCATGTACATTTATGATGTGTATCATTTTAGACAAGGCACCTCAAGATGGTGAGTTATAGGAATAACCTACACGAGTCCATCACATCACACTGCACATATTAAGAGTCTCATATCAATGTGTTTAGTGACTAAGGTAGAATTGGTGCACTAAACAACAAGGAGAATTGAAATTACCAATGTACATTAATGGTGCATATCATTTTAGATGAGGCATCACACCACTGCATTATAGGGAATAAAAAAATTATCATAGGAGTGGGTTTAATGAATAATGTAGTACCAGTGTGCAAAATAACATGGAGTACCGATCTTATCGGTTTACATTGACTGTGTGTATCCTTTTAGACTAGGCACCACAAACACATGCATTATAGGGAATAATCCGCAGTAGTGCACCGCATCACAATGCACATATAAAAAGTAGCATGCCGGTGTGTTTAATGACCAAGGTAGAACTGGTGCACCAAATAACATGAAGCATCGTGAAGGTGGTGGTGCTTGTTTTATAATAAAGGACACATTTCATGGTGTATGATCTATTAAAGGTGCACAAATTACTTTACTAGATTTATTTTGCAACTACAAATTAATTTCATTTTTTTATAAATACAAAATGATTATATATGTGTGTGTTTTGTAATTTCAATTTGTTCTATTTATATAATATATTCCTAGAATGAATTTTATGTAAATCAAAGATGACGATGGCGAGCATAGGAGTAGAAGCAACAACAACTGATTGACATGTACAACTTTATGCATGAGTGGGAAGCCAAAGAGAGGAAGAGGGAGAATATATGTCGTCGTATTGTACAACAAAATAACTTACTTTTGAGAAATTTTGGTCTCCTCATGTTTTATGAGGAGGATACATCCCTTAGGGGGAAATATTCATTTTTAAAGTAGTTTATTTGTCACTAGGATCATGCTCGACATTTAATTTATCACTAATTTATCACTAATTTATCACTATCTTTTCTAGGAAGACATTTAACTTATCACTAATTTTTCTAGGACGGGGGTGTTATCACTATGTAAATTCCCAGAGGTTGTTGAAAGGAAGAAGAAATTTACATGAGGTAACTTTATCCAACCACTTTGAAACTGGGATCTAGCCCTGCTAGTTTCAGAGAGGGATCTCTCTGTAAGATTTAACTTTGTTTCAAAATTCAAATATTAGGCTAGTTAAAATAAATAGGATTGAGTTGTTTGTTTTTATAAAATGTTTGAAAAAGGTTTACGCCTCCATTGGGCTATGGGGTCTTCTTTTATAAATTTTGAGACTGACTAATAGATTTTAAACGGTATTCTCATAAGGAAGGATAATACAACTATTGGATTCTTCAGCATAAAAATGATGGAAATAAAAGAAGATGAGATAATCAATTATAACCAAGAAGCATTTAAGAATTTCTTAATTATAAAATCAGAAGAAAACATTTAGATCATTTAAAGTCAGAAACAGAGTATAAAAGGATATATTCTACAACTGTTGCTGCTTTCAAATGATCAGATTCAGAAAAACAAAATGAGTACTGAGAGAGATAAATATTCAACAAAGAGGAGAAATCTTCACCAACAGCTAACACACGAGAATCCTGTGAAACATCTCTTTTATTACTGGTATATCTCTGATAAAAATTACAATTCTTATAGCTTGCTTGGGCATAAAGATCAACCCTCAATACTTCCAAGTTCGAAGTATTTATAATCAAAAGTACTAATGACCCTATCATTAATGATCAGGATGTGGTAGATTCTAGATCTAACTAACTAAGTAAAAAGATACAAAAATGTAGGAACTGATGATGATATGTCAAATATTTCATGTTGATTTTGGGGAAGGTCATTATTGAGACATTCACATGACTTCGACTTCTCTACATGTTGAGTCGGACTGTACACCTCATCCCTCATTCGATTAAAGTGCACAACTCCTCCCATCTTTGCTGACTGGGAATGGTGACTTTGAGTAGTCTTCGGTAGATTTCATCCATTTTTATATATTTAGAAAATGTCTGCCTGGTGATGAAAATATATTTGAGATCCACCTGCAAAGTCTCTAGAAATGCTTTGTTTGTTATGCTGCCTTGTATTCCTGAAAACTTGGAACTGTCCTTGGCCATCGTGGCAATATTCTCTTTGTAGTCAAAGAGGGTCATCAGATTGTCTTTTAGTACCAGTAAACCAGGAAGACCTTTCTTTTGCAAGGCATCTATCTTGCTGAAGAACCTCTAAACTCCCACGTCCATGTTCTATGCTTTCTCCTCTAGCTGCAACATCAATCCTCTTTCAGTCAGAACCCTCTTGACTTCAAGGATGGTTTCCATCCTATATTCAATCTTCAGGTCTTCCAGCTCTTCCCTAGTCTTCAAATTCATAAATCTAATGATTTCATTTTCTTATGTGGACATTTCCCCCAACTCTACCTTTATCTTGTCAATGGCCTCCTGCTCCTCAACACTAATTCCTGTTGTTCAAACATAATTTGACCCATGGGACAAATTTCATTTATGGACTTGGAGATATCCATCCAAATGTTCTCCTTGGCTTCAGCTAGTGTTTTTCCTGCCACTGTTTTCTTTTGCAGCTGTTGTATTTCGTTCTTAAGATTTTCTGATGTTTGATTATCAATGTTGTAGCTTGTCTGGTAGGAAGAATTAAGCTCCTGGAGATTCTCAAACTCCTTTTTCAGTCTATTGATCTCTATTCCTTATAGAGTCATCTCCTCCATTGCTAGGTCTACAAATTTTTCTAGAGCTATCAGTGGGGTGGCTGATGGAAGTTTTGTTGTAGTGGTTGTTGATATAGTTTTTTTGCTAACTCCTGTGAGAGGAAATGAATTTAGTGGGATGAATTCCATAGGTGTCATTTGTTCCTTTTCCTTTACTAACCTTTCCAACTCTGCCTCCATTTCCTTTATCTGTGCATTTTGTTCCATGATAAGATTTAGCAATTCCTCCTTCTCCCCTTCTGTCTCAGCTATATCTTTGTCCTGTGAGTCTTCTGTAAATGGAAAATTCAGTTGCTTCCTCAAAGATCCTATGTCTGCATTATTTTTACTGAGCAATTCCTCACCTGCTTTCACATTTTAGGGGTCATACCCAATTTTGAGCACCAATTATTCTAAGGATTTAATCTTGTTGTCCTTTGCAAAAGAGGATATTTTCTCCAGTTTTAATTGGGTCTAAACGTTGTTCAGAGAGACCTGTAATTTTGCAGCAGTAGAGGAAGTGTGGGACAATGTGGAGAATACCATTTCTCTAGTCTACCTGTGCAGATCCATCTGGTCAGCTAGATGAATTTTTTTGGCATCAAATTCAAACGTCGACCTTTTGTAATCAATGATCTCTTTGGGTTGAGGCACCTGTGCTTGCAGAAACGCCATGTGCATTCTTCCCTTCTCTATATCAAATGTTGATAGCAATCTGTGTTGTGTCGTGGATGTTTTCTTCCAGAACTGAGCATAGGTGTTGTTGGTCAACATCTCATTTTTTTTCTTAATCAAATCATATTTTTCAAAAATGTTGAGTTTTATGGATTCTGGTGGAGGTTGGGTGATCACAATAGTATTAGTTTGCTTCTTTGAGTCAGAATTAGAAGTCATATGATGTATGCTTGAAATAAGTGGTGTATGTTCTCCCTCGACTACCTTGGTATACTGAATGTCTTCCTCTCCAGACCTATGAGTAGTGTGGGTGGTTTTAGGCCTTTTAGTGTATACCTAGAAATCCTCTGTTGACACTTTGGTGAGTGAAGCAGAAACATATTTCCTTGGTATTTTCTCCTTTGGTAACTCTGGAGTGGTAGTTTGTGAAATCATGGTTAGAGGAGACTATTGTTCAGTGTCTTCCAGGGTGTTCACCTCCTACTCTATCTGGTTCACAAATTTCTCAATTTCTAGTTTGAGTGTGTGAGCATATGGAGAACTTTTGTTCATCGATCTCATTTCTACAATGATCCCACACATATCATAGTGCCAAGTGAAACTAGTACTCAATTTCATTTCCTTTAATAATTTGTATGCCTCTTCCTCGACAGCTCGATTATTGCAGATAAAAGGTTATATCTGCCATTTGATTCTCATCTGTTTTTTCTTCTTCAGAGATACAAAATGTATATCATCCGAATTTATCATTTGTCTAATAAAATCCAAGGAAAATATCCTGACATGAAAGTATGTGGGAAGTTTGTATGGAGATAAATCACACCCATATACCCTGATTTCTATGCGATTTTGATAGAGGTACCAATCTCCAGTCTTGGTGAGGTCTGAGAGGTGTAAGATTCTCTGGAACTCCTCATTTATCCTCGGCTCTAGTATACCACTGAGCATGCTCACCACTAGATGGTAAAACTGCTCAATAAACTGTTTGAAATTAAACTCTGTGGAGTTTCTTCAAAGTAGCGAAGTCGAAGAGGTTACGGCCTGTGGTTTACCCTCCTGGTCCATTTTTTGCATAGGGAAAGAGAGTCTGTCTGCTTGAAAGAAGGTGAACATGTAAGCTAGTATCGAAGAATACTGGAACATGCCCTCTGTGGTGAATTTAAAACGTTGATCATGGATATTCTCGGCCAAAAAGGTGTTGTAATCTAACAGGATGGTGGCCTTATCTTCAGTAGAGAAAATGGATAGGAAACCCAAGATGGGTTCATCCACCCATTCGTCTTCGAAAACATGAAGGAATGGTAAGGGGGATTTTTCTTGGGAAATTGGGCATCCTGTGGGAGGAACAACTCAAAAATCTCCGCTCTTTGGGGAAAATACAGGTTCTGGTATATTTTTGTTAGAAATTCAATGCTGAGGGGAGAATGGGATTCGACTCTAGGTATCTGCATCATTTGATCAATGTCCTTAGGTGTGATGGAAAAAAGAGTTTCATGATATGATGATACTATGGCTCTCTGATCGGGGAGGTAATGCCCCTGGCATTTGAGGGAGAACTATGGAAAATGCTGGATCTGGGGAAATAGATACAGAGGGAGATTGGACTCCCAGAGCCCGATCTCATTGCTTTGATCCATGAAGATGTATTTAAACCATATCTGCAATTTGGTGAAGTCGAACTCACACCCGGTCCCTGTGATCAGGTAATATTTATCATCTAGCGAAATCCGATGGAGATCGACATGAGGTGGGAGGAATGGATTTTCCTCGACTTATGATATTTTAGATTTTGGCACCATCGATTCAACAGGTACCTGCAAAATGAAAACAAAATCATTAGTAGGTAGTGACTATGGCTGGGTTATTGGTTGAAAAGGCGAGGAAAAAGTTTTTTTTGGTGCACAGAGATTATGAGCAGTGCGTGAATGGAAGAAACGGGGTTAAAATTGAGTAAACATGTATCCGTTGGGTGCGAGGGATAGGTCAACAGACCAACAGGTATGTTACCCTGTAATAAATGGCCAAAGGATCACTTGAGGTTTGAGGTGGCAGGTGGAGTATGGGTGACGGGTGTACCAGGATGACGTGGAGGGCGGTGATTGGAAGATAAGAAAGTGGGACGTGATCTGTAATGGGTGAATGGAGGGGACAAGTTGACGGAGTTATGAGACGAGACTTATAGGGGAGACAGTGAGATGTGATGTCATGAGGTGGCGGTGGTATAGGAATGTTGGTATGGCAGTATGTCGGAGGGGGCGATGGTAGTAAGTGGTTTATAGCGAGGGGGGTTCGATGCCATAGACTTGTGACACATTAGGATGGGGCCCACCGGGAAACACCGCCTATATCGGACCCCCCCCCAACCCAACGTTAAAGGTAGAACGGTCAGGGGGGTCCGAGATCTCTTGCTGACCGTAGATCCAAGCGTCGCTAGATCCAACGTCGATTTATGCACTCACTTTAGTCTCCATATCGGAGCCCCCCCCACCATTAAAGGTAGAACAGTCAGCGGGGTATGGAATTCATTGTCCATTTTTTATCTATGCGTCGCTAGATCAATCATTGATCTTAGCACACTCTTTATTCTCCATATCGGAGCCCCCCCAACCGTTAAAGGTAGAACATTCAAGGGGGTCTGGAATTCGTTGTCCACCATTGATCTATGCGCTACTAGATCAACCGTTGATCTTAGCGCATTCCTTATTCTCTGGGAGTGAACCAAAAATGTGTAGCATGAACTTAGGATATTTCTCTTTTTGTGGGTTTTTAGTTGCTTCCCTTTTCCTTTTGTCACCATGGGGTTAGGAAAAAACAAAATTAACATCAACATCATGAATTTTCTTTGAACATCAATCATGTTTATTGAAGGAAAAATTGGCTAGCCTATGCCCTAACCTACCTACATGCACATTTAGACCAAATTAGACTATTGGGCTAAGACATTACTCTACCTTGGGGCTATTTGATCAAGATTAGACAATTTGATCAAATTTATTCACTAGCTAACCTAACTACCTAGTTAAGATTAAACAATTTAGCAAGGCTTATTTACTAAAGCCATCAACATAAATTCAAAGAGACTTAACCATGATTAAACTGTTTGGATCAAGTTATTGTTATTGCGTGGGGATTTTATCCATTTCCTTTTATGCCCTGTTTTATTCTTTTTCTTTTTTCTTTCTTTTCTTTTATTTTCTTTTCTCTTCTTTTTTCTTTCTTTTCATTTATTTTTTCTTTCTTTTCTTTTTATTTTTTCTTTATTTTCATTTCTTTTTGAAAATAATTTGCAGGAATGAAATATTATTTGCAAGACAACATACATCAATAGTGAAAATTTTCCATTCACCAGATGATCCTATAAATTATAGGGTTATAACAATGGCTCCACCGGGGGATGGTACTCTCCTTGTGAAGTGCCAAGAACCTTCTTTCTGATGTTTGTAAAGGTTTCCTCCGTTGCTTTATTGCTGCTATCTATTTTATTTTTTGGGGGGGGAACTTGGTGGCATTGGTCAGTGGCTTAGGGCCTTCTCTACGGGCTTCAACCACCCGATCAATATCACCTACACAAAACCTGAATGAAAAGGGAAATGGTATGTACAATGAATATGGATTCATGAGATCTCTATTGGGGAGGAAAATAATGTTTCAACATCCTTCCATAAACTAGTCCACCTGGCAGGTCTGTTCCATCAATGTTTTTTAGCAAAAATGCATTATTTCCTCTGAATGCCTGAATGGTGTAAGGGTATTTCCATAACCTATTGAATTTTCCATGCTTACCCTTGTCCTCATTTCTAGAATCCCATTTTAGAACCAGGTTGCCTAACTCAAAATCATCTTCTTTATTCCTCCTATCAAAAATATTTTTGATGTTCTCTTGGATGACCTGAGTTTTATTGTAGACTTCCTCTCTAGATTGTGTTAAGTGGATCATTTGATTTATCCTCCTATGGACATCGTTTGGATCTACCTGCGTATCCTTCAATAGCTTCATGACAGGGACACCTAAGGCAACGAGAAAAACTACTTCAGTACCATACACCAATTGGTATGGAGACATGCCAATTGATCTTTTGGTGCTTATTCTATCATCCCAAAGCGCAAAAACCAACTTATTATGCCATGATTTTTTATTTTCTCGCAGTGTTTTCCTGAGAATGTTCACCAGAATTTTGTTTGAGGACTCAACTAACCCATTTCCTTGAGGTTAATAAGCTTTTGAGTGTCCCAAAGTAATGTGGTATTGGCTGCAAAAATATGAGTCTTTTGGATCTGAAGGTCGCTGCATTGTTAGCTATAATTTTTCTAGGGCATCCAAAATGAGACAAGATATTAGTTTCTAAAAATTTAATGATAACAGAGTTAGTAGCTTGCCTACATGGCACAACCTCGATCCCCTTGGTGAAGTAGTCCATGGTCGTGAGGATCCACTTGTGTTGGCTCGAGGAGGATGGATGTATTTCTCCAATAAATTCTAAACCCCATTGTTGGAAAGGGGCTTCAACTGAGATGGGTTTCATGGGGAGAGGCAACAACTTCATTTTACCTTCGAAGACCTGGCATTTATGACAAGAAGTAAATCTTTTATGAACATTACTGAACAATGTAGGCCAGTAGAAACCAACTCTTAAAATATTGTTAGTTGTGGTCTTCCATCTCAGATGTCCACCACAGTATCCTGCATGGAAATCCTGCAGAAATTTGTTAGCTTCGTCTTTCAACGGGAAATTAAGAAAAATACCACCAGGAGATTTCCAATAAAGATTACCTTCTAGAATAAAAAATTTCAATGCTTTCAGTTTTATAAATCTGGCTTTGGTCTTAGTTAAACCAAGAGGAGCTTGTATGTTATGAAGGACAAAAATGAGGTCTGCGTACCAAGGAGAGTTTAAAAATACCTCCTTAACATTTGGAGTCTCCTTCTCTTCCTGTTCATCAACTGCAACTAAAAAATTAATATCTAGAGCATGAAAATTAGATTCAACCATTAGTTTGGCCAAACCCTATCCTTTGATTAGTTTACTAGGTTTTATTTCAATGTCATACTCCAGAATAACTACAATCCATTTTCCTCTCCTACCATCTAGATTATCCTGAGTCAAGATATCCTTTACCACGACATTTGGAGTGAATGCAATTGTGTGAGAATGGAGAATATAGACTCTGAAATCGTTTATGGCCTTTACCAGGGAAAAATATTGTTTCTCCATTTTGTTGTAGTTCAATGCAGTGTCTCTCAGAGATTTACTGAAAAATGCTATGGGTTGTTCGTACCCTTCATTGGTTTTCTGCAACAGCACTGCATCTATGGTGTGTTCAGATGCAAAAGAGAAAAGATAAAAGTCTTTGGTATAATCTGGGATTATCAGAACTGGGGCTTGGGTGAGTGCATGTTTCACCTGCTCAAATGATTGTTTGGATTCAGTGTTCCATCTGATTTTTGTGTCTTTTTTCAACATATTAGTGATTTTCCTAAGAAGTTCATCCAAATTGGGTATGAACCTTCTAAGGAAATTTATTTTTCCGATGAATGATTGTATCTCTTTGATTTTCCTAGGTTGTTCCACCTTTTGGATGGATTCTATCCTGTTGGGATCTACTTTAATTCCATATTTAGATATTATGTGTCCCAACATATTTCCTTCCTCTAAACCGAAAAGAGACTTCTTTGGGTTCAACAAAATCCCTAATTTTCTGCACTTCTCAAACACGCGTCTGAGATGCTACAAGTGTTCTTCGTCAGATTGGGAGTATACAGTCACATCATCTAGAAATATGACTATAAATATTCCAATTTCATCCAAAAAAGAAATATCCATTGCCCTCTGAAAAGTGGCACCATCATTCATTAAACCAAAGGACATCTTCATGTACATGAAGGTTCCCCAGGGTGTGGTAAATGTTGTCTTCTCTTGATCTTCTGGGTGGATGAGGACTTGGTTGTAGCCTAGGAAACCATCTAGGAAGGAGATCCTACTAGCCCCAACTACCTTTTGAAAAATGTGATCCATTTTGGGCAAAGGGTAATTGTCTTTGAGGGAGACTTCGTTTAGATTTCTAAAATCTATGCAAAGTCTGATCTCGCAAGTTTTCTTCCTGGTAGGAACTGGGTTAGACACCCATTTGGAAAATCTCAAGGGGACTATAATTTTCACATCATACATCTTTTTGATTTCTTTCTCTATCAGGGGAAGCAACTTGGGATTGTTTCTCCTAAGTTTATGCCTAAAAGGTTTGTGTTCTTATTTTATGGGAATCCAATGCTGTATGATACTTGTGTCATAGGATTTTAAGTCCTCATAACCCCAGGCAAAAACATCCACATATTCCTTAAAAATTTCAATGTATTTGCATTTTTGCTCAGGGGGTAGAGATTTAGAAAGTTTTATCATCTTGGGATTTCCTTCTATTCCTATGTTGCACTCTTCTACATCTTTACCACTAGCTTCAATTTTCGGTTTTTTGGCTACATTGTTAAAATCGAACAAGTCTTCCAGCGGAACTAAACCTTTAGGTAACACATTATTTTTCAACTGTAGAATATCAGAATCTATCTCATTTTCATTTAATTCATCTACATCTACTTTAGTTTTATTCAAACCTTCAGAATCTACGTTATTTACACTACCACTTTAAAAAATAGATTTATTTACAATCTCGTCATCACTTTCTAAATATATGTTTGTACATTCAAGATCATTCTTACAATGTAGGAAGTCTTCAATTTGATCATCATTTCCAAATACCTGCCATTATATGATGTTTTCAGGAACGGTTGGTCTGCAGTTCACCTCCACTGTGTACTTGCGAGTGGGACAGAAAGGAATTTTACAGGTAGTTGTTGGTGTAGACAACTCGTCTGCAAATATGTTTTGTCCTCTAGGGATTACCTGCAAATCGATTTTAGTAAAGCATTGAAGGGAATCTAAAACAACATTCCTATAGGCTCTAAGTATAGGATGTTTAGTTGCATACTCACCTTTGATTTTCTTGATAATAAATTTAGAATCACCCCTTACCATTATCTGTTTGGCACCAACTTTCTTTACTAGTTTTAGGCCAAGCATCAAAGCTTTGTACTCAGCTATGTTGTTAGTGCATTGGAAATTCAGTTTGTAGGAATGGCCCTCTGAATACCTTGATCTATGATTATGTAACCAAAATCTAGCTCCGAACCATCGAAATCCATGCTCCAAACATCTGCTGGCAGTTCCTCACTTTCCACAGTTTCAACATTTCTTGCCTCAACAATTGCTTTATTCTCTTTAGAATCATGTGTATCATCTTCAAGCTGAGCAATATGTTCTTCCAAATCACCATCATTGTAAAGGATGAAAGAATCCAGATCAGAGTGTGCATAGTATAGTGGGTAGTTGTGTGGATTTTCCTGACTACTGACCATATACTTCATCAAGGTTTCTTTGTGCAGTCTCCTTTGTTTTCCGAATATCGAGATGGTGGCATAGGATATATCTAGTTGTAGGGTTCCTTTCAACTTAGCTCCCCATGATATTGGCAGTAAAATACCATATTTTGGGGGAATATCTGCAACTACTATACCCATTACCATACTCTTTGTTGGGATTTGAGCTAGGGTGATGCATAAGTCTTTAAGAAATCCTATACATTTGACCTTGCTCGAGTCAAAAGAATGCAAATCTTTGTAGGGTCTGGTTACCTCGAGTCCCAATTTTTCCATCACAGCTTTGGGCATTAGGTTGTGAGAGGCACCCGAATCCAGTATATCATTGTGTAATATCAATTCGTGAATGTTTAGGCTGATGTAAAAAGGTGCCTTGACACCATTACCAGTTTTACCATCAACTTCAGGGACAAACTCGATTTGTGGTCGGTCATCAACAAGATTTATCGTGTCCGATCTATTACAGATCCAACATTCAAAGCCTTAGCACCTATATCAGGTTCAATGCTTAAATATTTAATCACCTGCGACCTGCAAGTATTCTTGTTCATCAAATCAGAGAGGGGAATGGGAATATTCAATTTAGCTAGTTCCCCTTCAAGGCTGAAAGTAGTGGAAGATTTTCTTAGGGTTTGTACTTCTGGTTTATCTATCGGACCTCTATGGCCAAGTGCCCTTGGTTGAATGGTTGATGAAACTTCAGTCTGATTTTCTCTTTGTAGAATTTTTGGATTTTTTTGTGTAGGAGACTCAACATTATTTCTCTGAGGGACTTTCTTGGGATAGTTTTCTGAGGTTTTCTTAGTTTTGACTATTCTCTTTATTTCAGTAGCCTTCTTTGTTTCAACAAACTTTTGTGGAGGGTTGTCATTTTCCCTCTTGCTCCTCAGGTTATATTGCCTATAGGCCTTCATTATATCATTCTCAAAGGCCCATTTTTTTGTTTCTTATGCTTCCTCATTGACCTTTGTTTTTGAAATGAGAAAGATCTCATTCTCTTCCTGGGTAAGAAAGATGGATTCGTCATCATGAACACCCATGAGGTTTATATGAGTGTCATAAAAATCCTTGATTGCCTCCCCCCCATCATCATTGTAATTCTTTTGGAGGGGTGGTATGATCTGCTGATCAGGCCCCCTCTATTCTCTTTGATCCCAAGGATCTCTCTATCATATCTGGGGTGGATTTCTTCTGAAGTTTGGGTTTCAAATTTGAGGAGAAACTTGATTCTCCCTAGGTGGGTTTTTGTTAGTTATAGTGAGTCTCTCCATCATTTTCTCCATAGATCTGTCTAGAGAATATAGTTTGGCATCTGATGAGGAAGTAGAAGGCTCTTCCTTGATGGTGACTCTCCTTTCTGTTCTCTGCCTAGCCCTTCTAGCTAAAAGATTTGCTTCCACACTAACGACGCTTTTCTACATGTCTTCCAAACTAGAATAGCTTCTTTCCCTTAGTTGATACGACATGTCAACATCGAATCCATCGGGAAATTTTATCAATGCTAGGCCTTGAGGTGGTTTGATATCAGCTGGAATTGCATTATATAGGTTATTGAAATGGGTGCAGTAATCCTGCACTGTCTCTCCTTGGTTCCTTCTTATATTCTCATATTCTGATAAGATCTAAAGAGGATTCTTCTTTACCTCCCACCTGTCAAGGAAACTTTGATGAAAGGAAACAATATCAGTTATGGAAGTATCATGTAAGGTTTTGAACCACTTTTTTACTTCTCCAGTCAGACTCTGTGCAAACAATCTCATATTCACATCATCTTCATCTACTTCCTGCAAATCAAAATAATCGTTCATTTTGTCAACATGTTGTTGTGCATTCAGAGGACCAATACGATCATACTGAGGGAGTCTGGTTTGGTAATCCTGAGGCATGGCATGTAAAGGAGCAACCAACACCAATGGAACATATCTTTATTCCATGATTAGTGGAGGAGGATGAACAACAACCTGTGTGATTGGAGGGGAGGTGAAAGAAGTTGTGGAAGATGAAGAGTTGGGAGGAGATGAATGAACTGTTTTAGGTTTAACAGAATCATATAGACCCCCTATCCCTCCTGAGGGTTGTGTGACCTCTCGGTCAGGATCTTCTGGTTCGGGGCTGAAATGGCACTTTACGTTTCGAGCTGGAATATCCCTCTTCAAATCCAAAGGTCCTTCCCTATGTTCACATAGGCGACCAAGCGCTAGGCTCACACTCTCCACTCCTTGTGACCATGGGCACGACCATAGACTTGGCCCAAAAAATGCACCATGTTTCACGATCCCAGGCTTTCCAATACGACGATTCCTTGGCTCCTCCAAGTCCTGAAACTCTGATGAGGGATAACAGAGGTTAGCTCCTACCTTTTCCCAACTCACGTGACCACACACCCATGACCACAAGATTTACCATGAAAGTGTGTCATGGTTTGTAGTATCAGAACCTGCGATACAAGGTGCCTGACCCCTCCAAGTCACAAATGTCGAAATCCTGATGATGTGAGATCTACAACTTAGATCTCTCTTTGATCAATGACTATGCTTAATTCAGTGTTTTGCGTTTCACGACTTCATGTCTTACGAAGCTTTCCAATCCTCTTCCCAGTCACCAAAATCACCAAATCTCCCCTCACTATAGATCAACATCTCTAGGCCTTCAAAGAGTTGACGGATCCAATCTTTCATGATTCCACCAGTTGAGAATCCCACGCTATTGACCCTTGTACTCCTGGTTGCCGAAATGCCGAAAGCTTGAGACGCTTGATCAATGACTCACAACTCCCTCCAGATCTACAGTTAGATCTCTTCCCTGTCACTAACCTCCTCGCAACTTCACTTGATCCAACAACTTGTGGGATCTCCCGTTCTTCCTCCTAAGCTTTCACTCGGTTCAGAATTAGAGGATTTTCTAAGTCTTCAAAGGCTCTACCTTCGCTTCTTCTGGGGAATGGGTTCCTGGATCTCGATAACACTTTCGGACGTGTTGTTCTTCCTGAGATTTGTCTGGTTCAAACTTCGATTTCCCATGCACTCCTTACGTTTGAGGGATTTTGACAACTCAAATCCACGGTATTTCTCGCAAATAAATTCCTCCCAATTTCCTTGCGTTCCTCTCTGGTTCGATGCACACCTTGCAGAGCTTCAAATGAAGAGAAACTATTGAAACTGAAAACTAACAGTCACAGTTTTGTTCGCCTCTGTGGCGATTTATTCACTTGTTCATGAAAACAGAATTAACAGAAAATCACAAATAACATTCACACACATGCATTTGGATCAATTTTCCTTCTGTCATATTCACAAGTGCCAAAATAGCTACTAGAACATATTCTGATTAAAATGGATTTGGAAGCTTGGGGCTTCGACTAACTTGCAGTCCCCTTACACTATTCTCCCCTATCTTACATCCTTTTTTTTCATCTGGGCGTACAAACTTCTACTTAACTTAAATATTTCTAGGGTTTCCCCTGGCTACTTGCCTACTCTAAAATTCATCCTATGCTATCTTAGTCTAGTCACACTTCAGAGTCATAATGGAAACTCCTGCTCCACTTGCGATTTTCAAAACGTGCCTCAAAGGGTAAAATTTGACAATAATTCAAGCGTGCCTCCAGAGGTAAATTTCAACGCTGAGTTAAGGTGGATTTCAAAATAGGCTGCAACTCTCAACGTTCAATTTCTGGAAGAACTCTCACATGTTGAGTGGTCCTGCCTCTGCGCGCTTGCCAATGATGCTCCTGCATCATACTCCCCTTGACAAAAATTCATGGACTCCTATCCATGAACTCCTCTGCTGATTTTCCCTGCTTCTGGATGGCATCTTCATTTTCCTAACTCGCATCTTCGATTGGGTGTCCCTTCCATTTGATCAGATACTCAAAATAATTCTTCCTCCTTGTCTTCTTGCCAATCTTGTGATCAACAATTTTCTCCATCTTTAACTTTTCTGCCACAGGCATATGTTTCTTCCATTGAATCTTTCCTTGAGCTTCTGACCCTTCTATGTCATCTTTCCTGTATGGATACAGGTCTGAAACATTGAATATCGACGAAATTCCCACACCATATGGTAGATAAATCTCATAGGCATTTTCATCAAACTTCCTCAAGATCTTACAGGGTCCTATCGTTTTCATCTTCAACTTGTTGTATGTTCCCCTAGGGAACCTTTCCTTCCTGAAATGTGCTAAAACCTAATCTCCTACCTCAAATTGAAGTTCCCTATGATGTTGTTCAACTCTGTGCTTGTATTTCTGATTAGAACTCTCCAACTGTCCTTTCATCTAGCTATAGAGTCGCTCCATCTCCGCAGCAAAATCCTTTGCTCCAGTGCTCCTGATCTCACCTTGTTCCAAGTCTTTCAACTCAGACACTCCCCTGGGTTGCATTCCATAGAGTATTTAGAATGGGCTCCTTCCAGTGCTCCTGTTTGGTAAGTCATTGTATGCAAATTTTGCTTGTGGCAGAATCTGATCCTACTAGTTATGGTGTTCAGTAACTAGACTCCTTAATAAATTTCCCAAACTTCTATTTAGCACTTTAGTCTTCCCATCTATATGAGGGTGATAAGATGATATGAAGGACAAATTTGTCCCCATATTCTTCCATAGTGTCCTCCAAAAGTGACCAACAAATTTTGTGTCTATGTTTGAGACAATGCTCCTGGGTAGGCCGTGAAGTCTCACAACTTCTTTGAAAAATAGATTTGCAACATGCATTGTGTCACTGATCTTATGGCATGGAATGAAATGTGCCATATTTGAAAATATATCCACCACCACGAATATGGAATCAAATCCTCTTTGTGTTCTTGGCAATCCCAACACAAAATCCATGCTTATTTCATCCCAAGGCCTCTTTGGTATTGGCAATGGTTGATACAACCTAGTGTTCTGTCTTTTCCCCTTAGCATGTTGGAAAATTCTACATCTGTTCACAAACTTTATCACTTTTTTTCTCATACCTGGCCAATAGTATGAGTTTCTCAACTGTGAAAACGTTTTATCATGGCTGAAATGTCCAGCCAATCCTCCACTATTATTTTCCTTCAGAAGATTATCCCTTATTGAGCATTTTGGTATGCACAACTAATGTCCTCTAAACAACAGTCCTTCTTGAATCATGTATTTTGTCTACTAACTTCTATCTCTCAACATAGGATTAGCACATGCCTTGTATGCCTCCTTGAAATCTACATCATCATGATACATGTCCTTAAGGTGTTCAAACCCCAAGGTCTTCACCTGGAATTCCTACATGATCAAACATCTTGTACTTAATGCATCAACGACCTTGTTAGCATTCCCAACAATATGTTTTATGACAAAAGTAAAATTTTTCATAACTTCAACCCATTTTGCATGCCTTTGATTCAGTTTTTCCTGTCTAGTTATGAATTATAAAGCTTGGTTATCGCTATACAAGACGAACTCTTGTGGGACAAGATAATTCCTCCATTTCTTCAAAGCTTGAATTATGGCATAAAAATCCTTGTCATATGTGGAGTATTTCTTCTTAGTCTCATTAAGATTCTCGCTGAAATAGGCAATAGGTATGTTATCCTGACTCAAAACTACTCCTATTGCAATTCTGCTCACATCACATCTCACCTTAAATGTCTTTTCGAAATTTGGCAAGACCAGAATTGGTCATTCCTTTATCTTCTCCTTTAGTATATTGATGCTCCTTTCAGCCTCCTCTGTCCATTTAAAATACTTGTGCCACTTCTTTACTGTATCCATCATGGGTGCGCAAATCCCACTGAAGTCTCTAATGAACTTTCTATAGAAGCTCGCTAATCCATGGAAGCTCCTTACCTCGAACATGCTTCTTGGTGACGACCATTCTCTGATCGCTTTCACCTTCTCTAGATCCATCTTGAGTTCATTCGAAGATAACATGAAACCCAAATAAATGATATTTGTCTTCATAAAAGAGGACTTCTTCAAATTGATCAACAACTTCTCCTGTTGTAGCCTCCTCATTACTAGAGTTAGGTGCCTCAAATGCTCCTCTTTAGTCTTGCTAAATATTAGTATATCGTCCACATATACAACCATGAACTTGCCAATGCAATCTTTTAGAATTTCATTCATCAACCTCATAAAAGTATGAGGAAATTTGTTAAGCCAAATGGCATAACCAACCACTCATATAAACCTTCGTTTGTCTTAAAGGTTGTTTTCCATTCATTACCTTCTCTCATTCTAATCTGGTGATATCCACTTTTCATATCTATCTTAGAAAAGAAATTTGCTCCACTTAACCAATCCATTAAATCATCCATTCTTGGTAAAGGAAATCTGTACCCGATGGTGATCTTTTTGATGGCTCTCGAGTCTGTGCACATTCTCCATCCTCCATCTTTCTTTGGGCTCAACACAGTCGGTAATGTGCATGGACTCAAGCTCTCTCTGACCAAACGTTTGTCTAGCAACTCTTGGACTTGGTCCTTCACTTCTTTATTCTCTTGAGGTGTCAATCTGTATGCTACTTTGTTTGGAAGACTTTCTCCTGGTATCAATTCGATATGATGACTGATACTCTTGATGGGAGGAAATGTGTTTGGCATCTCATCCACCACTATATCAACAAAATTATCTAGCATCTCTTGAACTTCTTCACACAAATCATCCATTTATGTACTCGTAAGGATGACTCTGGGCTTCCTCTCTAGAATGAATTGCATCTCCTATTCTTCCTTGACTTCTTTCAGGAGTTCCTTCCCACTCATGAGAAGTATGCTTGTGTTGGCTTCCTCTTTTACTCTCTTCTCCTCTATTGGCAGCAACATATGCATCCTACCATTCTTTTCTAATGTATATGTGTTTTTCCTCCCATCATGAATCACATTTCTATCAAACTTCCACAGTCTTCCCAACATAATATGGCATACATCCATGGGAATTACATCACATAGGATTTCATCTTAATATCTTCCTATTTTAATTTCAACCAAGCATTGTTTAGTGATCATTACCTAGTGTACTTTTGCATCCATGAGACTTTGTATGGTTTTGAATGTCCAGTTGTCTTCAGCTCCAATTTCTCCACCATCTCTGTGGATACTAGTTTCTTAGTACTCCCACTATCAATGATCACCTTTCATACTTTATCCTTAGTCTTGCAAGCTGTCTTGAAGAGACTATTTCTCTGCACTGCCTTTTCAATTTTTGCCTCCAGTTTCAAGAGAACTTTTCTCAACATTAGGGATGCTCCATCCTTTTCTCCCTCTGCTTCAAAATTTCTTCACTGGGCTTCTGAAATGTGAGATTCTCCTCCTTCCTTCTTCTTCTCGGGGCATTCCCAAGACACGTGTCTTGTCTTTCCACTGGCATAACATCTTACTCCTCCTCTACTTCTTCCTCTAAAAGAGTTTCTTCCACCACCCTGTCTTTCTCGAGAACTTCCTCCTCATTCTGAGTGATTGTGTGGTTTCTTAGCCTCATCCTTAGACTGATGTGCTCTATCATGGTTAAATCCCTTGCTTTTGCTTGGGACCGATACTTTACCTCTTCCTCGTTGGTTCTATTTTCTGGCCAGCTTCTCCTCTACCTTCAGCGCAAACTGATAAGCATCCTCCATGGTTCTGAATGACATCATGCTAAGTTCATCCTAGATCTCATATCTCAAGCCATTTATATATCTGGTGACGTCCTCTTCATCTCTCTCCCATTGTCCAGTTCTGATGTTCAGCCGGTAGAACTCCTCGGTGTACTCCTTAACTGTCATCCCTTTTTGTCTCAGGTTCTGTATTTTCCTGAACAGATTTATCTGATAATATTTGGGTATGAACTTAGCCTTCATCTTGGCTACCATTTTGTCCTAACTCTTTATCCTATTTTTCCTTTGCTTCTTCTCTCAGCCTGTAGTTCATCCCACCACAACGTTGCATGCCCTTTTAACCTGGTGACTGCCTGCTTCACCTTCTTCTCCTCATCATCATCTTCATAATTGAAGTGTATGTCCATGGATCTTATCCAATCCAACAATTCTTCATCATCTGGGTTTCCCTCATACATGGGAACCTCTATCTTAGCTCTGCCTCCGAGTCTGACAACTTCTTTCAACAAACGTTCCTCTACATCGTCTTCTCCTCCAACTTCTTCAACTTCAAACTCTTCACTTTCTGCTTCACTGATGTCTCTAGCATTGGGTGCTCCTCTCTGTGCTACTTCCATTGTTTTCAATCTGGCACGAAGTTCTCACATCTCCCTCTCTACAACACGGTTGGCTAAAGGTTCCTCTCGTCTCCTTGCCAGCATTGTGTTGACTGCTTGTCACACATAGAGTAAAACTCTGAGCTCTTTGTCTCCTCCTCTTTCTTTTGCATGAAGTCTACAGATGAAGAACTTATGCTCTGATACCACCTGATGTAGACACCCTATCCCTCCTGATGGCTACGCGACCTCCTGGTTAGGATCTTTTGGTTCGGGGCCGAAATGGCTCTTCTGGTTCTGAGCTAGAATCTCCCTCTTCAAATCGATAGGTCCTTATTTGTGTTCACTTGCGCGACCAAGCGCTAGGCTCACTCTCTCCACTCCTCGTAACTATGGGCACAACCACGGACTTGGCCCAAAAGGCACATCGCGTTTCGTGACCCTGGGATTTCCAATACAGTGAGTCCTTAGCTCCTCCAAGTCCCGAAAATCCAATGAGGGCTAATGGAAGTTAGCTCCTCCCTTTTCCCAACTCATGTGACCACACACCCGTGACCACAAGCCTTACCATGAAAGTGCATTGTAGTTCAAAGTATCCGAACCTGTGATACAAGGCGCCTGACCCCTCCAAGTCACGAATGCCGAAATCTCGATGACGTGAGATCTACGGATCAGATCTCTCTTGGATTGATGGCTATGCTTAATTCGACATTTCGCGTTTCACGACTTCACATCTTACAAAGCTGTCCAATCTTCTTCTGAGTCATCGAAATCATGAAATCTCCCCTCACTACAGATCAACAACTCTAGGCCTTTGAAGATCTGACGGCTCTGATATTTTGGGGTTCCACCAGTCAAGAATCCCACGTTGTTGACCCTTGTACTCCCGGTTGTCGAAATGCCTAAATCTTGAGGTGCTTGATCAACGACTCACAATTCCCTCCAGATATACAGTCAGATCTCTTCCCTATCACTAACCTCCTCACAACTCCACTTGATCCAACGACTTGTGAGGTCTCGCGTTCTTCCTCCTGATCTTTCACTTGCTTCAGACTCAAAATATTTTCTATGTCTTCGAAGGCTCGGCCTTCGCTTCTTTTAGGGAATGGGGTCCTGGATCTCGATAGCACTTTCAGATGTGTTGTTCCTCCTAAGATTTGTCTGTTTCAGACTTTGATTTCCCACGCACTCCTTGCGTCTAAGGGATTTCAACAACTCATATCCATGGTATTTCTCATAGAGAAATTCCTCCCAATTTCCTTGTGTTCCTCTCTGGCTCGATGCACACCTTGCAGAGCTTCAAATGAAGAGAAATAATTGAAACTGAAAACTAACAGTCACAGTTTCGTTCTCCTCTATGGAGATTCATTCACTTGTTCACGAAAACAGAAATAACAGGGAATCACAAATAACATTCACACACATGCATTTGGATCATTTTTCCTTCTGTTATATTCACAAGTGCCAAAATGACTACTAGAACATATTCTAATTACAATGGCTTAAGCTTGGGGCTTCTGCTAACTTGCAGTCCCCTTACACTATTCTCCCCTATCTTGCAGCCTTATTTTTCATCTGGGCATACAAACTTCTACTTAACTCAAAGATTTCTAGGGTTTCCCCTGGCTACTTGCCTACTCCAAAATTCATCCTATGCTATATTAGTCCAGTCGCACTTCAAATCCATAGTGGAAACTCTTGTTGCACTTGCGATTTTCAAAATGTTCCTCAAAGGGTAAAATTCATCACTAGTTCAAGCGTGCCTCCAGAGTTACATTCCGGCACTGTGTTGAGGATTTCAAAATCAGATGCAAATGTTAACGTTGAATTTCTAGAAGAACTCTTACGTGTTGAGTGGTCTTGCCTTTGTGCGCTTTCCAATGATGCTCTTGCATCACAGAAGCTGCAACAATAGTCAAGGAAAAAAGTTTGACCGACTGCTGAAAGTGATCTTTGTCTAAGGCTTGATCAATATTCGCAACTAGATCTTCTAGCTTGTCGAATTCTTGGAGGAATCATTGATCAACGTCAGCTCAGGAAGAAAGTATTTCAGGGGTCCTGGGTTGAAGGATGGTTTGATCTAAAACTGTTTCACTTACAAATTTGTCAAATTTTGTTCTAAAAAATCTTTTTTCAAAGGATATGTCAAACTCTAGGTCCTAAAGGGCAACTAACTTCTCTGGTGCGCAGATATTGGAACCTATGAAGTGGATTGTGACTCCCAGAACCCCCTACAATGTTTTTCTTTCTGAGTAATTTTTTAGGATTGTCTATTGCTATTGTAGGTTCTGGATCTAGATGAGATCTAGTGAAAACTCTTTTAGGAGCCAGAATTTTTAATTTTTATTTTATTTTTGGAAACTTTTAACTATTATATACAAACTTTAACAACCTCTGAACATTATCTCTATATAAGTTTAAATTTTATAATTCGTTCAGAAATAAAGTTTTCTTTTTTTAGGGAAAAGATATCATAGGATATATAAAGTTTGTTCAGTATGGTCACCAATTATGTTATCACTCTATAAATTCCAAGAGGTTGTTGAAAGGTAGAAGAAATTTACACGAGGTAACTTTATCTAACCACTTCGAAACTAGGATCTATCCCTGCCAGTTCCAGAGAGGGATCTCTCTGTAAGATTTAACTTTGTTTCAAAACTCAGATATTAGGCTAGTTAAAATAAATAGGACTGAGTTTGTTTTTATAAAATGGATGAAAAAGGTTTGCGCCTCCATTGGGCTATGGTGTCTTCTTTTATAAAATTTGAGACTGACTAACATATTTTAAAAGGTATTCTCACAAGGCAGGATAATGCAACTGTTGGATTCTTTAGCATAAAAATGATGGAAATCAAAGAAGATGAGATAATCAATTATAACCAAGAATCATTTAAGAATTTCTTAATTATAACATCAGAAGAAAACATTTAGATCATTTCAATTCAGAAACATAGTATACGAGGATAAATTATGCAACTTTCACTACTTTCAAATGATCAAATTCAGAAAAACAAATGAGTATTGAGAGAGATAAACATTCAACAAAGAGGAGAAAACTTCACCAACAACTAGCATGCGAGAATCCTGTCAAACATCCCTTTTATTACTGGTAGATCTCTGATAAAAATTACAGTTCTTACAGCTTGCTTGGGCATAAAGATCAACCCTCAATACTTCCAAGTTCAAAGAATGAGATCATCAATTATAACCAAAAAGCATTTAAGAATTTCTTAATTACAACATCAGAAGAAAACATTTAGATCATTTAAAGTTGGAAATAGAATATACGAGAATAAATTCTGCAACTTTCGCTACTTTCAACTGATCAGATTAAAAAAAACAAAATGAGTACTCAGATAGATAAACATTCAACAAAGAGGAGAAAACTTCACCAACAACTAACACACGAGAATCTTGTGAAACATCCCTTTTATTACTGGTAGATCTCTGATAAAAATTACAATGCTTACAACTTGCTTGGGCATAAAGATCAACCCTCAATACTTCCAAGTTCGAAGTATTTATAATCAAAATTACTAACGATCCTGTCATTAATGATCAAGATGTGGTAAATTCTAGATCTAACTAACTAAGTAACAAGATACAAAAATGTAGGAACTGATGATGATCTATCGAATATTTCATGTTGATTTTGGGGAAGGTCGTTGGTGAGTCATTCACGTGACTTTGACTTCTCTGCATGCTGAGTCAAACTATACACCTCATCCTTCATTAGATTAAAGTGCACAGATCCTCCCATCTTTGGTGACTTGGAATGGTGACTTTGAGCATTCTTAGGTAGATTTCATCCATTGTTGTATATTTAGAAAATGTTGGCTTGGTGATGAAAATATATTCGATCTCATGCTGGATGTTGAGATCCAGTTGCAAAGTCTCTAGGAATGATTTTCCTATTATGTTGCCCCGTATTCCTAAAAACTTGGAACTATCCTTGGCCACCATGGAAATATTCTACTTGTAGTCAGAGATGGGCCTCAGCTTGTCATTCAGTACCAGTAAACCAAGAAGACCTTTCTTTTGCAAGGCATCGATCTTGCTGAAGAACCTTTGAACTCCAATTTCCATGTTCTGGACTTTCTCCTCGAGATGCAACATCAATCCTATTTTAGTCAGAACCCTTTTGAATTCGAGGATGGTTTTCATCCTATCATCAATATTCAGGTCTTCCATCTCTTCCCTAGTCTTCGAATTCATAAATCTAATGATTTCATTTTCTTCTGTGGGCATTTCCCCGAGCTCTACCTTTATCTTGTCAATGGCTTGCCTTCTCCTCAACACTAATTTCTGTTGTTAAAACATAATTTGAACCATGGGCCAAATTTCGTTTATGGACTTGGAGATGTCCATCCAAACATTCTCCTTGGCTTCAGCTAGTGTTTTTCCTACCACTGTTTTCTTTTGTAGCTGTTGTATTTCCTTCTTGAGATTTTCTGATGTTTTCTTCTCAATGTTGTAGCTTCTCTAGTAGGAAGACTTAAACTCATGGAGATTCTCAACCTCCTTTTTAATTCTATTGATCTCTGTTCCTTGTAGAGTCATCTCTTCCATTGATTTTTCTATCTCTACAGATTTTTCCAGAGCTGTCAGTGGGCTGGCTGATGGAAGTTCTGTTGTAGTGGTTTTTCATACAGTTGTTGTGCTAACTCCCGTGAGAGGAACTGCACTTAGTGGGATGACTTCCATAGGTTTCATTTGCTCCTTTTCCTTTACTAACCTTTCCAACTCTGCCTACATTTCCTTTATCTATGCATTTTGTTCCATGATAAGATTTAGCAATTCCTCCTTCTCCCCGTCTCTCTCAGCTATCTCTTTGGCCTGTGAGTCTTTTGTAGCTATCAATTTCAGTTTCTTCCTCAAACATGGTATGTTTGCATTATTTTTCTTGAGAAAATCTTCAACTTCTTTCACATTTGAGGGGTCATACCCAATTTTGAGCACCAATTATTCTCAGGATTTAATCATGGTGTCCTTTGCAAAAGAGGATATTTTCTCTAGTTTTAATTGGGTCTGAACGTTGTTCAGAGAGACCTGTAATATCGCAGCAGTAGAGGAAGCTTGGTCCAATATGGAGAATACCATTTCTCTAGTCTGCTTGTGCAGATCCATCTGGTCAGCTGGATCAACTTGTTTGGCATAAAATTCAAGAGTTGACCTTTTGTAATCAATGACCTCTTTGGGTTGAGGCACCTGTGCTTGTAGAAACGCCATGTGCATTCGTCCCTTATCTATATCAAACGCTGATAGAAATATGTGTTGTGCTATGGATGTTTTATTCCATAACTAAGCATAGATTTTGTTGGTTATCATTTGGTTTATCTTCTTAATCAAATCATATTTTTCAAAAATGCTAAGTTTTACGGATTTTGCTGGAGGTCGGGTGATCATAGTAGTATTAGTCTTCTTCTTTGAGGAATAAGTACACATCATTTGATGGCTACTTGAAAGAAGTGGTGTACATTCTCTCTCAAATATCTTGGTAGATTGAGTCTCTTCCTCTCCAGACCTGTGAGTAGTGTGGTTTTAGGCCTTTTAGTGTGTACCCAGAAATCCTCTGCTGACACTTCGATGAGTGAAGGAGAAACATCTTTCCTTAGTATTTTCTCCTTTGGTACCTGCAAAGTGGTATTTTTTGAAATAATGGTTAGAGGATACTGTTGTTTAGTGTCTTTCAGTGTGTTCACCTCCCACTCTGTCTAGTTCACAAATTTCTCAATTTCTATTTTGAGTGTGTGAGCATATGGAGTATTTTTTTCTTCGATCTCATTTCTGCAATGATCCCACATGATTCATAGTGTCAAGGGAAACTGGTACTAAATTTAATTTCCTTTAATAATTTTTCTGCCTCTTCCTCGACAGCTCGACTATTTCAAATAAAAGGTGCTATCTTCCCTTTGATTCTCATCTGGTGTTTCTTCTTCAGAGATACAAAATGTATATCATCCAAATTGATCATTTGTCTAATAAACCCCGGGAAAAATATCCTGATAGGAAAGTACGTGGGAAGTTTGTATGGAGCTAACTCACACCCATATAAATTGATTTCTGTGGATTTTGATAGAGGTACCAATCTCCAGTCTTGGCGAGGTCTGAGAGGTGTAAGATTCTATGGACCTCCTCATTTATCCTCTGCTCTAGTCTACGAGTGAGCATCCTCAACGCTGGATGGTAAAACTGCTCAATAAACTATTTGAAATTAAACTCTATGAAGTTTCTTCTGAGTAGCGAAGTCCAAGAGGTTACAGCCTGTGGTTTGTCGTCCTGGTCCATTTTCTGCATAGGGAAAGAGAGTCTTTCTACTTGAAATAAGGTGAACATTAAAGCCAGAATCGAAGAATACCGGAACATGCCCTCTGTGGTGAATTTAAAAAGTTGATCATGGATATTCTCAGCAAGAAAGGTGTTGTAATATAGCTAGATGGTGGCCTTATCTTTAGTAGAGAAAATGGATAGGAAACCCAAGATGGGTTCATCCACCCATTCATCTGAGAAATAGCCGAGAAGACAACATAATGATGAAATAAGTTGGTTTCCCTTCTCCGAAAACATGGAGGAATAGTAAGGGGTATTTTTCCATGGAAATTGGGCATCCTGTGGGAGGAACAACTCAATGCTAGAACTTCAATGCTGAGGGGGGAATGGGATTCGGCTCTAGGTATATGCATCATTTTATCAATGGCCTCGGGTGTGATGGAGAAAAGAGTTTCTCTAGATGATGATACTATGGCTCTCTGATCTGGGAGGTAATGTGTCTGGAATTTGAGGGAGAACTCTAGAAAATGGTGGATTTGGGGAAATAGATACATAGGGATATTGGACTCCCAGAGTCCAATCTCATCGCTTTGATCCATGAAGGTGTCTTTAAACCATATTTGTAGTTCGGTGAAGTTGAACTCACACCTGGTCTCTGTGATTAGGTAATCTTTATCAACTAGCGCAATCTTGTAGAGAATGACAGGAGGTGGGAGGAATGGATTTTCCTCAAGTTTTGATCTTTTAGATTTTAGTGCCATCGATTCAATAGGTACCTGCAAACTGAAAACAAAAGCGCAAGTAGGAAGTGGCTACGGTTGGGTTACTGCTTGAAAAGGTGAGGAAAAAAGGATTTTTTTCTGTGCAAAGATTATGACAAGTGCGTGAATGGCAGAAACAGGGTTAAAATTGAGTAAATGTGTATCTGTTGGATGTGGGGGACAGGTCAGCAGACCAAGGAGTATGTTAGCCTATAATAAATGGCCAACAGATCACTTGAGGCATAAGGTGGAAAGTGGAGGATGGGTGATGGGCATACCAGGATGATGTGGAGGGCGGTGATTGGAAGATAAATAAGTGGGACGTGACTTGTAATGGGTGAATGGAGGGGACAAGTTGACGGAGTTATGAGATAGGATTTATAGGGGAGATAGTGGGATGTGTTGTCATGAGGTGGTGGTGGTATACAAATTTCGGTATGGAAGTATGTCAGAGGGGGGTATGGAAGTAAGTGGATTATAATGAGAGGGGTCTGACGCCATAGAATTGTGACAGGTTAGGATGGGGCTCACCGAGAAAAACTACCCAAATCGGACCCCCCCCCCAACGTTAAAGATAGAACAGACGGGGGGGTCTGGGATCTCCTGCTGATCGTAGATCCAAGTGTCATTGGATCCACCATCAATTTATGCACTCACTTTAGTCTCCATATCAGACCCCCCCCACCGTTAAAGGTATAACATTAGGGGGGGTCCAAAATTTTCTATCCATCATTGATCTACGCGCCGCTAGATCAGTCGTTGATCCTAGCGCGCTCTTTATTCTCCATATCGGACCCCCCCCCCACCGTTAAAGGTATAATAGTTGAGGGGGTCTGGAATTCGATGTCCACCATTGATCTACGTGCTACTAGATCAATCGTTTATCTTAGCGCATTCCTTATTCTCTAGGCACGAACCAAAAAAGTGTAGTGTGAACTTAGGATATTTCCCTTTTTGTGGGCTTTTCGCTGCTTCCCTTTTCCTTTTGTCACCATGGAGTTAGGAAAAAACAAAATTAACATCAACATCATGACTTTTCTTCGAACATCAAGAATGTTTATTGAAGGAAAAACCGGCTAGCCTATGCCCTAACCTACCTACCTAAACATTTAGCCCAGATTAGACTGTTGGGCTAAGAAATTAATCTACCCTGGGGCTATTTGATCAAGATTAGACAGTTTGATCAAATCCATTCACTAGCTAACCTAACTACCTGGTTAAGATTAAACAGTTTAGCCAGGCTTATTCACTAAACCTATCAACATAAATTCAAAGAGACTTAACCATGATTAAACTGTTTGGATCAAGTCATTGTTATTGCATGGGGATTTTATCCATTTTCTTTTATGCCCTCTTTTATTCTTTTTTTTTTTTCTTTCGTTTCTTTTCTTTTCTTTTCTTTTTTCTTATTTTCATTTCTTTTTTCTTTCTTTTCTTTTCTTTTTCTTTTTTGTTTCTTTTCATTTCTTTTTGAAAATAATTTGCAGGAATGAAATATTATTTGCATACATCAATAGTGAAAATTTTCCATACACCAAATGATCCTATAAATTATAGGGTTATAACAGGGGGAGGTTTTTCCCCAATTCCCTAATCTACCACCCAACATTTCAATAGAGATCCAACTAGCATATGTGCAGATATATATCAGTCCATAAATTATTTCTACTATAGACTTCCAGGTTGTTGGTGGTGAGTTGTGGATGTATGCATTTGGTGAAGAGGAGGTTAGTTTCTTGTCCCTTACCATCACGCACTGACACACCAAAAGATGATTTTTCAAAACCAAAAGATGAAATGCACGTGAAATAAGATAAAGAACTTGTGGCAAATTGTACTAAGACTACTTTTTTCCATTTGTGAGATTTGATTTATAGAAATTTTTCTCTTTTGTTATGAGAATTGAAGGAATCCATTGATGAAATGACATTACCCATGGTTATTGCAGTTGGTAAGGGGATCTTCAAGAAAATGTGTCTTCCATAGAAAGAACATAGTATAAAAAACTTAAACATAAAACACCCAAGTGAGACAGAGATCGCAAAACTTACATTGATAAGAGAAAGCAATTACATTTATAGATCAGATCACACTCCTATTAATGTGGATCTCAAACCACCCACAAACAAAATCTACATGCTTATGGAACAAACTCAAAAAAAAATTCTAATTTTAATATTTTCTAGAAGTTTCTTCATTATTACAACATCCCACTTTAATGGAAAAACAAATTTTCTACGACACCTAACTTTCTTGTAAAAATTTCAAACTTGAGTTTACCAAGAGGTTTGGTAAATATATCAGCCACATTATCATTGGTATTACAAAATATCAAACCAATTTCGTTTGTGATCTGGATTTATGTAGGAACACAATGAAATACAGAAATATACATAAACACAGAGATGCAGTAGAAATAAGACTTCATTTCATTAATAACAAATGACTGAAATATGCTTACAGACGGAATGGAAATAAACTAGTTAGGGCGCTGGTAGCTTATCTATGAGAAGAGATGTGGCAGCTACCAGACTCTGAACTGTGTTACAATGAGGCTCGAAGGCCTATTATTATTGAGAAACAATGGAAAACCCTAAAAATCCAAATACCTAACCCTAGGAGATGAAACGCTAAGACTATGGGCCCCATTTGGGTAAGTTGGTACATCAACTTCCCGGGGACGTAACTTTGGCATATGATCTTCGTTTGACGTGTTCCATACCTCGTTAGAAATATCTATCCAAGGAATACATCTTTCAGGTGAGAAAAATTAACTTAGAATCCATGTTTCTCCCCGTTTTCCCAAAAAACATCGTTTAAGGCCTCAAAACGGCTCTGAAAGTTCAAGACCCGAAAAACTGTTAAAAATAGTAAATTGTGCAGAAACTGAAAAACTAAAAAAAGAAATGGTGGGGGTCCAAGTCGAATAGGTGGGTGGACACCAATATCCACCTGGATCATTCATCCCCCCTTAGGAAGAAATGGTTCCCATTGCATTGAGTTCCTCCATGAGATGAGGAAACTTCTGCTGAACTTGGTCCCTAGCGAGCCATTTGCCTTGGTGAAGGAGTTGGCCTACTTTAACAACTCGATATAGTGGTATCCTTTGTTTTTGGGTGTGCTTGATCTTTGTATCCATGATCTAATCAGTTCTGGATTGTTCCATGTAGTCTGGATTTAACTCTGTTGGTGTGAGTTGTTCTGCCATGTCGGATGTGTCTAGTAGAGGTGGAAAGTATGGCCGAAGGAGGTCCACATTAAACATTGGGTGTAGACCAAGGAATGGTGGAATGCTGAGCTCAAAGGAATTTTCCCGTACAGCCTTGGTGAGGGTGTACGACCCATATCGGAGCGGACAAAGCTTGCGGTGGGGTCCAGCGAGGTGCTCCTTTTGCAAATGCAACCACACTTTGTCGCCCACCTAGAAGTCGTGTGGCACCCGATGTTGATCATTTCGTTACTTGTACTAAGCATTGGCTCTGTCCAAGATGTCATGAACCTATTGGCAGATGTGTTGAATGTGCTTAATGAAGCTGTTTGCCTTATCAGCCTCAGACTGAACATGAGTTGAATCTTCATGAGTAGCCACAAATGGCATGGCTATGTCATTGGGACATAGTGGTTGGAATCCCAAGCCCACTTGAAAGGGGTTGTGGTTGGTTGAGCTATGGAGAGCCCGGTTGTAGATGTGTTGTACATAGGGGAGGCTCTCATCCCAGGTGCATGGATTCTTTGAATTGTACATGCGTAGAATGTGTATGATCATCCGGTTGACAACCTCTATCTGGCCATCAGTTTACGGATGGAAAGCTGTGGACTTGGTCAGCTTGGTGTCTAGCATCGACCAGAGGCTGGACCAAAATGTAATGAGGAACCTACTATCCCGATATGAGATGATAGACTGTGGGATCCCAAAGTGTACCCACGCTCGTTCAAAAAATATTTTAGTAGTGGCTTCTGTTGTGCTATTCTTCTTGCAGGCCATCATAATGGACATTTTCGAGAATCGGTCGATGACCACAAAAACACATTCATTGTCATGCTTAGTAGAAGGAAGGCCCAACATTTAATCCATAGAGATGGATTCCCAAGGTCGGTTGGGGGTAGGAAGCGGAGTATAGAGGCCTTTCTTCTTGATAGTCGGTTTGGCAATGGCGCAAGAAGTGTAGGACTTGATGTACTTCCCAACATCTTGTTGAAGGTTCGGCCAATAGAAATACTTTTGCATACTGCCACAGTTTTCTCGACCCTGAAATGCCCAACGACCTGACTGTAGTGTGCCTCCCAAATAATCTTGGCACACTCACTTGAAGGAACACAAAGGTGTCCCAGGTGACAAAGTAGGGCATCCTGGAGGTGAAAATTGGGAACCTGCTTACCCTCCAAGAGTGTATTGTATGTGTGGCCAAATTCTAGATCACTTGTGTAGAGAAGTGGCCAATCAGAAGTCTCGTGCCCACAAGAGTTGAGCACAGTGGTTAGCGCCACGATGGGCGGTTGACTGAGGAAGTCTACAACATTATTGGTGCTGCCATTTTTGTACTTAATGTTAAAATGGAAATGTTGCAGGTATGTAGACCACTTCTGATGGTGATCGTTCTGCAACTTCCCCTGTGTCCGTATGAATTACAGGGGTTGGTGGTCTATGTGGATGACCATTTCCTTTCCCAAAATGTAATTCTTCCATTACCGACAATCCTGCACAATGGAATAGATTTCTTTGTCATAAGTGGGATACTTCTGGACTGTGTCGGAAAGTGTCTCACTGTGATATGCCACTGGATGCCCATGTTGAGTAAGGACTACCCCAATAGCATAGTCAGAGGCAT